>VYXC01010950.1:406982-505894 GCA_013397175.1 Platysteira castanea
ACCCTCTGCTTGGTGTTCTCTCCCCCGTATTCCTCTCCTCTCCTCTCCACTCCTCTCCTCTCCTCTCCTGCCATGACCTGGTCCCCAAATGGGTGACAATGACCTTTCAGAACCCTAAACCCCTCTTGGCCCCTGTCTTCTGTCCTCCAACGTCAAGACTGTGCTCACACTGCAGACCACGGCCATCCTCTCTGAGGATCCAAAGGGATTGTACTGGGCATGGCATAACCTGGGAGTGAGTCAGCCCAAAATGACAAGGGAAGAGGGGAAGGGTGATGGGTGGCAAGAAATGGGGTGAGTGAACTGCCAGAGAAGAGCAGCTCAGTGCAGGCACGCCCAAGGGAGAGCTGCTCTCGGTGAAGGTCAGTGCAGAGGAGGTGGGTGGGAAGTGCTCCTCCCAAAGCTCCAGGATGGAGAGCGTCTGGATCACGCCAGCTCTGACTGGCACTGAGATCTGGGGGGGTTTTTTGAAGCTGGATGATTGGGAAAAGCAGATTTTCTGGCTCTCGTGGTTCTCTGCACACACTGAGAAATCCCCTAACCACTGCACCGGGCTGAACTTGCCCTTTGGGCAGGAGAAGGCTCCAAATTTGCAGGTTGAATGTAGCCATGGTGCTGAGGAAACGGAGATCTCAGAGGCTGTTTTATTATGTTCTGTTCTCCTCCATGAGCTGAGAATCTATTCCTGGTGGTTTGGAGAAGGACAATAATAAACCGATCAGAATAAATGTCCTGAATAGTGGGAAAATGCACTTTTAACCTGCTCCTGGCCTGATTCTTCCCCTCCTCAATGCCTCGCTGAGTGCTTTTGTTGGTTGATAGCTTCAGTGTGGGACTGAGGATGTGGGTGTTCATTCAGTAAATACCAAGGGCACATGCAAGGGGCATTTTCATTTTCAGGGGAACCCAGGCTCCATAATTTCAAATTTGGGATTTGGGTGGGTGGGAATTGGGTGCTGGGGAGTTCAGGAGTTGACTTATCTGTGGTTGTCTCATGGTGGTGATGGTAAGTTTCTAACAGAGGTAGAATCAAAAAATCCTGGAATGGTTTGGGTTGGAAAGGACCTTAAAGCTTTTCTCATTCCACCCCCGCCATGGGCAGGGACACCTTCCACTATCCCAGGCTGCTCCAAGCCCTGTCCAACCTGGCCTTGAACACTTCCAGGAGTGAAAGACCACTGTTTTCTTGAGTGATTTTATAGATTTTGTCCCCGGGATGTGGTTTGTTCCCATCATTCCTGCACAGGTGGGATGTGACCTGCAAATCCTCACCCTGGACTATCGCAGGATGAGATTATGAAGAAAGAAGAAAAGGGATGACCCAGGTGTCCTGGACTCATCCACAGTGATCCTTTGGCAGAAAAGTGGAGCTACAGACACCAAAATGTGAGGATTAAGGCTCATGACAGAGCTGACATGAGCTGTGGGATGAGCAGAGCCACCCATAACCCAAGATGTTCATTATTATTTTCATTAAATGCAAGGAGGCATTAAGGGATTGTGGATGTGACTTTCCCGAAACAAGCCCAGGCACAACCCAATTCCTGTCTTCCAAGCTGAGTCCCCACCATTTCCCATCCCATCTGCAAGCAGAGCCTGATATCAGCACAAAAACCCAGCTGCTGCCAGTCAGGAAAAAAATTAAGAAAGGACCATCTGGAAAATCCAGTGGTCCTTGAGTAAAGTAAGAGGTCTCCATGTACCCTGGTGGTAAGACATCAACCTAAGCTGATGTTAAAACAGAACTGAAACTGGGTCCCAGCTTAATTTAAAGCAAACATTTGCCATTTAAACACATTTCAGTGGGTAAAATTTATCACATAAATGAGTAGCAGCCTGAATTAACTTTAGGTTGAACCTTTTACCCAAGCTGAGAGACTCTGAGGCTCATTTTTCAGTTTCAGTCTTGCTGGGGATGATATAAAGCTCCCCATAACCTCTGTGGCCTGGAAGAAGCCCTGCTCAGTCAATACCCCCTCAGCATGACAGGCCCCAAATCCCACTGCAAGCCGTGATGGATTGTCCCGGGGTGAGATTTCATACATCTCCTGCTTTCAGAGGGGAGCTGACACGAATAATTGGTGTCACTTTTGCTGGGACCGTGCCAAGTGCTGACAACACAGTTGCTAATCAGAAGTGCTGGGATTTGTGTGCTGGACAACAGGGAAGTGTCATCGTGGCAGCGAGCTCGAGGGGTCCCAGCTGGCTGGGACAGAGTGGCCTTTTGGCCGGTGCAAGAGCTTGGTGTTGTGACGAGGGTTGGTGGCACCGGCTTGGAAGAGCTCTGCGGACGTGGAAATTCAGCTAAAGTCTCACCCTGAGCCCTGCAGAGCTCAGGAGTTCAGGAGAAAGGGCATCAGCCCCTTTTTCTGCAAATCAGCCCTTAATCCTCACTTGAAAGACTCGCAGGATGCTGCCATGCAGGATGGGGACACATTCTCTGGTGTCATAGGGTGCTGTATCACTGCATGTGGTTTCAACCCTAAAAATCTGATTATTTCTACAGTCGTTCAGGAGTGACAAGGATTAGTGACTTTCTCAACGTCCCAAAGGGAGCCTGGATCCGGGGCCTGACCCTGTTTTCCCACAGAACTCCTCCTTCACCACAGTCCCCACCACTTTGTTGCAGTCACTGTCCCCCACCTGCTTTTCACTGAGAGCCCAACCCTGACTCAGCCCCCAGCACCAGTAAAACACAGCAGGGATAGGGAGCTATTCCCTGGGAAATTGATCCATCCTGACAGGCTCCTGGGATAAATCAAAGTCATCTCCACTACGCCAGGGAGGTGGCTGTTACCACAGGACAGGTCCCACTGAAGAATTGCAGGCTGTAAGAGGGATTCACCCAGAAACAACACCAGCGTTCCCATCCTTAGGAACTCGGATTTGGAGACGCATGAATAGGGGGAAGGTTTTTCCCGTGTCCCCAGGGCTTTCAAAGGCTGCTTAATTGTCCTGCTCCTCTCCCACTTTTCCTTTGCCGCATTGTTAGCGTTATCAACAATTCCCATGCTATAGCACCACGCAGGAAAATAATTCCACACCTGGCACTGGGCTCGTATCCTGTCTGCAGGGGCCGCGGGCCGAACAATCGGGTCCGCACCTCCCGAATGGCACCGAGCACGGAGCGGGGAAGGAAACCTGGGGCAGCGGCACAATTGGCGGGGAAGCATCGGCCGCGCTCCGAGGAAGAGTTTTGGCCGCCGCCGGGATTGCTGCTGGAGCTCCGGGCTGGGATTTCGGGACACGCGGGCGTTGGACGCCCTCTGCTGCTGGTAAATGTGAGTTTATCGCGTTTTCTCCTCAAAGACGGAATTCCAGGCCAGACCCGATGCCATGGAATCACAGAATCATAGAGTCAGAGAAACAAGGGATCATAGAACCACAGAACCATGGGATCATGGGGTCACAGAACTGTAGGATCATAGAAAGAACCATGGAATCGTGGAATCATAGAGCCAGGACATCACAGACTCATAGAACTATGATATCATAGAACCACGGAATCACGGAATCACAGAGCCATGATGTCATGGAATCATGGAACCACAGAATCATAGAATCATGGAACCATAGAATCATGGGATTGTAGAATACTAGAGCCACAGAATCACAAAATCATGGAACTATGAAATCACAGAATCATGAAACCGTAATATCATGGAATCACGGAATCATAGAACCATGGAATCATGGAATAATAGACCCATGGAATCATGGAATCACATAACTGTGATATCATAAACTCATGGAACGATAGAACCATGGAATCACAGAGTCACAGAATCATGGAATCATAGAACCACCATGTCATAGAATCACAAAACCGTGATATCATAGAACCATGGAATCATGGAAAAATAGAACCATGGAATCATAGAATAGTAGAGCCATAGAATCGCAGAATCATGAAATCACAGAATCGTGGAATTATGAAATCACAGAATCAAAGAACCATGGAACCACAGAAACAGAAAACCGTGGAATGATAGAGTAATGGAATCATGGAATAACAGAATGACAGGATGGTTTGGGTTGAAAGGGACCTTAAAAATCTTCTCATGCCAACCCCCTGCCGTGGACGGCTCTGTTTTTACATGAGCATAACATAAAAATATGGAATGGAAGGGCCCTCTAGGCAATGTCCTACCCAACAAAAAAATCATTTTTACTTGAATTCTGATGGTTGCAACTTTTCCCGTCTTCTTCTTAAACCTTCTTTTGAATGATATTTTTTCTCTGCTGCATTCTGCTCCTCAACCAGTTCAACAGCACAGCCAGTTGACTTCCAGTGCTGCATCCCAGTAGTAAAAATGCAGCCATTGGCTCTGAATTCCTCATCAGATCATCCAAAATTTCTCTTTGCCTGGGAAAGCTGTGGCTGTCCCATCCCTGGCAGTATCCAAGGCCAGGCTGGATGGTGCTTGGAGCAACCTGGTCCAGTGGAAGGTGTCCCTACCCATGGCAGGGGAGTGGAATGGGGTGAGCCTTAAGGTCCCTTCCAACCCAAACCATTCTGGGATTCCCTGATTGAGGTCCCCACAACCATCACCCCAATATCTCACAGAGTTTCTGAAATTCTGAAAAGCCTGGCTCAGCTTTGTCTCCCAGGATCATGAGTTTCCCCACCCCTGGGTGGCACAGCTAAAGTTGAAGACACCGACCCGACCTTTCAGGTTGAATCGTCTTCCAAAACCTCTCAATTTTCATTGACTTGCCCACCTTTTCTGACAACATCTCCACACTGGGCTGGCAGCCTCCTGAGGTTACCCGGTCACTGGAGAGGGGGAAGGTGCTCCTTAAAAGGTGTATTTTGCTTCAGGCAAAGGCTTAGAATCACCTGATTTAATAACTGTGGCTGTGCCACAGGGATTTTATCCAGGCTTAAACACGAGCTTGCTGACCACAAAGGACCTCTGCAGACACAGAAAACACCCTGCCTTTTCTGTTGGTGCCAAGAGTCTTTAATTGGAACTTTTAAGAAATTCCTTTGTTAATTTGATATCGCTTTCTCTCCACCTGTGCTGTGATCCTACAGCCCAGGGAGCAACCTGGGAGAGCACAAGTCTGTGAGAAACTGCCTTGTGGGGTTTTCATGGGAACACACGCACCTTGCGGGCTGATTTCTGGAGTCCTGGAGTCAGAAACAGCATCCAGGCTGTGCTCTGACTGATTTTGAAGGCATGCTGACCCTGTTTCAACACCTTGGTGTCTGAGAAAAACCCTTAAGGAATCAAAGACCCCATGTCCAAAGTTTAGGTGCCCACTCTGAACCACTTTATGCTGTAGAAAATCTTCATCCTCACCTGTCTGTTGATAAAAGCAGTCAGGAGGATTAGGGAAGGCTCAGGTTCAAATTCCTCATTCTAGGGGTGCTTCAGACCAACACTTGTTAATTGCACCAAGGCATAATGGGTGTAATGGACCTTGGGACGAGCCAGGCTGTGATCAGGGGTCCTTTCCTCCACACACGACATTTGCCCACCCTTTGGGCCATTCAGAGCCACTGTCACTTGGGGAGCAGCCCAGTAGGTGCTTTATTCAGTCTAGGTACCTCCAAAAAGGAGGATTCTATTCAGGATTCTCAGCTCTTAGGATCTCTTCCCCCCGCAAATTCTGTTCAGGACTCTAACATGCTTAAGACCTCCTCTCACTCAAATTTCAACACCCTGTGCCCACCCTGCCCAGCTGTGTCCCCCCTGCAAAGGGTGTCCTCTGTTTCACACCCCCAGCCAGCTCACACAGGTGACTTACAGCTCCCAGACCCCATCCCTGTGGATTTGGTTTTCAGGGAAGACAGCAGGCTCTGGGCTCACTTTTTTTTTCCCCAGTGAGAAGAGGCAGACAGAATTTCCTAGTAAGGCATCTGAATGAGCCCCCCACTCCCAGGGGCAGCTGGATGCCTCCTTCAGCCCCCAGGGATGAAGGCACTTCCAGGCCGTGTCCCGCGGTGCTCCGTGGCCGTGACAAACCCGCTCCCGTGCCTCTCTGTCCCACGTCCCACCTGCACCCAGTCGTGGCAGCGCTCCAGGCTCCCAAGCGCCGATCAAAGTGCGGAGATTTACTTCTGGCGTTGGGAAATATTTCATCTTGACAAAACAACGGCCGTATTTCCTGTATCTGTACACAAAAGAAATAACAGGCAAACGTGTATCGAGTGGATTTATCTACACAGGATTTTGCCTTACAAGGAACAATGGAAACTCGAATCCATGCGGTTGCCCAACCGCAGCAGAGTGTTTCGATTTTTTTTTTTTTTTTTTGGGAAAATATTGTGCATAGGGGAGTTCCTTAACACAGCAAGACAGCAGGCAGCTTCCTGTTATGAAAACAGTCAACAACCTGACATTCAGCAATCTGACGTTCCCCGCACCCAGCGTGATAAACAGGGCTGATAATGATCTGCCACAATAGGTACAATAGCACCCCCCCATAAAGGAATAGGACGTGGAAAGAGCCTCAATACACAAATATCCCAAGCCATCTCTTCCAGCTTCTTTTATACAGTAGATAATCTCATCCTGCTCTCCGTATTTTCCCAACATTGATTCACTTCCCCTCAGGCAGGGGTCAAAGTGGGAGCTGGGTGTTTGACACCACTTTCTCGCAGGTCTTTGTAGTTCAGAGGCAACGCTCGGTTCAGATCTGAACACTGTTTACTGGGTTTCCCTTCCTCCTGCCATTTATGATCCCTGCATTTCAATGCCACAGCTGCTGGACTCCTCTAGCTTGTCCCCAGAGTCACCTCCTCGATCTGAATTAAATCCCAGAAGCAAAACAATAAATAGTGGGAACCTCTTCTCCCTTCCATGACCTTGGTAATGGATGCTGGAGCTGCCTTTTTATCTCCCTGATTCCCTATGGCCTCCACCACAGTGATGCTCTGAGCTTCCCTGCTAAGGCTGCAGGAGAAATATCAGATAACATTCATTTCCCACCAGGTAAGTGTTGGATGAACTTATCCTCCATCTGAAAGTGACTGTAAAATAAAAGAGGAAGATCTTCTCCATGGCTGCTCAGCTCCTAGGTTGCCCAGAGAAGCTGTGGCTGCCCCTGGATCCCTGGAAGTGTCCAAGGCCAGGTTGGGCAGGGCTTGGAGCAACCTGGGATAGGGGAAGGTGTCCCTGCCCATGGCAGAGGCTGGAATGAGAAGAGATTTCAGATCCCTTCCAACACAAACCATTCTGTGATTCTGGGTTTCCTATGTTTATTTTAAAGGGCTTCAGCCATTTTCCAGCTCCTCCATAAATTCCAGTGAGGTTTAGTGGAGTTATCTCCCAACTGTCCCCCACAGACTGCAGTTCCTTTTCTACATCCTACAGGAAAATAATACAGACTCAGCTGCTGTGTCCTAAGAGCCTTTGGGTACCTCCCAGGCAGCAGAAACAGGAGGGACACAGCCTAATCCTCATCTTTTGCTCTCAGAGAAGGGAAAATCTCTCCCTGGCTGGCAGGAGTCTTTGTGGAGAGGAGGATATGATCTCTAACGTGGGAAATTTTGAAGCACTCCTTGGAGGCACAAGTCGGTCCCTCTGGCCCTTGATTGTGCTCACTCACAAAGAATCTTCCTTTGAAGCTCCCTTTGAAGCCAGCATTCCCATCCAGGCAGCACGGCTCCAGCAGGAGATGGGAAGGAGGGTGGGCATCATCCCGTGCGAACTGGGCACAGGAAGATTGTGTCCCACGTGGAACACCTGGCCAGAGGTAGGATCCATCATTTAATACAGAACTGATTGCTTTTAAAGGTGTTTGGGTTCTTTCTGCCACGCTTTGTTACAACAACCTATCTCAGGCTGGTCTTGCTGGTGACTTGAGGACAAGGCCATCAGCACCACAGAGCCAAGAGCTTGTCCTGGTGTTTCCAGACTGTGTCTGGGAAGACACAATAAAGAGGCTCTCACACCTGCCAGGTTTAGCAGAAAGGAGGGAATAATCTTTATTATTGGCATATCTCACATTCTTATACACGTCCCAACTCCACAAGGGATTGGAGGACATGTCACTTCCTTCTCAATCCCACTGGAGAAGAAAGGTGCTCATCAAAGCTCTCTTATCACAAAAGGAATGAAAAACAGAAAATACCATTAAGTAAACATTGGCTGTTATTTACATGAAACTGTGTGAAAGAATCTGACTCCAAGGTTAAAAACAGAAGGCTTAGCAAAAACCAGGGCAACACCAGACATCTGAGGAATTCCTGCAAGATGGGGATGCACAACCTGCACCTCCCTCAAGCTCTGGTGCCCGTGCCTGACTCCCAGGAGAAGCAAGGATCGTTGTTCCCGTTGAAAGCACAGCAGGAGGAGGCACTTGTTCAGCAGGAAATGTGTTCCAGGAGGATGCTGAAGCACCTTTGTCACTCCACCACGAGGCCACAGCCTGGGGAGCTGGGCCCTGATGTCAGGGCAGAATTCTTTGTAGCCAGGAGTTTCCTGGGTTATTGTTCTGCCGCTCTGACGTGTCTGACTGCTGGCTCAGGTCTCACTCAGTGAACAGGTACCAGGTTTTCCCTTGATCACACGGCCCTAATTCCTGTCTACACCATCCCATCCACGAGAAAAGGACAAGTGGTGGTCAAACCACTTATTTTGGGGAGATGTAGGTTAGATTTTAGGAAAAGGTTCTTCCCCCAGGGGTGAAGCACTGAACAGCTCCCCAGGGAATGGGCACAGCCCCAAGGCTGCCAGAGCTCCAGGAGGGTTTGGACAATGCTCTCAGGGATGCAGAGGGTGGGGTTGTCAGGGTGTCTGTGCAGGGCCAGCAGCTGGATTTAATGATCCAGGTGGGTCTCTTGCAACTCAGGTTTTTTTCCTCTAGTCCAGCCTAGAAAATAGTTGTATATTCAGCCTATATTAGAAAGCATTAGGTGACATCTGGAAGTATTTGTGTCACCTATTAAGATCAAGCAAGAACACACAGAAAAACCATCCTAAAAGCCAAGGAGGGAAAGGGAAAAACCAATCCCATCTGGTCAGAGAAGCCCCTGCTGTGCAGCAAAGCCTTTGTGTGTGGCAGAGACTGCGAGGGGAGGAGCTGTGCTACCCCAGGTCACGGGGACACCGTGTCTGGCACCACCTGGAAATCACAAGGACCAACATCTTGACCCTGGGGCAGCACTTTAAACACCCTTAGCTGAACCCTTGGAGGGAAAGAAATGTGAAGAGCATCGAGGGCAGTGAGAGCTGCACTGGGGATCTGGGAACCAGAGCATGTTTTCCTCGTGGGGAAATGTCACTGCCTTGCAAACACACTCATTAAAATGGGCTCACGCTCATTAAAAATGGGCCGTATCTCTACCAGCCAGTGCCAGGACTCACTCCTGGCCATGTCCCCGTGGAAGTTGCCCTCTAGCCCATGGCACAGGGGTCCCACACAGGATTCCCAGCTGGCCACTGGTCCGTGCTGATGCCCGAGCCATTCCTGGGCTCGCTGTTGCTGGGCTGGGCCAAACCTGTGTCAAGAAATGCTCAGACAATCCAGCGGTGCAGATGAAGGAATTCCTGTCTGGGGTAATTTACTGGTGTGATGCAGCCCTCGAGCCCTCGGTGACCTCGTTTGGTCACACTCTCTGATTTATGCCACTGTTAATTGCCATAATTCGCTGTTTCCGCTGCAGGAACAGCGAGGAGCCTCAGGCTGGAGCAGAAATGCTTGTGCTGGGTGCTGCTCAAAACCAGAGCAGGCCATTTCTGCTCTTAAAAGGGGCTGCAAATCAAAATATAACCTGTGAGAAGGAGAACCAGCACCCACAGGGCCGGGGGAAGGTGGCTGCAGTGACAACTCACAATCCTGTGACCTCCCGAGGGGGTGGAAAAGGGCTTTTAAAGCCAAAAATGAGATTTTTAAGGACAGATCAGAAGGAGACTCCTGCGTGCACACACAGGAAGGTGCCTGCTCCCACAGGGCACAGAGTATTTGTTAGGGAGCACCCAGTGCTGCCTCCCAGGCACCCACCCTGGAGCAGGAGGGTGCAAAACCTTCCCAGGCCACTCAGGGATAGGGTCACATCCCTATTTCACAGGTGCAAAACGGCCCTAAAGCAAACATTCTGGTGCACGAGTGGCTCACGCGTTGCACTTGGGTTGTTTGCAAACCCTTCAGCTTTTTGTGCTCTGTACCTGGGAGATGTTGAGCTCAGCAGCTGTGTTTGACCAGCAAACTCCCCAGTGCCTCCTGGTCCCTCATCCCTGCCTCAGACCATCTCAGGACCAACCCCAAAAGTTGCTCTTTCCGCAGCCAAAGGGACTTTCCCTCTCCCTTTCCACAGAGATGGACAAACTTCCCTCAGATTCTGCCCGCACCAAAGTGGCCACTGCATCATTAACTGCTGGGTAACACTGGTTTAGGAGGAATTACATTGGTTTTTTTCCATTTTTTTCTTCATAGCTGAGCTCCACGGAGAGCCTCACTCACCTCCTTTGCTCCTCGTTCCTTGAGAGGCGTTTTTTGTTAACACAGAGCAGGCAGGATTTGCCCTTGTGCCCCGTCCAAGAAAAAGAGAGAAAAATAACCCCAAACAATTGCAAAGCTTTCATTTGAGAAATCAATCCACAAGGGAGCAAGGTTAAAAATAAAGTTCTTTGGCCAGGGCCTTTATAAGCTCCAGCCATATTCTCTGGAATATAATTCATAAGCACAATATGTTTTTTTGTTGTGAATGAGTGTGAAGTACCAGAAAAGGAAAGAGGAAACCCCTAATGTAGTCCTGAATAGACCTGTGAAAAAGGATAATAAAACTTGTCCTGGATTTCCTTTAGCAGCAGGTGCTTCCTTTGGAGTTTCTATTCATTCAGACTTTGGGCAGACACAGCCTGCCAAATTTTTTTTCTTTTTTTTTCAACTTTTTGTAAACACAGCTCTGAGTTGATCTGAATGAAGGTGAATTTGTCTTCTTGGCCACTGTCAAGCTCATGGGCTCACCAAGTCAGTGGCAAAGCTTCTCCAAGCTTTTGGGGTGGGTCCCCTTCCAGACCTGACGGGTAGAAAGCTACCTCAGGTCAGGAGGTTTCCTCAAAACCCCAAGGCTGGAAGGCCATAAATTTCCATTTTAAATAGGCCATCCCATCCTTCCTGGTGAGACATCCACGCTCGCCCATCCACAGCAAGACACCAGCAGGGAAATGCAGCTCTTTAGCCTCCCAAGGCTCATTTCTGGGGGAAAAACAGAGGATATTAAGCACTGATTGATGTCTATAAAACCTTTAACTGGAGGATTAAATGTGTCCCTTAACCACAGCGTTGTCCAGACCCTTTGGTTTTCAAAATCTCCCTGGACCAGCAAAACCCAACTTATCCCTGTCAAACAGCCTGGCTTCCCTCCCGAGCCCTTTTCCCACCCAGAGACCCCACCACAAACTCCACCACTCATGGAATCCTAGAGTGGTTTGGGAAGCTCATCTTGTTACAGACACGGACAGAAAAAGGCAGTTTCCTCCCAGGAGCTGAAAATCTGAATTCACCTTTCCTGAAATTGTTGAAACAGTTGACACTTACATGAGGAAAATCCTGACTACATTACAATATATCACAATACATTTCAAATCCTCTTGTCTGCCGAAAGGAAGGAGGGATTGGAACAAGAGGATCTTTAAGGTCCCTTCCAACCCCAACCATTCTGCACAAACTGCCAGAACTGCTGTTTTTTAGGTGTCTTTAATGAATATCCATTATTTTCTGTAGTTGCTTTGTCTTGCCTAACATCCTCACTGCCTGCTCCAACTCACTCCTACTGAGGCAAACACGAACAGCTCATCCCACTCCCTATATTTAACCTTCCAAACCTGGCACAGATTTGTACCAGCCCTGGTAACAATGGCATGGAACACCTGTCAGGGACTGCATCTGCCCAGGGATTCACTCCGTTCCATGCTGTGTGTTTTTAATAATTCCTGCCAACAATGGGACAAATAAACTTTTATTTTTTTCCTTGCTCAGCTCTCACTCAGGCCAACAGCAGCGTCCAAATTGTACATGAGGGGCCTGCAGAGGCTGGTGGTTGTTTCCTAGATTTGAGGCCTCTTTCCCTCAAAAAAGACGTTGTCAGCAGCTCTGAGCTCAGAGAGGGCATTTTCCACTTGTATGGAAGGAAGGAAGAGGAAGAATGAGCAGGAAAGCGGCAGCGTCGTGCAGGGCTCCAAAGGCAAAGGATGATGAATTTGAACTTGCAGCAGGGGATAACAGACAGATCTTCTGAGAAAGGTCTGAGCAGAAGGATGAGGGATGTGTGGAGTGCATGGCCAAGGCTGGAATGACAAGGGATTACAGGAGCCAGTGAGCTGGGAGCTGTTGATGGAGGGAATGCAGCTCACTGCAGCTCTGTCCTGGAACCGTGTGTAGGGATGGGGATGGGGAGCACGTGGAGCTGCTGGAGCAAGTCCAGAGGAAGCCATGGAGATGCTCCAAAGGCTGGGGCCCCTCTGCTCTGGAGCCAGGCTGGGAGAGCTGGGGGTGTTCACCTGGAGAAGGATCCAGGGAGACCTCAGAGCCCCTGCCAGAGCCTAAAGGGGCTCCAGGAGAGCTGGAGAGGGACTTGGGACAAAGGATGGAGAGACCCAGGGAATGGCTTTCCGCTGCCAGAGGGCAGGGATAGATGGGATATTAGGAAGAAATTCTTCCCTGTGAGGGTGGTGAGGCCCTGGCAGAGGTTTCCCAGAGAAGCTGTGGCTGCCCCTGGATCCCTGGAAGTGTCCAAGCATGGGTTGGACGGGGCTTGGAGCAACTTGGGATAGCGGGAGCTGTCCCTGCCCACGGCAGGGGTTGGAACAGGATGATGATTCTGTATTTCTGTGGCTCAATTCAGCCTCTTCATCCCAGCATAAAATCCACCTCCCCAGATCTTATGTCTCCCTCCAAACATCATTTCCCACTCCTGCACCGGCCACTATCCCCGGAGCAGGACCCCAAACTCCCCAGCCAGCCTCACCCTCCCATGTCCCCTTGTGCCCATGTCCCCATCATTGCCCCAGTGGTGCCAGTCTGACCACAACTGCTCTGAGCCTCAGCAAACACCACAGAACACACCCCAGGCAGAACTTATCACACAAGAGTTATCATCTGAGGTATCTCAGCCCTCCCCAAACAGCAGCAGATCCATCCCAGAGCTGTACTCGAGCACCTCACGCAGCACATCTGGGGACAGGGGGTGCTGGGGGACATTCCAGCCTCGGTGGACCTCCAAAACCAGCAGCCTTCCCTCAACACGGGCTGCTGGAGGCCATTCCTGCATGGAAAACAAAGTCTTTTTAGGTCATTTAACCTATTCCCAGGGTTCAGCAAAGCTTCTTGCAGCCCAGCCTTGTTACAGATATGATTCACACAACGATATTTCAATCACTTCCTCTGGGAGACTCTTTCCAACAATGCAGATTTCTTGGCAGGAGAAGAATTCCCAGGGACTGAGCTGAAGTTTTCCTTCACCCTTGCAATGCATCCTCTCAAACTGCTTCAAAATGAGAATTTCCCTCCCTTTTCATTGCCCTGCTGAGGAGCCACATCATTCCCCCAGGGCAGGTGCCAAGCCCAGGGAAAGTTTGGGCTGAAAATCCAAAAATCAGACCTACAGTGATCCTAATCCAGTTCAGAGAAGTCCACTGGAGAAAAAATACGACAGGTTCTCCACAACTCCCTGACAGAAGCGTGGAGCCAGGTGGGGGTCGGTGTCTTGTCCCAAGGAACAAGGGACAGGGCAAGAAGAAACAGCTCAAGTTGCACCAGGGGAGGTTTAGACTGGATATTAGGAATAATGCAGGGAAGTGTTGGAATCACCATCCATGGAGGGATTTAAAACCATGTGGATGTGGCACTTGGGGACATGGGTCAGCGGTGCCCTTGGCTCTGCTGGGCATGGTTGGACTCGATGCTCTTAAAGGACTCTTCCAACCTAGAGGATTCCATGTTTGGTCCTTTTCATCATTTCCCAGCTCAGAGGGGGTTTTTTTTGACCAGGAAAATCCCAGTGACACACCCCAGGACTGTCCCATGGCTTTTCTGCATGTGCTTGGCAAAGGAGACTCCTGCCAAACAAAGAGTCTCTTGATGGTTGACCAGATGGAATTTTGCCAGGTTGGACTTCAAAAACTGGTGATTTCTGAAGCTTAAATATGCTTGAATGTTGTGTAGCACAAACTCAGAATCCTGGAATCACTTAGGTTGGAAAAGCCCTCCAAGACCATCCAGTGCAACCATGCCTCCAGCACTGCCAAGGCCACCACTGACCCACGTCCCCAAGTGCCACATCCACACAGCTTTTAAACATTTCCAGGAATGGTGATTCCACCACTTTCCCGCCCTCCTTTTCACCAGAAAAGCAGTGAACACCCAGTCATGGATCTGCTCCTGGGAAGAGGGGACAGAGCTGCTGCAGGATGCCTGGTGATCCCAGCTGGATGTTCCCCTGGATGGCACCCGCAGGGAACACTGCAA
Source organism: Platysteira castanea (assembly GCA_013397175.1). NCBI lineage: Eukaryota > Metazoa > Chordata > Aves > Passeriformes > Platysteira > Platysteira castanea. Next base: position 421,404 of record VYXC01010950.1, read on the forward strand.
TGAACCCACCAACATTTTATCAGATGAAATGAGAAATTTTTACAGTGCCTGTGAGCAGGTGTGTGGCAGAGAGAGGAACAGAAGCATTTTCCTTGCCTGGTAGACACATTTATGTTCTGCAGGTGAAAATTGAAGTAGAAAAGTTCTTTACCTTTGGTTGGGTTTTCTTGCTGCACCAAATGATGGTTTGGCCACAATTTTCCTCCCTCTTGCAGCTCAGCCTCTCACAGTTTTTTATTTTGAAGAATTCTCTCCCCAGAAATATAGGAAAATAAACTTCTTATCTCAAGAAGTAATTGTGGAAGGGATCCAGCAGACAAAGCAAAAAGTACAAACACAGCCAGATTTGTGGTGTTGCAAATATTAAATTGCAAAGAAACAGGCTTTGTATTAGAATTATTTGTTATTACCCTGCGCTTGAGCATCTCTGAAAACAAACTTTCTCCCCTGAGAAGGAATAACTCATCCCTTTTTATTATTTTTATTATTTTTAATATTATTACAGCGCTCAAGACACCGTTGTGGAAGCGCTGTGGTATCAGATCAGTTACCAAAGATGAGCAGTTTTCTCTCATATTAAGTGATGTGGAAAAATTGTGAGACAAACCCTGATGCTGCAAATTTACAATTTAAATACTTGAACACTGAGAAAAAACAAAGAGGAAACTGAGGCACAGGAAGGTGTTTTGCCCCAGTGTTATTTCAGTGGTTTCGGGCAGGAAACTGAGGTGATTCTGAGGATTTGGGCTGTTTGAGGTCACGAAGAGGAAGTTTGTGGTGAACTCAAGAGGCAAAAGCTGAGCCAGATTTCCCAGTGCTTAAATCCAGCAGCAAATCCATGTTTGCTGGAACACAGGGAGAAAACTGTTATGAGAGTTATTGCCCGTGTCCATCTGCCTTGACCAAAGCATGGAAACACGGAATCAGGGAATGGTTTGGGTTGGAAGAGGCCTTAAAGCTCATCCCAACCCCTGCCACGGGCAGGGACACCTTCCACTATCCCAGGGTGCTCCAAGCCCCGTCCAGCCTGGATGGGGTCCCCTGTGTGCCCTGGGCATGCTGAGATCTTCCCTCCTGCATCCCACCAGACCCTGGAGCCATTGCAAGGTCCTGGAGGGGATCCCAAAGAGTAGGGAAACTTCTGGTGAACACCCGAGATACAATTTATCCCCTATTTGGGCAGCAGCCCTCAGGCAGGACCCATAAGTGTCTCCCCAGCTTGTGCAGGTGGTACAGTGGACATTCCAGGTGGGATAAATCCCCAGGTATGTGGGTCACTGGCTTGGCATCCACTGAATGCTCCATAGGATTTACTCCAAGCAAGGTGTGAGGTGGAGATGCTCTCAGAACTTCCCAAACCTGGAGAGGTGGTGGATGTCCCATCCCTGGAAACATTCAAGGCCAGGTTGGATGAGGCTTTGAGCAACCAGATCTGGTGGGTGACATCCCTGTCCATGGCAGGGGGCTGGACTGGAGGACCTTTAAATGTCCCTTCCCACCCATTCCATGATTCTCCAATCACCCTCCCTGCTGCCAGTAGAAGCTCATGCACCCCCTGGACCCCATCCCAGGTTTTATCCCACCACAGGACTCCTTGCACAACCCATCCTCTTCCCATTGCTCGTGCACACGCAATGCTTTTCCACTGGCCACACAGATCCCAGCAAAACCTGTGAAAAAAGGAAGCTGACCACCTTTTGGGATCTGCTCCCTACAGGCCTGGGAGGGGACGCGAATCCCTTCAGCGCTGGGTCGGGTTTGGTTTGTTATTAATTTTTTTTTCCCCCTCTTTTCTCTCCCTCTGCCTGGATCAGGATCCCGGGATGAGGCTGGGCTGCTGCCGGCATGAGAAAGTGGGGCCGTCCGTGCAGATGTTGGCCGGGGAAGCCGAGGTTCCCACACCGCGTAGGAAGCGGGGCCTCACGGATGGGGATGGGGACTGCGGAAGTGGCAGCGGGGCTGGTCCAGGGATGATGGGAGAGGAGAAGCCAAGCAGGGGGGCCCCGGCGTGGAGGGGGGGACATCTATTCTTGGAGAAAAAGGGGGGCCCTGGTTGGGGGGGTTTTATTGTAAGGCTTTGTTTACACCCCGAGCTGAATGAATCAAATGACCTTGTTTATTGTCGGTCTCCTGAATGGACGGCACAGGGAGAGGGGGGAGGGATGGGGATGGGGGATTGTATTATTGTTAATTCTGCCGTTTACAACTTCTTCTTCTTCTTCTTCTTCTTCTTCTTCTTTTTTAGTTTTTTTTTTTCCCACCACGCATTGTTGCCATGATAAAAAAATAAAAGGTGAAGCTCTATTCCTTCCTTTCCCCATCTCCGCAGTACTCTCCAAATCCCCAGGCAGGAGACTGTTGGGATGAAAGTGCCTAACCACAGTCACGAATGAGATGCAGGGTCTGATCCTGCTGCTCCCCACCTCATTCCTTCCCAAAATCACTTCCCATGGGGTGCAGCGTGTCCCCACAGGGGCCAGAGTGTCCCTTCCCAGGGGGACTAAGGACACAGCAAACCTTTTGCCACCACCACTGGATGGATCCCACTTTGGCCCCGGACAGATGCAGCTCTCACACACAGGGACATCATTCCAGGAAATAACAACCTCCAGGCAAAGGTTCCTTACATCCCTGCAGTTTTTGGGAGCTGAACTGAAGCCCTCCTTGAAGGACCCCACTTTGCAGCAAAGCAGCTGCTCTTGGTGCCAGCTGCATGGAGATATTTTGGTGCAAGCCCTATTTATGGTTTATTTCACCTTTAAATTGGCCCCTGGGGATCCCCACTGCTGCTTGCTAACTCCCCAGCCAAGAACTCAGCAGTTCTTGGTGTATTTTACTCTGCAGAGCTACGAAGATCCAGGTTTGAGGATTAACAGGATTGCTGAGGGCATGAAATGGTCCTTTTAGTTTGAGCATCACAACTACCTGCAGAGAGAAGGGCAGAGGGTTATGTTAGTTTTGAAATGACAGTTTTCCCTCCTTGTCACAATTTATAAAGATTTTTACATCTCTAGGATGAAGGGAAAGTGTGCAATGCTTCCCAAATCCTGGCCCCTCCAGGGGTATTCCTCTCTGTCCCTCAGGGTACCCTTGGCTCCACCTGGAAATCAGCTCCTGCACTGGGATTTGCTGTATTCATGGGTGATTCCCTCTATCCCTTCACCTTCATTCCCTCTATCCCTCACCTTTTTCCCTTCAGCTCAAGGCACTTTGATTCCTTCAGGATCAAATTTTAATTTCCTAATGACTTCTGGATTTTATTAGCACAATGCCAGAGAGCCTCACTGGGGACAAGTTGAAACCTCACCCCGGCTTCCTCCCCTCTCTCCCAGCAACTTGCAGAAGTTGATGGAGCTTTCCTGGCTGAGAGACATCAGTGCAACAAGGAAAGCATCCTAAGTAGTTTGTTCAACCCATCTGCGAGGAATTCAGCAGTGGGAGCCTGATTTTTCAGGGGATACAGGTGCCTCAGGTACTGCAGAGCAGCCCGAATGTCACCGAGTGCCCACATCCTGTGTGGGCAGCTGAATCACGCGCCCGTGGCACAGACATCTACATCCCAGGTGGGTGTTTATCCCCCAGAAACCCATCCAGACAGTCAGCCAAGTGACTCATCAGAGCACAGGGAGGTCTCTGATTTACGGGGAGGTGAATCACTGGCTGGGAATATTTGCCAGAGATCCACAGGCAGTGTAAGAGCCTAAAGACCTGACCCTCTTTCCCCAGGCTGGCTTATGAAGAAGGAGAGAGATGTGCATGAAACCCCAGACCTGGACTTACAGAGGGGCTCAGATACATGATTTTAGGTCCTCTCTGGCCATCAAAGCTACGGATTTGTTGTTATTTCAAGGAATAACAAATAATCCAGCCTTCACACACGCACCCAATAGTCCTGACCACGCTCAGCACTGGTAGAGACTGGATGGACTCATCACTGAAGTCATTCAATCATGATGTTATTGCTTTATATCCTGCCTTATGAGTTTTTCCCATTGTTTATCCCCCTCTCCAATCCTTGCTTGAACATGGAATTCTCACTAATTAACACCAAGGGTTATCCCAGGTTCTTTGGTCAATGCTGGGGTACAGTCAAGGTTTCCATCCTTGGCTTCCTCCATTTTACCAGCACACCACATTTTTTGCCTCATATCCTTCAGATTTCCCCGTGGCTGGAGGCAGGTGGATTTAATGCACAGCTCTTTGGTGGAGGACACACTGCTGGAGGGTATGGCGGGCCATAAATCTTGAAAATTTACATCAGCATTAGAAGAGCCCATTTTTGGGCCAAGGTCAAGAAACCCTTGGCTGAGAACAGAGGTGGGGAAAGAGAATTAAAAGCACAAAGAGGTAGAAATGAGCAAAGAAGAGCCCTGTTTGTTACCCAGAGCCAGTAGCAAGGATGGACAAGGTGTACTTTGGTGACACTACGGGCAGGCAGACAAATAAAAACTCAGCTTCAGTGGCCCCAACACTTTTTTCAGTAACATATGAACACCTTGTTTGCCAACCATCCCATCACTTCCCAGCCTGTGCAGCCCCAGGAGGGGATGGGAATCCATAAATTTCAGAGAAGGAAGGCATGGGGCTACGAGGGTGTGGCAGCAGCAGTGCTCCTTGGGTGAAGTGGATGCCTCAATGGATGCCTCAAGAAGGACAAATTAATCACTTGTCTCGCCCCATGGATAGCAAAAAAACAACCGTGAGACCTCCTCAGCCTGGACACTGAACTTTTAGGAACCAGTTTTTACTCTCCAGAACAGTCTCTTTCCCGACAAATGCATCAGCAAACAGTTTTGTAATGCCCCCATCTCCTCTCCATCTCCATCTCTGCACCAATCCATCCAAATAATCCAGATCCCCCCATATTTAGGCCCTGAGCTCATTCAGATTTGTGCTAAAGGACTGGACACCAAAAAGCCCTGGGATCTGCCTGATAAGAGGACAGAGAGTTGCATTTTGGCATAAGATTTGCAGTTTGGTCAGCAAAAAGCCATTTTGCCGAGGTTTAAAACTCACTGATGCCACATCTCGTTATAAGCTCTGGGATAAAACTCAGTGTCACAAATCCGTCTGTTTTACTGGAACTTGGGATCGTGGCATCTCGTGCAGGGATCAAAACAAACCAAAACACCCCAAAAGAGGGACTTTCTGCCATCTAGGGGTTGTGTTTCTCAACTGCAATCAGGACTGAGAAAGGAAAACAGTAATTCCACCTGTCTTGAACCTCTGCCTGTAAATATGTCAATAAATAAATATGAATATACGTCCTTTCCAAAAGTAAGTTTCAGAAGGCAAGAAGTAGAGAAACTCCCTTTTTTCCTGTGAATTGGCAGCAAGAAACCCCATTTAATTTCTGTTTCACTGCAGCATCTCAGCACTGTTTGTGTTAGAAATGTGCTGGATAAAGCACATCAGAAAATACAGTTTATTTTCCATTTCCTGATGGGAAGGAAAGTTTTTAGATAAATCCACAAAAGAGGAGGGAGAGGAGCAAGAGATCTTTTAATTTTTTTCTCTATTAAACTTCAATTTGTGTAAGGTAGCATCATTAGCCTCACATATTTTTATGCCTAACACCCACAGCTAAGCCCAGCCTATAAAAGAATTCAACTTGTGCTTAAAAAAGCAAAAAAAAGTGATTTGATATTTTAAGAGTGCCCCACTCTTCACTGCTTGGGCATTGTGCTGAAGGGTTTAAAATCTTAATAAGCTAATAGCAGAATAATATTTTAATATTTAATATTTCATTTCTGTGCTACACAGATGGCAAAATTATATGATGAGTTTCTTTTTTTGCCGATGCCCTGGAGAGCCAGGACAAGGGGGAATGGCTCCCACTGCCAGAGGGCAGGGATAGATGGGATATTGGGAAGAAATAGTGAGGGTGGGGAGGCCCTGGCACAGGGGGCCCAGAGAAGCTGTGGCTGCCCCTGGATCCCTGGAAGTGTCCAAGGCCAGGCTGGAGAGGGCTTGGATCAGTCTGGGACAGCGGAAGGTGTCCCTGCCCATGGCAGGGGGTGGAATGGGATGAGCTTTAAGGTTCCCTCCAGCCCAGGCCATTCTGGTTTTCCACGATTCCATGAAAACCCACCATGGTCAGTGTATGACTGGTCACAGTTTCCCCAGTTCCATCTCATGTTGCTCAAACTTTGCCATCTTACCTGGCTGATAAAGACCCAAAATTTGGAAAGCACGTGAAAAAATTTGTCTGATTTTCATTACATTTCATTTCTCCACCAAAGTGGCAACTGAAGGAAGGAGTTCCCGGAGTCAGATCCCATCCGGGGCTCTTTGGCCCAGTTTAATGTCTCCAGATTTTGTGAATGGGAAATGCCCGGGGGAAAATGGTAAGAGATGATAAGGATAAAACAATCTTTTCATGGTAGCTGAGCCGTGGGATCGTCCCTAGCCTGGAGTCAGACTCAGTTGGTGAAATCCTTGGGTTTAAGGTTGTAGGACACCAGTGCTGATCCAGGATTTCCCAAGAGGCAGTTGGATTGAGGGCACCCATATGGGGATGGGAGAGCTTTTAGAAGCCTGGAGACGGCCCAACTGGGCCACCTGGCTTTGTGAGGTTGCCACCATTGTTGGCACCCTTGTTTATTGACAGAATGAACCCACACGTGCCACACCTGGGATTCCTACAACCCTGACTGGGCTCTGGATCAGGCTGGACCAGGAGGTGCCTTTGCTTCCCCTTCACTCCTGCACTTACTTCGAGATTTGTCAGAATTCTTCAAAAATTGTATTAGAAATATCTACACCCCCCCACTGCCAGCAGGACCCTGAGGGTCTGGAGCGTGTCCAGGGAAGGGAACAGAGCTGGGGAAGGGGCTGGAGCACCAGGAGAGGCTGAGGGAGCTGGGAAAGGGGCTCAGCCTGGAGAAAAGGAGGCTCAGGGGGGACCTTGTGGTTCTGCACAAGTCCCTGACAGGAGGGGACAGCCGGGGGGGGTCGGGCTCTGCTCCCAGGGAACAGGGACAGGAGGAGGGAAAATGGCCTCAAGTTGTGCCAGAGGAGGTTTAATTTGGACATCACGAGGAATTTCTACATGGAAAGGGTGGTCAGGCATTGGCAGGGGCTGCCCAGGGAGGTTTGGAGTCCCCATCCCTGGAGGTGTCCGAGGAAGGCCTGGATGTGATATCAGAGCTCTGGGCTGGTCACAAGGCAGGGATCTGTCACAGGTTGGACTCGATGGTCTTGGAGGTCTTTTCCAGTCTTAATTATTCTGTGATTCTTTGATTCTGTCTCTTGCCCTTTTATCCTTGCAAATAGTCATTTATAAGACGCAGAGCAGCTCCCACAGTGACTCCCCCCAACAGCCCATGGACTTGTGCCCTGGATTGTACCTGGGGTGGAAGGGGACCTTCCTCTCACCAGACCATAGCAGGGGACAGGAAGAGGCAGGAAGGCTGGGATTCTGCTTGGATCGTGCCTGGGTATTTCAAGATGCTTTTTTTCAAAATGCAAAAGCTTCAGTTTAACCACAAAGCACAACAGGAAAAATCCTCAGCCTCTCCAACATGCTCCCAAGGTGGGATGCCCCTTTTCCACCCGTTTCTAATTGGGATTTCTCCTGCTGAAATCATCAGAAGCTCATTATGCAGCCAAGCAGAAACCGATTTACCTTTATTACGGAACAGTTCTGCGTGTCTCCGTGAGATCACAGCGGGATGGCACCATTCCCTTCCCTTTTTTGTATTGTTAGCCTGTAATTGTGCTGTGCATTGCTTCGAAATCCTGGCAGCCGAGCAGGGGCGTGGGTGGCATTGAGAAGTTTGGGATGCAGCCCCTTCCCGAATCAATGGCAGCGGGTTGGCCCAAACCCTTTTGAGCAGTGACTCAGAGAGCCCCGAAACACAGTGGGGGAAACAGAACACCAAAATGCATCTTTGAAGGCCATTGGAGGATTTCAATAATGGCTTCGTGACTCCAGCGAGCCTGCCGGGCTGTGGGAGGATGTTTGGGATGGCTGCAGAGCTGGGAAAGAAGCGGGGTTTGGAGGAGAGAGCTCTGTGCTGGGAAATCAAATAGAGCTGAGTGGGTACAGGATTTTCCCACCTACACGGAGCAGAGGTGGCTGCAACCAACCCAAACACGAAGCCAGACACCAGTCATGGGCCTGTGTCTGGGAAAACACAATAAAGACGCTCTCACACCTGCCAGGTTCAGCAGAAAGGAGGGAAAAGGCCACTTTATTTACATATGTCACGTCTTATACAATTCCCAACTCCACAAGGGATTGGAGGACATGGCACTTCCTTCTCAATCCCATTGGAGAAAAAAGCTGCTCATCAAAGTTCTCTTATCACAAAAGGAATGAAAAACAGAACATACCGTTAAGTAAACATTGGCCATTATTTACATGAAACTGTGTGAGAAAGAATTCTGACTCCAAGGTTAAAAACAGAAGGCTTTACCAAAAACCAGGGCAACAGGGCCCTTTGCCAGGAGGCAGTTTGGATCAGCCAGTTTGGATCAGCCACCCTGATGCAGAGGATGTGGCCACATGGGTCAGGCAGGACAGGGCCAGTTGGTTTTGGGGGTGGAAAAGAGGTCTGGGTACCATTTAGGTTATGGGAGACATGAAATCACAACCTCTGTGTGCTTGTGTAAGGACCAACCTGCAAGGGTGGTTTTTAATGAATCCTTGGAGGTGCGTGAGTCTGGGATTTAAAATACCAGGGAAATAGGAGTGCAGGGTCCAGCACAAAGGCAAAAATCCTACACAGCAAAATGGCAGTTTAATAAGTTTAATAAGCGAAAAACCCCCAAACTTTAATAAGCAGAGCTCTGTGTGCAAGCAAAGAGGAATAAGAATCATGGAATCATGGAATGGACTGGGCTGGAAGGGACCTTAAAGCCCATCCAGTTCCACTCCCTGCCATGGGCAGGGACACCTTCCACTATCCCAGGCTGCTCCAAGCCCCATCCAACCTGCCCTTGGACACTTCCAGGGATCCAGGGGCAGCCACAGCTTCTCTGGGTCCCCTGTGCCAGGGCCTCCCCAGCCTCACAGGGAAGAATTTCTTCCCTATATCCCATCTAAATCTCTCCTCTTTTATTTTAAAATCTTATGGAAAGGTTGAAACACATCCCCTTTTCCCTTCTTTCTCCAAGATTTTACTGCTGAGCCTGACATTATGTGGTATGGAATATCCCCGTGGTCATTTGGGGTCACCTGTGTCCCCTCCCAACTCCTCGTGCCCCCCCAGCCTCCTCGCTGGTGAGGTGGGGTGGGAAACAGAGAAAGTTTTGATGCTGTGCAAGCCCTGCCCAGCAACAGCAAAACCACTGACAGGAATTTGGGGACAAGTCTAAGACACAGCACCACACTGGCTGGTACAAAGAATGTGAATTCCATCCCAGCAGAGCCAGTGCACAGGGCAGGAAGGTCCTGGCCAAAATCTGACTCCTCCTGACAGAGGAGGAATGGCCAAAAAAGAACAGGACAAGATAACACCTGGAGATCTCTCAGCGCCCGGAGCGTTTTGGAGAGAATTAATTCCCCTGAGGGACGGGGAGTGCCAGGATCCTCTGGGGAACAGGTTCAAACGTGGGGCACTGGAGAGAGCTGCAAGTGGCAGCACACCCTGAGCCCACAGCCTGGGCCCCTTGGATGTGATAACCAGAATTTGCCAGGAGGCTCCTTCTGCACCAGCGGCTTCACCCGGATATTCCCCCTCGTGCAATGCAGCCACGGCAGCTCAGCCCTCCACAAAACAACTCTCTCCTCACAAGGCACCAGCAATGGACCCACCCTGGATAAACACTTCGGGAATCTTCAGGCTCCTCGACATATCCAGCTCCAGCTTCCCACTCCTGCTCCTCCTCTGTGAGCAGAGCTGAGCAGGGACAGTGGCACAGACAACTGGAGCTTCCCAAAATGTCCCTTAAGCTCCTGCATCACTCCTAGAATCAGAATATCCTGAATTGGAAGGGATGCACAAGGATCATCAAGTCCAAATCCTGGTCCTGCAAAAAAAAGCCCCCAGAATCCCACCCTGTGCCTGAGAGCATTGTCCAAACACTCCTTGGGCTCTGGCAGCCTTGGGAATGTGACCATTCCCAAGGCAGCTGTTCCCACTCTTGGGTCCCCTCCCATCGTAACAAAGCCCTCTGGTCTGTGGAGCATCACTTTCACCTCGAGTCTCTGCCCAAAAGTGGCAAAAGAGGACAAATTATTAGTGCAGCTTGAATGGAGGAGTACGTAGAGCACTGGCCCAGCGTTTCTGGGTTTCAGGGGTTGTTTTTAAAGTCGTGCTCACAGTTAACAGATCACTTCCTATTGTTCCCTTGGCCTTTCCCATGATTCTGCTCAAACCAAGGCTACTCCCAGAATTTTTTCTGGGCTCTCAAAGGGTTGCTGCAGAGCTGCACTCCTGTGTCTGCACTCAGTGCCTAAAGCATCCTTTCCCCCACTTTATTTTCCAAGGCACACGGGGGCAGCTCTGGAGTTGTTTAGGTTGTGATTAAGGCCTGCAGAGGTGGTGTTCAGACACGTAAGTTCAAAAGCCTTGAGGAAGAGGAAATTGTACTTTCCAGCCTTATGTTGAAGCCCAAACTTTGCAGCAGAGGAGCCAAATGCACTTGGTAAATCATTTTAGTGGTTTGGTCTGCGGGAACAAAGGGAATTCCATACTGAAAAGCCCTTGGAGCAGTGAGTCGCCACGGGAGAGCTGAGAGTACAAGAATTGTTAGAGAGCATAGGACAGCGCCCAGAAAAGGACAGGGGAGGCAGAGAGCTGGAAATACCCAAGGAGAGGATGTTTTGTGTTGCTGCAGGGTGTTTTAAGCTCAGTTGCTGCCACCTTGTTCATTTTACAAACCCTATTAACCACCGGGAGCAGTGACCAGTGACAGAACAGTGAAGGACTGGGGTCTGCCCAGAGGTGACCTGTTGCCCTGGTTTTTGCTAAAGCCTTCTGTGTTTAACCTTGGAGTCAGATTCTTTCTCACAGTTTCATGTAAATAATAGCCTATGTTTACTTAACGGTATTTTCTGGTTTTCATTCCTTTTGTGATAAGAGAACTTTGATGAGCATCTTTTTTCTCCAGTGGGATTGAGAAGGAAGTGACATGTCCTCCAATCCCTTGTGGGGTTGGGAATTGTATAAGAATGTGAGATATGTCAATAATAAAGGTCATTCCCTCCTTTCTGCTGAACCTGGCAGGTGTGAGAGCCTCCCTATTGTGTCTTCCCAGACACAGTGGCCAAGCTGCTCCTCTTGTTGCCCAGAGAAGCTGTGGCTGCCCCATCCCTGGAAGTGCCCAAGGCCAGGCTGGACAGGGCTTGGAGCAACCTGGGCTAGTGGAAGGTGTCCCTGCATGTCTCCAGCCTGACACCAGGAGTGTTCAGGAGTTTTTTTTTCAACAAATCAAGGAGTTCAATACTGTCAGTGGTGTTTTCTGTCCCAGAGCTACCTTCACTTCAATTAACAACAGTGATTAATCACTCTTGCCATTGGTGCATCCCAAGGGGCACCGCTGTCCTTTAATTATTCCCACGCTTACAGAAGGATAAACAGAGCCCTCACTCTGAAAAATGGCATGAAAGCCACACGGGAGGCTGCTGGAAAATGTGGGAATAGGTTCTGATCCTCTGCAGCCTCCAGTCTCCAGCTCAAACCCTACATTATTATCACAAAAATCCCATTTCACTCCATGTAGTGCATAAGGAGTGACAAAGGGATGGCAGGGGTCACAGTCGGAGCCGTGGGTGCCCTCTGCCTTCTCCTCGGAGATCAGAGAGGTGCTCAGGGTGCTGAGAGGAGCAGGAGAAGACAAGCCTGGGCTTTTTGTTGTGTTTTACCCCAGTGAGGAAACACAGGCTGGGAAAGGAGGAAGTGGGAAATCTCAGTCCCTCCACAAGGACAGTGCCAGCAACTGGTTTGTCTTCAGATCCCCCAGGTGACAGGTACTGAGAAGGAGCTGGGTGACAGGTCTGGGATCACCCCCTTGAATCACAGAATCACGGAATATTTGGGGTTGGAAGGGACCTTAAAGCTCATCCCATGGGCAGGGACACCTTCTACCAGGAGGATGAGTGAAGGTTGGGATTTCTCCAGCAGCACCTGTGACCGTGGATTGCTGCTCTTCCCACCCTCCTTCTCTGAGGTGGAGACACACAACTGTGCTTGGAGCCCTCCCCACCTCTCACCTCCACCAGCTCTTGCTGCCAAATTTGCACAAACATCACCATCTTGGGCTCTTCCAGCTCGCTGCTCCAGCTGGCGTGCAAGTGCCAGCTGGGATTGGGCAGGCAGGGAAACACGTGGATGTACAAAGCCCTTAATCTCTGCAGAACTAAGCCAAAATTACTTTGATGTATTGGCTTCTAAACTGCTGCCTTCAGTGCTCACGGGAGCTTTTCTTCTTATCTCCTCAGCAAAACGTGCAAGCAGCTCCTGACCACCTCTTTTCTCTGCTTGAGTACTCATATCCTCCTATTTTTTTTTCCCCTGAATCCTCTTACAGATGTTTTCCCAGGTCTGTAAGCATTTCCATATCCTGTTTATTTGCTGCTAAAGGTGTAGTGCTGCAAACAAAATCTGTCTCTGGAAAGAAGGGAGGGGCAATAAGAAATGAGCTGTAAATTAAGATAGAAAGTGGACTTTTGCCAGCTACAGAAAGAAGGTTGAGGTCCTTCAGTCTGGGAATGTTTCACTTTGATGTTCTAAACCCACAAGAGAAGCTGTGGCTGCCCCTGGATCCCTGGAAGTGTCCAAGGCCAGGCTGGATGGGGCTTGGAGCAGCCTGGGACAGTGGGAGGTGTCCCTGCCCATGGCAGGGGGTGGAATTGGGTGATCTTTAAGGTCCCTTCCAACCCAAATCATTCTGGGATTCAATAAATACAGAATACAACAACATCATAAACATTTACACCAATGCTATAAAGCTTAAAAAATTGATGTGCCCCATTGAACCGCTGCCTTTTGATTTTGAGTAACTCCAACATATTCCCATAAAATCCACAATCAGAATGCTCCCTGAAAACCCAAATGCTCTCACAAAAAACCACAGCATCAACATGTTTTCGTCAGACTTAACTGCAGCCTAGAAATGTTAAACAAATGTGTCCTTTCTCACCCTAATTATTGAACAGTGGAAGTAGTAGCAAAGATGAATTCGCTTTATTGAGTTTTATGATGTTTTAAATCAGGAGGAAAAGGTTTTTCCTGTTTATTTCTTTGCTGGTCTGAACTTGCAGAAGTGCTGCTTCCACATAGCGAGGCGAGCCCCTTCCATGCTCTCAACTTACAAGCAGGGAAATTGAGGCAACGAGCACAAACTTATCCCCAAATCCACGGAATAAATAAAGAGCAGGATGAATCAAAACCCAGAGCAGCAGTGCCCTGCCTTCATTTAGCACAGACCATGATCAATTTGCAAATGCTTCATATGGAAAAGACCTACCGGGTCATTTTGCAGGCCCCTGTAAGCCCAGGCTTTTCCCCTGCCATGTGCTGGAGACAAAAGTGCTCTATACAACCCCTACATTAAAATAATTTAAGCAGGAGGACTTCTCTCATTTCCTCTGGGGGAAACAATTCTGCAGCTGAAGAGATTGCAACATTAGGAAATATTTCCTGATGTCCACAGCTTCCAGAATCTGTTCATATATTATTAATAGAAAGGAAAATAAATATAGGTATTAATGCCAGCAGACACTGTCTGCTACTAATAGCTGTTAAAGTAATATATTCCCCTTGTTTTTAGCTCTTATTAGTCTTTTTGCAAAGGGTTACAAGACCCTTATGCATCCATTAGCCAGTCAGCCATGTGAAATTAATGTGGAGCAATTTTCATAAGCATTACTCAGAACTAATAATAATTAAGCATTATTTTCTGCTCAGATAACACAGAAAATAAAGGCTGACTTTTATGCCAAGATGGGTTTGCATTAGCTTAAGGTAGATGAATTAATTCTCATTTACAAGGCTTCTCTGCCAGCTAGCCAGAAAATATCAAGGTAATTAAAACCAATTTGTGAGGTTCTGTCCCATTGCACATTCACTGGGTTTTATCACTGCTGCAAATTGCAGGTGCTTTTATGCAAAGGTGGGACACGGAGGGGACTTGGCTGCCTCTCTCCTTCCCCATCACCTCCAAGAAAAGCTGAAAACCTCCTTGTGAACAGAAGAACACGTTTGGAATGCTGGAGATCAATAAAAGGCCACGTGTAGGATGGAAGGGTGTGAAGGAGCAGCTCAGTCCCAGCTCAGGCTGGGATGGGGAGCTCTCAGCATTGCAGGAAAAAGAACCACCTCTAATAGAGCAGGGGAAATCTCCTTCCTTTGGCTTTACCACTGGCTTGCACGGGATTAATTTTGATTAATTATTAGACTGAGGGGTTTCCACAAGCAGCATTTTCTGGGCAGCTCCAAAACATTTCACAGAATCCTAAAATGATTTGGGCTGGAAGGGGCCATAAAGCCCATCCAGTGCCACCCCCTGCCATGGCAGGGACACCTTCCACTAGCCCAGGTCACTCCATGCCCCATCCAGCCTGGCCTTGGACACTTCCAGGGATCCAGGGGCAGCCACAGCTTCTCTGGGAAACCTCTGCCAGTGCCTCAGTGGTTCTGTCCCAGAGGTTTGACAACACCTGAGCAGGGGCTGAGCTCTCTGAAGGTGCTCTTAGTAAAAATAAAATTAGTTAAAATTAGACCAAAATAAATTAGCCCAGCTAAGAATTAGCTGTAAGATACACTAACCCAGAGCTGTCCTACAGCAACTAATGATAATGAGTAAGTCAACATCTTCCTCTGGGTTTCAGCTCTCCAAGGGGACCAGCACCTTCAGGTGCCACACCTGCCCTTTGCATCTGAGCTTAGCAAACAACCGAGCCCAGCGTGACCCAGCAGTGTGGAAAATCTGTGTTTTCCAGAGGATTACGGCCCCCCCTTCCCTAAGTCCTGCCTCCTTCATTTCATTTCTCCACCCTCTGCCTCACTCCCTGTCCCACTGTGACATCTCCAGTTGGTGCCCGTGTCCACCTCGGTGGCATGGGGCAGGTTGGCCTCAGAAAGAAGCATAAGGTGGCAGTTCTGACTTTTACTTTCCAAAATCTTCTCTCAGGGTAATTTAATTGCTATTAAAGAAATGAATAAAAGGAGGCAATCCTCCAGAAACACCATCTGTGTCCCAGCCCTGGAACGAGCAACCCTGAGATGTGATCCACGGTCCACACCCTCCGTGAAGAAAGGTTTTCCCCTTATGGCTGTTTCCTTCTCGATCCAGCCCTGGTAGCTGTAGACAGACGTTAAAATCCTGAGCTTTGGATGTCCTCCAGTGATGATGCCGACCTGGAACCACTTCATGGTGCCCCAGTAGCTGCAGACCAGGGGTCCCCCGCTGTCCACCTGGGGCAGAAGGAGGAATGTTACAGCTGGCTGAAACCTCGGGACCCTCAGAGCAGCTGCCTCACACAGGCCGAGTGGGAAAATCAATCTCTGTCTCTCGTTCATGAGGATTTGGGGAAAAAAAAAAAGGGAATTTGGATTCAAAATTTCGCAGCTCAGCCCTGAGGTCCTGCAGAATAAAGAGGTACAGAAGGCAGGAGGAGGAGATCAGTCCCAAGCTCTGGCTCAGTGCACTGCCCTGTCATTCCCAGCCCTTTCCACGTGCTCCCATGGCCCCAGGAGGATACCTGAGACCTGTCAGCAAGAGACAGCACCCCAGAGAGAAAAGGGACATTTGCTGTGACTGCTCACTCAGTCCTTGTCTTCTCTGCAAAGCTGCTGCGTGGAGGTGCTGGGTACCTGCCACGGTGAATTCTGGGGGCTGGCAGCCAGAAACTGGGCAGGAGATGAACAATAATCCTGACAAATCCCTCGTGAAGCCACAGTCACTTCCCTGAAAACTTTCCTGCTGCTGCAAGGACAACCACCACTCACCCAGAGTGGGCAAGGCTTCAAATGCAGGTTGCAGCCACTTCAAAGAGAGGAATATTCTCCTGCTGGCTGCTGTAGCTGCAACACCGAGGGCACATCCAGCTCTGGAATCTCTGGACACGAGCTCAGGGAGAAGAGAAAGCAGCACAAAATCCACCCAAGGCAGGTGCAGCACTTTTCTGAGGGAAGGCTGGGAGAGCTGCGGGTGTTTAGCCTGGAGAAGGCTCCAGGGAGACCGCAGAGCCCCTTCCAGAGCCTAAAGGGGCTCCAGGAGAGCTGGAGAAGGACTTGGGACAAGGGATGGAGGGACAGGACACAGGGAATGGCTTCCCCCTGCCAGAGGGCAGGGTTAGATGGGATATTGGGAAGGAATTCTTGGCTGTGAGGGTGAGGAGGCCCTGGCACAGGATGCCCAGAGAAGCTGTGGCTGCCCCTGGGTCCCTGCAAGTGTCCAAGGCCAGGCTGGACAGGGCTTGGAACAACCTGGGCTAGTGGAAGGTGTCCCTGCCCATGGCAGGGGGTGGGGATTTTTTAGATCCTTCCAACCCAAACCAGTGTGGGATTCCGTGACATCTTCAGTGCTGGGCAGCCCTTGCTATAAATAAGTTTCCTTCCACAGTGGGTTTGAACCTTTTTTCCACCCTTTCTCCAGCACTTGTGGTAAACAAATTCAATACAAATCCACTTCCCAAGACAGCAAACTTTACTGGGAAGTGTTGTCCTTCCCTGTTTGCAGACTACTTTGGGAAACATCTTTGTCATTAATGGATGAAACCCCTTCTGCCAGCAGTTACCCTGAGCTAACACACATTAATTAACAAGTAAGGAAGGGGCTGAAGTTCCCTGTGCAGCTCATCAGCACTTGCTGAAGTTTATGGCTGAATTCCCACTCCAGTAGCTGGAGGCCCCTGGTCATTAATATTTTTATCTTTTTTTCTTTCCCTTTTTTTTTTTTTTCTTTTTTTTTAGTTCAGTATTCAGTCAGGAGGTAAAAATTAAGATAAATGCAGAGGAAATGTTTATAGATTCACAGAATATCCTGAGCTGGGAGGGACCAACAAAGATCAGAGACTTACAAATCATTTAGGCTGGAAAAGACCTTTCAGACTGTTGAGTCCAAACATAAAATCAACGCTTGTTTGTTGTTATTGCAGCCACGTCCTTGCACCTCAACCAGTCCTGCTGGACCCTCTTCAGACTCGGCATCTAAAGACGTTTCCCCACCCCATTCCAGCCAGGAATTCCCGTGAAAACCACAGAGGGGCCCTTGCAGTGACCTCGGGGCCGCGCGTCGCGGTGGCACCTGCGGGGATGGATGAGCGCCCACGCACGATTCCATCCCCGGGAATTTCACCGCGGATCGGTGACATTTCAGGAACGGCCCCAACGCGTTATCCTGGCGGCGAGGGGAAGGCTCTGGGAGCCTCCCGCACCGGGATAACGAGCCGAGGCTGGAGAGTGGGAGCCCCGGGATGCTCCGTGCTGGCTTTTTTGGTTGGTTGTTCTTTTTTCCCCTCCTCCCAGCAGGAAAAGGAGATTTTCAGCACCGGCCGAGCCCCTGCACAGATCGGGATCACACTTGTAAAGGATCTCCCTTCCCGGGGCATCGGAACGCCAGCGAATTCCCGGTGCCTTGCGGCTGTCCCCGGGGGAATTGTCTTATCGCGTTCCGCAGCCGGGAAAGCCGCGGCAGGCGAGGGATGCGATTGGCACGAGGCAGCGGTCCCTGTTCAAACCCTGCCTCGCCCAGTTTCCCTCTCGGATCGGATCTGCTCTTGCCCTGCTTCCCTCTTTAACCACGTCCATGTGGTTCCCTGCCTGGCTGGAGGGGAGAGGGGGATGTGCCCGCAGGGCTTGGGGGATCAGTGATTTAAAACTTGGGCAGAGAGGGAGTTCGGGAGTGTTCTGACAGCCCCGGCAGCAGCTGCGAATCCATCTCCCTAATCCACAAGCCCTGGGACCCAAATCCTCCTTCAGATCCCTTCCCACATGGGCTGAGCTGCTCTGCTTCCTGGGTGCCGCTTCTCACACGCCGTTTCTCTCAACTCCAGCTATTTAACACCAGGATTTTATCCCAAAATGGGCCAAATCGTCCTCTCCCCGTGATAATCTCGCTCACATAATTACAGCACAGATGAATCAGGAGCCTGGTTTCTATAGGGCTAAAGATGGAGAAAGTAAACTCAGTCCTTGGACACTTCTGAATATCCCTGTATCCACCTTAAGCTCTCAGGAACGCCGGCCCAAGGTTTTCCATCCTTGTGTAGGAGAGGGTGTGGGAGGAGCGAGTTTTTGAGTGCTGGGACAATTATCTCAGCTCTGTGATGCTTCCAGTAACGCTGATTTAATGAACGCTCAGGTTAACGACTCTGAGGATCGAAGAATTATTAAATGCTGCTTTTTCAGGCTCCTGTGTCCTGGTGGTGAAACACTCCTGGTCAGCAACACACACCCGACACCTGCTCCTGCTTTGCCCTCTAAGTGCCAAGTTTCTGGACAGACAAAAATCACCTAAAAATAGCAGCTTTGCTTCTGTTTCATGTTTCTTGTCATCTCGAAGATGAGTGAAAAGCAAGCGCAACAAATCAGATCTGGGCTGAATTCCTGCCTTAAACATGTTAATCCTCCCATTAGGAGAGGTGAAAGCAATGATACATTCACTGATAAATAGCTGTGGGTTGTATAAAATCTGTCACTGCCTAAAAAGGTGCTTTGTTCACTGGAACTGACCAAAAATTTCATCTTTTTCACTGCGGCCAAAATCTTTTTTTTTTTTTTTCTGTGAGCACCAGGATCCTTTCTGCTGCTTTTAGTGGGCTTCGGATCAAAAGTGTAATCTCTCTTTTACATTTGTATTCGTGTCTGCAGCACAGCCATTGATCAGAACAAACACGTTCAGCCACATAAATCTTCCGAGGTGGGAGAAGCTCTGGGGGTGGGAGAACAACTCATCTGGCCCTCATTAGGTGGATGCACAATCCCTGCGAGTCATTGCTGGTTTCATTTTCACGTTGGTGAGTTCTGTGCAAATTGGAGACAATCAGCACGGGAATAACAACACTGGGAGTAACAACAGCACCCATCAGAGCTGCCCTGGCTGCTGGAGGCAAAGGCTTTGGCAAACATCATTTTCCCAGCTGTTTCCAGCTGTCCTTAAAGGGGGAGGAAGGAGGTTGTGGCCACAATAATGTGCAGGTGTCAGAAATGCACCAGGTAACACCGGGAACCTGGACTCCTCTCACACAAACCCTTTGAGAACCTTCAGCTCCTCTGTCCTGTGGCAGCCCAGAATCCTCCTCAGACTGTACAGGGGGGTCTGGAGCCATGCCAGACTGTTTCGGAACTCGAGACGAAAGCACAGAACTCTATGCTTGAGCCGTGTCATCGGAGAATGCTGCCCACATTGAGAAATGAAATACAAAATAGAAAGAAAGTGTGTAATTAGCTTATCTTATCACTGGGTGATTGTAGTTTTAGATTTATGGAGGTATGAGAGAAGAAGGTTAAGATGGAGGGCAAAGGGCGGTGCCCCTTCCCCTTCCTCTTTCTTCTCCCCCTCCATTTTCTCCTGTGACGAAGGTGATGGGGGATTGGTGAAGGTAGCACTGTCATGTTAAGAAAAAGTAAAAGTTAATTGGAAAAGATTTATAAATAATTACACGCTGTAGAACATGGTTGGTTTTGCTGAGAGAGATAAAAGGGCACGGACGGCCTTCTGGCTCGTCACTTCTGCTGGGATTCTTCAGGAGCTGGACACGCTGTCCTTGCTCTGAACACTTATAGATAAGAAATAATAAACAACCTGAACACGAACGGCAGAAGTCTCCGCTTCTTATTTATGGCTCGGGCTCGGGACTTTTTAACATCAAGAAACAGCCATAAAAAACACCTCAGCAGACACTAAAAAGTGAACGCTAATACTGTCCCTCCATCCCCTGGCTGGAAAATGGGAGGAGGCAGCCCAAATCCACCCTCGGTGATGCCAGCAGGGCCATTAGTGACTGTGGTGGCACAGACAGTGCAGATGCTTCTGGCCAAGCCCGTGTGGCCCAGACTCCTGTCTCTGACTGTCCTCTGCAGCAAGTGCCCAGGGGAGGAGCACGAGGAACAGGACAAGTATTTACGGAGTTGTATTTACATCCCAGCGGTTAATGGCCTCAGAGAGATCCTCATCCAGGAAATTGCCTAATTGCTTTTTGAATCCATTTATCCCTGAGGATAAATACCCACAACATCCTGGTCAGCAACTCCCGTGGTTTAATTATCTGATGGATGAAAAAAACACTTCCTTCTCTTTGCTGTACATCTGCTGGCCGGTGAGGCCGTCTGACACCCCTCCTTCGTGTGTTTGGAGCAGCAGTGACACGAGGACAGCTCTTGACTCCTCTCCGTGCCGCCCATGAGGTCGGAAATGTGTCACACCCCCATCAGACATCTCTCCTACAAGCCTCAGGGTCCTGCTCTGCGATTCCCTGTGCTGCCAGGAGCTCTTCCACATCCCTGTTCATCCACCCTGCTCCACTTTCCACCTTTTCTAAAATTACCACTCCTTTCTCGGATGGACTGGACAGGAATCACACACAGGGAGGCTCCCAGGAGTAGTGCCCTGGCACAACACATTTGCTTTGCCACTTATTCCTTTCCTAATAATTCCTAATGCTCTCATTGCCCTTTTGACCTCCCCAGAGCCTCAAGCTGATGTTTTTGAAGGACTGCCCACAGTTCTTCTGACATGGTAATAGCTAAATTAGAGCCTATTATGGCCAGCGTGCAGCTGGAATTGCTTCTCCATATACCCATTACTTTTTCTTTATCAGTAATGAGCTGCAGCTGCTGTTTTAACCTCCAGTCACTCGGAACAGTGGGACCTGCTGCACCTCTGCACAGCCTCCTCTCACTCTGACCACTTGGAAGAACTCTGTGGCATTGGCCAACCTGGCCATCTTGGCATTTGCCCTCCTGGGATATCAAAATTCCTTGCATGGATGCCAACACAACTCTCCTTGTAAGCTCTCTGTTCAAATCCTTCCTCCGTGTTGCCAAAGCCCTTCCATTTCACGACAGCTCAGTTTCTCCAGGAGACTTTGGTGAGGAATCTCCTCACAAGAGTTTTGGGGATCTCAGAACGTGTTTGGTGGTTGGACCGCCCTCTTCCACAGGCTTGGCAACTCTGTCAAAGAATTTGGATGTGCCTGCGAGCCACAGCTTTCCCTCAAAGCTGTCACTGGATGAGAAGCAGCTCCTCTGAGTCATCACAGCCATTCCCCACTCCCAGGGCAAGCTGGGATTTTGTGTTCAGCTGGATCCAGAGGAGTTCTGCTCCCCACCAGGCACACAAAGCCATGCTGGACTCCCAAACAGCTTCAGTTTGAGGGGCCAAAAGCTACGACCCAGAGGAAGAAAGCAGAGGAGACACCCAACATCATCCTCGTCATCACCCCAGGTTCTTGCACTGAGAATTGATTTTTCCCAGATTAAAGAATGAAGCCATCAGAGCCTGAATGTGCTCACTTGTCTGCCTGCATCATAAAATGATGAAGTGATGAAAACCATGTAAAACCAAAAAAACAGTGATGTAAAACCATGGGCCATGGGACAAGTGTTCAAGAGGGAACGGCCTCAGGATCAAAGGACCCCTCAGGAGAAAACTGAAGGGGCTGCAAATGCAGAAACACCTCTCCACTGCTTTGTTCTGGGGCTTCCCAGGACACCTTCCTGCTTAAAGCCACCCGTCCCTTGGGGAAAAAAACCCACTCATGGTGGTGGTAGCAGCAGTTCTGTGATGGGAAATCCATGACAAGGATGGGGAGTGGATCACTGTTCAACAGGACAAGAGGGAACGGCCTCAGGTTGCACCAGAGGAGGTTTAGATTGAATATTAGGAAAAATGTCTTCACTGAAAGGGTTGTCCAGCCCTGGCACAGCTGCCCAGGGCAGTGGTGGAGTCGCCATCCCTGGAGGGGTTTAAAAAAGGTGTGGCTGTGGTACCTGGGGCCACAGGTTAGTGGTGGCCTTGGCAGTGCTGGGGGAATGGTGGGACTCGATGATCCCAGAGGACCTTCCCAACCTCAGCGATTCTGTGATTCTATTATTAAGGTAAGATACAATAATAAAGTACTCTTGTGCAGTTTGTAATCACTTTGGACTGAAATGTGGATAGTTTTGACTCCTGGCTTCCAGGAAACATTTGGCTGACAGGCAGAAGAACTTAAAACCTCAGAGCTCCTGTGGATACTCCCCATCCCTACAAACTGCAGCCAGACCATCCTTTATCCACCTCTGTTCAGCTATTTTGAGCAGCTCCAGGGACTGACCACACTATCCTGGTTTGTGCTCTTCTCCTTGAATCCAAGATAGTTACCTACAAAAACACAATTTTCATTGGCAGACTTCTTTTCCTTAAAAATTTCTATTTCTGTAGTTTTCATTTGCAGTTTTGGGGCCACGTTAGGACCAGCAAAAGGATGCAAGACCTTGTGAAAGGATGCCAGAGCTTTTCCAGTGCAAGTGTCAGGCTCCCATTGCAGCCACTGGGGCGTGGTTTGAGGTGGGAGCAGTGGGATACCAGGGGATACCTTGGGATATCTAATAAAGAATTAAATGTAGGCACCTGCCTTGGAGCCGAGTGTCTCCCTGCGAGCTAAACCCCTTCAGCTTGATTTCAGTTCATGGGGAGCAATAAACACACGCACAGGGCTTGATCTCATTTTAGCACAGACACTTAAAACCACCTCAGTGACTCCCAGCACCAGGGCTGTTTTCTCCCTGCTGATGGAAAGGTGATTCTGTAGATGCTGATGGTTCATGAAGTGGCTGGGAAAACCCCATCCAGGTCGGCACAACAACTGCTGCTTTTGCTCCAGCTCTGTGGGGTGAGAGCCCTGAGCAGCCCAGAGGCTCTAAAGGGCATTTTCAGAGATGGGACAAGGAGGAATGGCTTTAACCTGGAAGAGAGCAGGGTTAGATGGGACATTGGGAAGAAATCCTTCCCTGTGAGGGTGGGGAGGCCCTGGCACAGGTTCCCCAGAGAAGCTGTGGCTGCCCCTGGATCCCTGGAGTGTCCAAGGCCAGGCTGGACAGGGCTTGGAGCAGCCTGGGATAGTGGAAGGTTGGAACCAGAGGAGCTTTAAGGTCCCTTTGAACCCCAGCCACTGTGTGATTTATGGCCAAAATCCACTCCTGCTGCAGGCTGTGGGCGGGGGTGGATACCTGGACTCACCTGGGCTGGGACCCCCCCAGTGCTCCTGGGGGTCACACAACAATTCCTTCCCCTGGAATCAGAGCAGGGCCTGGCCCCCCTTCCTGTGCTGCTGAACTGTAGGTGACCTGTGACTCCAGCTGAACACATTTTGCCCTAATCACCGCATCAGAGCTCCCCCCACAGCCCCTCTGAACCATAATTGGGCCATTTACTGAATTCTGCCTGGGCAGGGGAGGCACTGAAGGAGGCATTTGCTTTGTGAGCCCCTTGTACTCTAATTATTGTCCAAGTTACCATTGCATCAGAGCCTAACAAAAGATGCTTAAGAAAGCAAGGAATGAGACATCAATTGTGGTTCACGGGGTCACGGAAGAAATGTAGCACGCAAAAAAATAATACATAGGCCATCTCCAGTGTCTGCTCTTCAGCACTTGTACCCCCTGAACATCCATTAATGTTAATGTTTATGACTAAATAGAACTATAAGTCAATTACACCTCCTGGTAGTGTTAATTCCCAGCCAATCCATATATTTGTCTGCAGAACTGCCAGGGAATTGGGATAGAATAGATCTTTCTTTTTAAGGGAGCAGATTATTTTCTTGAAGTACAAATACTTGGGAGCTCTGCTATTCAATCTCCTTGAGTTACTAGAGGAATATGGTCAGTTATCCACAAATTAGGCTGGTCTGGTATGAGGGCAGCTGTGAAATGTCTGAGCCTTTTTTTTCATGGCCTTTCTCTCCGAATGGCCTCAAGCTGCACCAGGGGAGGTTCAGGTTGGGCACCTGGAGGAATTTCTTCCACCAGCCCAGGGTGCTCCAAACCCCATCCAGCCTGGCCTTGGACACTTCCAGGGATCCAGGGGCAGCCCCAGCTTCACCTGTGCCAGGGCCTCACCACCCTCACAGGGAAGAATTCCTTCCCAATATCCCATCTAAATCTCTCCTCTTCTGGTTTAAAACCATTCCCCTTTGTCCCGTTGCTGTCTCCCCATGCAAAAAATTGTTCTTACCATCACAGCTCACAGATGTGGACCCAGACATGGATCATGTGGACTTATAACCTCGAGTCCAGGTTATAAGAAAGCCAGGCTTTCCTGTCTTAGCCTGGCTCTGGACATGAAAACACATATCCTGATCCTCAGCAAATCCCAGGAAAGGTTAATGTAAGGCTTTCCTCTCCCCTGTGTCCAGAGCTCCTGGGGCCACAGCTACCGGAGCAAACTCAGCATCTCCAGGCCTTGTCCCCCGACCAGGAATCTCTGCCTTGCCCAGCTTCCAATCCTTCCCGGCCTCTCCACAGTGGCTGCTGTGGGTGGCTCCTGATCCATGCAAGAGCTGGAGCCTGGAAGTCCTCCAGGAGACAGCTGGATGGCACGGACCAACGCCACGCCCAGGGCTGCTCTGTTCCCATGACAGAGATGAGGATGTGAAGGATTTGGGTCTTTTGGAATCTGGCCTCGCTCCCATCTGACACAAACCCTGTAATCCTTACAGAAAATCACAGCTTGAGAGCCTGCACTGCCCACGGTGCAGATGGATTGTCCAGTTCTGGGCCCCTCACTCCAGAAAGGATCTTGAGGGGCTGGAGCGTGTCCAGGGAAGGGAACGGAGCTGGGGAAGGGGCTGGAGCACCAGGAGAGGCTGAGGGAGCTGGGAAAGGGGCTCAGCCTGGAGAAAAGGAGGCTCAGGGGGGCCCTGGTGGCTCTGCACAACTCCCTGACAGGAGGGGTTGGGCTCTGCTCCCAGGGAACAAGGGACAAGATAAGGGAAAACAGCCTCAAGCTGCACCAGAGGAGGTTTAGATTGGATATTGGGAAAAATTTCCTCACAGCAAGAGCCGTCAGCCCTTGGAAGGGGCTGCCCAGGGAGGTTTGGAGTCTCCATCCCTGGAGGTGTCCAAGGAAGGACTGGATGTGGCACTCAGAGCTCTGGGCTGGGTGACAAGGTGGGGGTTGGTCACAGGTTGGACTCGATGATTTCGGAGGGCTTTTCCAACCTAAATTACTCTGGGATTCTGCCCAGTGGTCCCTGCTGCAGAAGAAGCATCAGGCTCAGCCCTGTCCTGTCCCAGTCCATGACCAGGCAGCCTCCTATGGACAAGCCACCAGGTTTCTGACCCAGCTTAGTGAGGCCAAAAGTGCCCTCCCTGGCTCTAACCAGCACTTCCCAGGAAGTCAGGAAACCATCCAGCAGCAAAACGCTTCCCCTCCAGGAAATCAGCAAAATCTGCTGGCAAGAGTTGTCACTTGTTTCATCCCTGAAAAGCACCACTTCCATCCTCAGCTCTGGCTTTGTCCTGTTCCCTTTATTCCAGTTTACAAGACATTCCTGCCTGGTCAGGATCCCCCTAAAAACAGGGAGATGCTGGATTCTGAGCATTAGCACCCATGCAAAGCTCGTGTGCTTCCACTGCTTGGAAAGCTCACATTCCTGCTTCATTCCTCAGATGACTCTGGCACTACTGCAGATCAAAATAGCTTCTTCACCAGCTTTCTGAATCCAGGACATTCATCTTGCTGGGAACAAGCATTCCTGCTGTTTCACCAGCATCATTCACCCACAGAACTTCAGGCTGGGCTGGGCAGTGCATTCTTTAATCACGTTAATGTTATCCTGTGGCAGGTTCCTTTTTAAGATTTTTTTGATTGAATTTAATGGGGGTGAAAGTCATTCCTTGAATGGTTTCAGAGGCAGGGGCTCTCTGGCTAATCAAAAAACCATTTCGCAAAGCAAACTTCCCTTGTCTGCCCACGGTTCTTGTACCCTCTGCCTCTCTCTCTGTCCTGGGTGCTGATTTAGCTCCTTCAGTAATTCCTACAGGATGGAGCTGTCCATCCATGTGTCTGCCCATCCAGACCCCTCCAAACCCACGGACATGTATAAAATACAGCTGGGTGTGCCTTGGAACCTGGGATAGGGGAAGATGTCCCTGCCCATGGCAGAGGGTTGGAACTGGAGGAGATTTAGGGCCCTGTTCAACCCAAACCAAGAAAACCATTGCCTGGTGGAGGATGGAAACCTCACTCTGGAACCAGAGGCTGCAGGAGAGCCCAGTCCAGGCTCTCAGGAGAGGGGTTGGAAGTTGGATGCTGTGAAAGACAAAGTGATTTTTTGGCGTCCAGACTTCCTTTGACACCAGGACAGTGATCCTGGGGGTGGAATGTGTCCTGAGGACACAAGTTCTGAGTGAGTTTTGCCTCATTTGGGTGTTTTTGTTCTGAGGACACAAGTTGTGAGTGAGTTTTGCCTCATTTGGGTGTTTTTGTTCTGAGGACACAAGTTGTGAGTGAGTTTTGCCCCATCTGGGTGTTTGTGTCAGCTCAAATTCTTCACAGTTTAGCTTGGAAAGTCCCTCATTCTCTGTCACCAACACGCTGCCACAAGATGTGACCCGTTCTGGCACCCACAGACCAACCAAGCACGTTCGGGTCAGAGCCAAGACCTCACCTGAGAAATGTTTTTAGATATTTAAATTAAACACCCCCAGATTAAACGTCCCTCCCAGTCTTTTTGCCTTGAACCTCCTGGACAACCGTTCCTGTCTCCTTTCCAGCTGTAACCCGGCCGTGAATCTTATCAGGAATGTTGGTCCCTTTACCTGGCAGCCTCCTTCTCCTCCTTCTCCCTGCTCCATCTCAGCACACATCACGCTCCCCACGAGGTGTGGGATCTGCTCCAGGCACTTCTCCCTGCGGATCAGCTTCATCCGTGTTTTCTGCAGCACGTGGGATGCTGCAGCAGACGAGAAGAGAAGGATCAACGAAGCTGCAGAGCTGCTGGAGGCTTCCCTTGGGAAGGGTCTCAGCTGGGTTTCTAAAGCATCTCAGGGCAATGGGGTCTCTGGGCAGAACTGTAGGGTTTTGGGGTCATGGGGGCTCACAGGGAATCCCCAAGTGCTGGCAGTGATGAGTCTGTGCTCCTCAGTTTATCGCAGGATGCCAGAATGGTTTGTTTTGGAAGGGATCTTAAAGCTCATCCAGTGCCACCCCCTGCCACAGGCAGGGACACCTCCCACTATCCCAGGCTGCTCCAAGCCCTGTCCAGCCTGGCCTTGGACACTTCCAGGGATGCAGACTGCTGGGAAACCCCTGAAGGGATGGATTATCCTGCTGGTGGTCTCAGCGATGACCTGAGATGAGCTGCACTGCACACCTGGGGTTTCTCACTCGTGATTTTTTGGGAACTCAGTCTGAGGGGCTCTTCATGGGATCCTGTACGAGCCCCTGCAGATCAAAGTGCACCGAGCTTTCCCCAGAATTCTGATCTTAGCATTATAGAATCATGGAATAATTCACTTTGGAAACAACCTTTAAGACCATCCAGTCCAACCATCTCCCAGGACCCCCAAGGCCGCCACTGACTCATGTCCCCAGGTGCCACATCCACACAGCTTTTAAATCCCTGCAGCATGGGGACTCCACCCCTGCCCCGGGCAGCTGCTCCAATGCCCAACAACTCTTCCAAGGAAGAATTTTTTCCTAATACCCGACCTAAACATTGTTCTCCCTGCGGAGGGCTGCGAGGCCACGCCTCGCCCAGGGGACCAGCTGTATCCTCACAAAGTGGCTCTCTGGATGGCAGCACACAAAGGAAGTATTTGCTTTATTCTTCCCTTGGGATGGGAGTACAGAAATCACAGCTGGCACCTGCAAGTGACAAAAAGACTGAAGATGTGCTGGGCTACTTGGAAACCCCCCTGATCTCACCCATGTTTCTCTCTAAAGTGAACCTGAGTCTGAAGGATAAGGCTGAGATCGCCAGATCATTTGAAACTCACTCCTTCTGTATTTCACTGAGCTAAATCCTCCCAGAACCTTCAGGAAACTGTGACTCAGTGACAAGATAAAAAAGATGGAAAGTTGTCACGTCCCTTTTTCAGCTAAGATGGAAGTGCCCAGGGATGAAAATGCTTTGGTGTAGGAATCTCCAGGGAAGTGGAGCCCCTCTGCTCTGGAGCCAGGCTGGGAGAGCTGGGGGTGCTCACCTGGAGAAGGGAAGGCTCCAGGGAGACCTCAGAGCCCCTGCCAGGGCCTAAAGGGGCTCCAGGAGAGCTGGAGAGGGACTTGGGACAAGGGGTGGAGGGACAGGACACAGGGAATGGCTTCCCATTGCCAGAGGGCAGGGAGAGATGGGATATTGGGAAGGAATTGTTGGCTGTGAGGGTGGGGAGGCCCTGGCACAGGGTGCCCAGAGAAGCTGAGGCTGCCCCTGGATCCCTGGAAGTGTCCAAGGCCAGGTTGGACAGGGCTTGGAGCACCCTGGGACAGTGGAAGGTGTCCCTGCCCATGGCAGGGGGTGGGATGGGATGAGCTTTAAGGTTCCTTCCAACCCAAACCATTCCATGATCCTGTACTGTTGCCCTGGTTTTTGCTAAAGCCTTCTGTTTTTAACCTTGGAGTTGGAATTCTTTCACACAGTTTCATGTAAATAATAGCCAATGTTTACTTAACGGTATTTTCTGTTTTTCATTCCTTTTGTGATAAGAGAATTTTGATGAGCATCTTTTTTCTCCAGTGGGATTGAGAAGGAAGTGACATGTCCTCCAATCCCTTGTGCAGTTGAGAATTGTATAAGATGTGACATACGTAAATAAAGTGGCTCTTTCCCCTCCTTTCTGCTGAACCTGGCAGGTGTAAGAGCATCTTTATTGTGTTTTCCCAGACACACTGCACCTTTTGGCTTTGCCCATATCACACCATCACATCCCCCCTCTCACCACACACGGCTTCTGCTGGTTCTTTCCTGAAGCCTCTCCCAGACAGAGGGCGGGGGGTGCCAGGGCTGAGCACGCTGACACCAGTTTTTGGAAGCAGAACCCATGTCAGCTGAGCCCACACAGCGGCACGAGGCCGATGCCCAGAGCTGCTCGATGGATTTTGCACAGAGGAGCTCAGACAAATCCTGCAGAGGGACTCTGCAGCGGCCACTCTGTTCCAGGAACACGTTACCTTGGTGAAAAGGGACAGTTTCACAGCTAGAACAGGGTTGTGTGTTACTGTTGCCTGAGGAAAATGAAGCCTAGGAAGGCAAATGCAGAGTTTCATGGAGAAAACAGCAACCCTTTGGAGCAGAAAAGCAAGGATTAAATGGGATATTCACTTACTGCATCCTGGGAAGGAGCACCCAAGCTCCAAGGCACTCCCCTGCCCTCCCAGTCCTGATTAATTCTTTCCAATAATGAAACAGCTCATTGGCTATTTAGTGACATTTGGTCTGGACAGACATTTTGGGTCACAATCAGTGCTGGAACTGCTTTCATTAGCGCTTCAACGAGATCAATTAGCAACAGCAATCTGCAGTTGTAAATGAGTGAAGGGAGGAGTGCCCAGAACCAGTGAGCCAATCCAGCTCATGGAGGCGTTAAACCAAAGACAGCCCCAGACCTTCACTGCCCTTAGTCCGGACCACTTTAGACCCAGCCTAACTGGGGGAATCACAGAATATCCCAAGCTGGAAGTTATCCACAAGGATCCCACAAGGTGAGAAGTGTTCACGACCAGGCTGGATGGGGCTCTGAGCAGCCTGGGATAGTGGAAGTTGCCCCACCCATGGCAGGGGCTTGGAACAAGATGAGCTTTAAGGTCCCTTCCAACCCTAATAACTCCATGATTCTGTGCTTACTTACCCACTAGGGTGGAGCTTGTCTTAATTTGGGTGCCAAAAAGAGGTCCAAAGTCTGGAGCTGGTGCCAAAAGAGGTCCCAGACTTTGCTCTAGGGGTCTGTGGGTGACAGGCTCTTGCCCTGAACAGGGAACTGGTGGATGTGCAGAAGCTGGGGAGGCCTGGATGCGTTAACCAGGGAGGTGGGGAGTGGAAGTTTGTCTGGGAAACCCCTCACGGGAGAGAACATCCAATTTAAATGGACAAAACCCATCTTCCTTTAGCGAGTGCATCTCCCCCAGCACCTCACCTGCACTTGTGTTCTCCCAGCCAGCAGCCCAGCAGTGCTGCCACGTGTCCATGTCACTCATGAAGGGCAGGCAGACGGGAATTTTCTCCGTGCTGAACTCGATGGGATTGCTGAGCAGGATCAGGGCAATGTCATTTTGCAGGCTGGTTCTGTTGAACTCCTCGTGCAGGATCAGGCTGTCCGGGCTGTGCTCTTCCAGCGGGAGCCTGAGGTCAACTCCCCCCACTGCCACCGTCAGATCTGCTGGCCTTAAAAACAAAACAGGACACGGTAAACGTGAAGGATTTGGGTTATAAAGGTTGGTGCCTCATCCCCCAAAGCAGGGCAGGGTGATGGCTTAGGCAGTTAGCTATAAACATCCAAGGAATTTATCCTCACTCCCAGGCAAGGATGATTTCCAGGGCAGAGAGGTGCAGAGGTGGAATGTGAATGCAGCCAGGTTATAAATAACCCCGTCCTTACCAAACAGATGGAATGGGCTGCATCTTTTGGATCTCTGTGCCCTGGGCTGGCTGCTCAGACCCTGCTGTCCCCAGCCAGCTGCCCCAGGCTGTGCTGCCACAGGTCATTTGTCACCGAGCAGTCTCGGCTCTCGGACCTGCCACAGTTTGGAGGGGGCTCACAGGGGGCTGGACTCTGCCCCTGGGCACTGCATGGAGTTGATTTATCCAGAACTTGATGTTTTAAAATCAGAATTTCCACGAGGTGAAGGTGTTTGCTGTGTGAAAGCAAAGGTGATCTGGGGGTTAAACTGAGCTAGAATGGAACACATCACCTTTTACAAGGTACTGGAACAGGTGTAGATGCACCAGAAATGCCTGGGACCATCCGAACAGCATCAGGGGCATTTATCCAAGCTGCTCAGGCCACCCCTCTAAGTATTCCCCCTCTGCTTCTCCTGGTTGTGCAGATCTCTGCACACTTCTGTGTTCAAAAATGGGCCTATTTCCCCCAGAGGAGACAAGCCCTGTTTTCAGGGCTCAGTCACACAAATGTGGCACGTGACCCCGAGGAGATGCACATCCTGCACCCACCAGGAGGAATGTCACCCCCCCCACCGTGCCTGGGCTGCCCTCCCTGCCCTGGGGCACTCACAGCTCTTCTGCAAAGCAGTGGGCCGCAGTTAAAATCCACAGTGCGCTGATGACGGTGCCCCCACAGATGTGCTTCCCGTGGCTCTGGATGCTCACGTGCCATGGAAATTCCCCAGGCTCGACGTGCGCCCCTGTACCAATCCTCTTGCCAGTCTTCTGGAAGGACTCGTAGGATGGTCGGAGGCCACACCCTGGGTACAAAAAGGGACATGTTGGACACGCTCAGCAGTGCCACAGCCTGAGCTGCTGAACGGCAGGGGCAGGACATCCTGAGCACTGGTCTAGAAACACCCATGGAATCAGAGAAATGTGGAATCACAGAATGGTTGGGGTTGGAAGGGATCTTAAAAAACATTTTTTCAACTCCCATGGGCAGAGACACTTTCCACTAGCCCAGGTGGCTCCAAGCCCCATCCAACCTGGACTGGGANGGGTGAGAATGCCCTCTCTGGATCTGTAATTTGATCTCTCCCAAAGCCCCTGACATCCCTGTCACCTCCCCAAACCTAAGCTCCTCCAAGCACTGCCCAGGCGTTTGGGGTGGGAGGGACCTCTGGCCATTTCCCATAGGCAGGTGGGCTAAAATCCTTGTTCAGGGAGGGGAAGGCGCATCGAGCTGTGGCACAGGCCGCACCTTTATTCCCTCAGCAGAAGGAATAAGCCCAGGCCTGTTTCACTTACCCACATGTGAATACCCTGCAGCTTCTCTGCGCTGAGAACGCTGAGAAACAAAACCTGCCTGGACACTGCTGGTCAGGCAAGCTAAACAGGAGAGGGCAAGGAGCAGCATCTCAATCCGTGCTGGACCAAGGCTATTCCACAGCTCTCGGAGCAGCGGTGCCTCTGCAGACACCTCAGGACATTCCACATCAACACAACCCAGGGTGACATCACAGCACCCGCTCGCTCCCGGTGGTGCAGCAGCTGGACGCTCCTTCCTAAGGCAGAAGGTTCACTGAGGGAAAGCTCAGGGATTTCCGAAAGGTTTGTGATTTCCTTCAGCTCTGATGGGACAGGGCAGAAGTGAAGTTCCTGTCTGGATCCTGGGCTAACAGCACAGGATA
This sequence comes from Platysteira castanea, assembly GCA_013397175.1. Lineage (NCBI taxonomy): Eukaryota > Metazoa > Chordata > Aves > Passeriformes > Platysteira > Platysteira castanea. Next base: position 453,573 of record VYXC01010950.1, read on the forward strand.
AGGCAAGGGTGGATTTCGTGAGCTGGGTGCTGTAGGCCTTGCTGGATCTTGAACCACCTTTGAGGACCTCAGGAGCTGGTCCTGCATCAGCTTTCAACTTCAGCTCTGGAGCCTATCAGCATTTCCTGTTCATTTTCTCTCAAGTTAGACCACGCATGGTCTTATATTTACTTGCATTTCCTTTAACAGGACCAGGAGAGTTGGCCCATCCCTGGAAGTGTCCCAGGCCAAGTTGGACAGGGCTTGGAGCAACCTGGGATCGTGGAAGGTGTCCCTGCCCATGGCAGGGGGTGGAACTGGATGATCTTTAAGATCCCTCCCCACCCAAACCATCCTGCCATTCTGTGTTTGTAGGAGAAAGTGGCAGCTCTGTCAAAGGGCAATTTTCAAAAAATGCCAAATCAATACTATCAAATCAAAATCAAAATCAAATCAGAGATGTCAGTAAATAATTCTGTGGTGGCAAAATATTTTGGTGTGGGCCAGTTGCAGCATCAATGGACCCATTACGCTGAGTTTTAGACCAACACACCATTTCCATTAGGACAGGATTTAAAAAACTCTCATCCAGGCTCAGACTTGGGCATACCCACAGTAAGAGCTTTTCCCAGAGACTTTCCAGCTTGTTTCAAAACAATAACTACAGCACTGAGTAGGAGGGGAAGAAAAGGAAAGGAGGAGAACCAAGAGGCCTTTTATGAGCCCCCAGATGATTCAGCAGCTGAAATGCTTTGCCTTGGAGCACATCAGGAGTTATCCCACCGGAGTCTGGATTTCACAGAGGTTCACAGTGCACAGGACGAGAGTAAAACTTTATTTCCCTCTCTTCTTTGCTTCTCTGTCACCTCATGCCAAAGAAATGAGACACAAGTGCTGGTTTCCTTGGCGGTGAGCACTGGAACAGCTCCATGGCAGGACAGGGTAAGGACAGGATCAGTTACCACAGCAACAAAAATCCCGAATGCAGTGCAGGCACATTTTGGGGCATCTCCAGAAAGAGCCTAACTGGGCAGTCCTGCCTGAGGCAGCTCCTGTAAGCATGGCCCAGGTGTAAATCTGCCAAAAGGACAGGTTTCCTCTGGATTTTGAGACCGGGATGAACTCAGCATCAGCTGAGGAGCAAGGGAAGATGGGGAGCTGATTTTTCTGGCACAGATTTGCAGCTCGGTTTTGGAAAGAGCGGGCAGGGCTGCAGTGCTGCAGCGGCCCGGCCCACTACTGGGCTGTGGCAATCAATTGCCCATGAGACCCTAGCCCTCCAATGGCTGGACCAAGGCAGATCCAAGGGCGGGTCTGAGAGCGGTACAGGGAGTTAAGGCTGCCCTGCCCCTTCTGGAAAGTTCTATGACCCTCGATGCTCTATTGGCTCCCAGTTCTAACTCCCGCCTCCTTGTTGTTCCTATTGGTTGCTCTCCTAGTTGTTCCACCCCATTTGGTGTACCCCATTGGTTGTTCCCCTTTTCTCCACCCCTTATTCCCCAAGGAATCCTGGATGCTTCCTTTTCCAGGGTATTTTTGTCCCTGGACCCTTCAGACGATAAACGTTCTGGAACCTATACGAAGGACAGGACCCCTCTCTCATTCTTCGCCCCAACGGTGTCACTGCAGCACTGGATTTACAGTCCCAAACTCTGACTTTGCAGGGCACATTTTCAGTCTCTCCAAGCTTGGAGCAGGATCTGATCTGCTGGGTAGGTACAGGAGATGTTCAGGGAGCTGTTTTGGGCCTTTCTGAGCTTTAAAGCTGAGCTGCTGAGCAGGAAACATCAAACCAAGCTATGGAGAGCAGGGCCACGGAGAAGGAGGTGCTGTGCACTTGTGTCTCTGGGTCCCACCACCTGTCCCTCAAAACTGGCTCAGTCCTTGAGCTCTGGACCCACAGGATCCCATTTCCATATGGGATAAACCGTGCGTCCCTGCATCCTTTGTCGGCAGTTTTGAGTCTGCACTCTGAGAACCCCATCAATAAATCCAAAATTGATTTTTTCTCTTTCTGGCTGTCCTGCTATTTTGACTGCACATTCACTGGAGACTGCCCCAAGTTACGTTTGCCACGAGTCTGCTCTTGGTGGGGGCTCCCTAAGTTATTAAAGTACAAATAATTAATCATAGAGATAATTCTACTCCTCTGTACTGTCATGCCTGATGATACAGATTTAAAAGCCCTGGTGTTTAATTAGCAAACTGCAGCATTTTATAGTATTTGATAATTTTTTTTAGATCTATCCAGATACTGCTTGGAACACATCACAGAGAACATTGTTCTTTTCTTGTTCTGTACTTTATTGCAGAGCAGGAAACAAAACCGATTTCTTTTTGTGTTTATTCACTTCTTGGAGCTGTCAAAAAGAAGCATCACATTACATTTTGACTTTTCCTGGCTAAAATCATTTCAGAAAATAGGCACTACAGGTGGTACTAAATGCTGTGAAAGTGGAGTTGTGGTAGGAGAATCACTGATCTAATCAATTCATCATTCCCAAAGACATCAAATTCCAGGGTTGTGACACGTAAGGAACCCAATCACATCTCCAGAAATCAAAGCTCTGGGAACACCAGGAAATTAATTAAGACAGAAAATCAACAAGTCCAAAGGCATTGGAAATGCAAAGCAGATATGTGCAACCACCTCCTAATTCACCCTTTTAACAGCATTTCGAGCCAAGCTTTTGGAAGTTTGGATCTCTTTCCACCTCTCCAGATGACAAAGAAACCCCGGGAGCTGCACAGAGCAAGAAGCTGCGGTGGGAGCAAATTACTTTGGCATTTGATGTCAACAAAGAGGAAACTTCCAATTACGGAAAGCCTCCCCAGCAGATCCCCAAATCTTTATCCGTGGATCCTGTGGGAACATCCACCGGGGTTCTGGTCTTTTCCCAAGTTCCCTACAAGGAGGTGGAGAGGCTGGAGCAAGCACAGGCTATTTCCTGATGCCGATGGGGCAGGAAACACCGGTCCCGCCCAGGCCGCAGTACCCGCCGGGATTCTTGCTGAGGTACTGCTGGTGATATTCCTCGGCATAATAAAACTCGGGAGCCTCCCGGATCTCCGTGGTGATGGGGCCGAAGCCTCCCTCTGCCAATACCTGTCAGGAAAGACCATGGAAAGCCATTAGTGGTTTGCTGGCACGTGAATGACTTTAGGATTCCTCCCTGAAGGAGCCACAGGCATCTCTCAGTGCCTGGACCACATTCCCAGCTCATCCCTGAAAGCCTTTCATCCCTGCTCTCGTGGTGTTTTGCTCGGAGATGTGGGCACGGAGAGGGAGTGAACCATCCCCTTTTAATGGCTCATTTGTTTAATGTGCCCACAGCTACACGTTTATTCTCTTTATTAACCCGGGCAGGGATGTGGAGCCATCAATGGAAGTGGAAAACAAAGGGAGAGCACACTCGGATCCACCCCGGGAAGCTGCAGTGTCCAGGAACCTCCCCTGGAAGGTGCCTCAGCTCCAAAATCTACCCCCAGCATCCTTGTCCAAGGAGAATTTCTGGGTGAAATTTCAGCCCCAAGGATGTCCTTGGGAAATCAGAGCATTTGGGCATTTTTTTTTTCCCACAGAGTCACTGCAAACTGATTCTTCAAAAAGAAAAGTTCCATCCTGACCAGAAAGTTTTTAGTTCTAAGGCAAATTATGGCTCATTTTGGAAAGATTTGCCAATACGTGGACCAGGAGCAATAATCACTTGGCAGGAAGAGAAGACGGAATGTGGGTGGGGATTCTAAATTAGACTTTAATTGCTTTCTGATATCCCCCTAACTGAATTTGAAACTCCTGAGAGGTTTCTGACAGAGGGAATTTCTTTTTAAGATGAATTGCTGTGACATTTTCCCCACTGCATTGTCCTTTCCTAAGGAAACTGGTAAACACCAACATTTTGGAGCCAATTCTCTTCTCAGTGGGGACATAACTTGTGCTCTAAAGTCCGTGCTAAAACCTAATAAGCACTTTAATTAATGTCAGGCTCCTGTTGCAAAGTGTGTTTGTAAATAGTGGATGTGGATAGAATTGATTGAAGGGTCAGATTTAGGATTCCCAGACGAATGTGTGTTACCTCATCACACCAATAAACAAATAACCCAAATAAAGGGAAATCATCACATGGAATCACAAAACTGTGAATCTGCTTTAAGTCATCAAGTCCATCTTATTTCATCACGATAGAATGAATGACAGCAGCCTTGATCCCAAAAAGCACTGGTTGTGGAAGATCTTTGGAGACGGAGATCCTCATTCCAACATTTTCCATCCTGTTAGAAAGCCCCTCCTAAGCCTAGCCCAGTTAAACCCAGTACTTTCATTTAAACCCAGTATTGTGGGTTTACTCATCATGGACATGGAAAGGAAATCATTCCCTTCCTCTTTCATCTCCTGCATGGCTGCGGAGAGGTAAAGATGACACGTAAGGGAAATACTGGAATTAAACAACAGGTGATTCTTTGGGACAAGAAGTCTTCACATTTCCCACACCAGGGTTTCCCAGACCCTGCCCCAGCACGGCCAAGCCCAGCCCCCAGCCTGACAGCAGCTGCTGGGCTTTGGAGAGCATTAGTCTGATTTATTCCCGTAATTTCACTGTGCAAAGCACACATTCTGCTGTCTTCAGTCTTCAGTCAGGAATGAAGTAATAAGATGGATACAAAATCCATGATTAACCTGTCTGGAGAGCCCTGAGTTCCCAACCCTGCATCAGAATTCTCAGCACAGCTGAGGAAGGTGTTGACTCATTGATTCCTTGTGTTCCCACACAATCAATTGTGGTCACAAGCCCCATTTCAGGAACCTGGCCTTATTTCCCCGTGTAAAATCACCAACCAGCCTTTTCCATCTTTGGGACAGGCTTTATCCCAAAGGAATCAGGTTATTCACCCCTCAGACGGGTGAGTGAAGAAGATAAAACATGTGAAGGTTGGTACCACAACCCATCAACAGCACCAAACACAAAGAGGTGTCAGCATAGCTGCTTTTACAAAGCATTGCTTCACTTTCTAACCTTCCCAGCACAGAAAAAACACTTTGGAATGATCTTCACTGCCAAAGATGGCACAAACTCTGCCATCGTGGGCATTACTCATTTACCTGCTGCTGCAAATGCAGACAAAATTGGCTTCTCCCCCTTCCCTGAGTCATGAGGATGCTGCTGGAGGGGGAGAGATTTTTGCACTGTGCAAAACAGTGTTTGTTACAGATTTTTAACCTGGGACTTTTCCATCACTGGCCTCATTTTGTGGGCTGGGAAATCCATTCCGTTCGACGAGGCACCACAAGAGGGCATAAACACCATTTATCCCTTCCCAGCCCCTTAAAACCTGAATAAAGCAGAACCCACGATGAGTCCTTCTATTGCACTTTGGTCCTGCTGTCAGGGGCAGTGGGAACCCCAGGCTCTGACACTGCCAAATCCCACCTTGGATGTTGGGATTTTAAAGGGGAAAATATTTTCCTTGCACTGACAGTGTTGATGTGAAGATAAAAACATCACTGGAAAGAAGTTCAGGATGTGCTGGCTCTGGCAGGTGTAAATCAGCCCACTCTGGATTGATTTCCTGCCACCGAGGCTGATATAATTTGATGATAATCCTGTTCTAGAAGAATTTTTAGTCCTCGCTGTCTCAAAATACCTGAGCCATCCAACGGCACCTCTCATTACCATGCTGCAATTAACCCTTGGGGTCTTTAAGTCAGTGCAGGAAATTTTTAAGGAACCACTGGATCATTTTTCTCTCGAATAATCTACTACAATTCAAAGAGAATTTATTCCTTCAAAGGATTTCTGTGGCTTTAGTCATAGGAGAGATCAAAGCTCTGTAAGATCATCGACTCCAATTGTTAAACCAGCACTGCCAAGTCACTACAAGATCACAGAGATCCTTTAACTGATTAGAATCCAGCCCAAAAATCCTGCCAGATTCCACCAGGGGCCAAACCAAACCAGAACCCAAATCTCACCTGGCTGCAGAGGGGACGTGGCCAGCTCGGGACACTGGGAGAGGCACTGGAGCAGGAACGAGGAATCACAGAACCATTAAAGTTGGGAAAGGCCTCCAGGATCATGGACATGTCAAAGCCAGCACTGGGAACCTCAGCACTACAAGTTTTTCAGCCAGCCTGTACTTTCGGCATGTAAAAGAGGTGTTTGATGATTTTCCGAATTCACCACAGACTGTGAAAGTTTATTTCCTGTTGTTTGCTTTGAACTTCTGCCTGACCATTGATGAGCAGAGCTGTCATCACATCCTCTGTCACAGAACACTGGATCACAGAAATGATTTGGGGTTGGAAGGGGCCTTAAAGCCCATCCAGTCCCACCCCCTGCCATGGGCAGGGACACCTTCCACTACCTTAGGTTGTTCTAAGCCCTGTCCAGCCTGGCCTTGGACACTTCCAGGGATCCAGGGGCAGCCACAGCTTCTCTGGGCACCCTGTGCCAGGGCCTCCCCACCCTCACAGGGAAGGATTTCTTCCTAACATCCAACCCAAACCTACTTTCTTTCAGTTTGAAGCCATTGCCCCTTGTCCTCCCACTCCAGGCCCTTGTAAATGGTCCCTCTCCACATTTCCTGTAGGCTCCTTCAGGCACTGGAAGGCCCAAAGGCCATCCCAAAGTTTTCTCTTCTCCAGTCTGAGCAACCCCAATTCTCTCAGCCTTTCCTCACAGCAGAGCTGCTCCATCCCTCTGATCATCTTGGTGGCCTCCTAACACAGCTCCTCATCCCCTCTCTCCACAGCAATCTGGATTTTACACCTTAATCCTGCCCACTCACGTCCTCAGCCAGACCCACAGCCTTTTGCTCCCGGTCCATAACCCAGAGCAGCCTTCTCACCCTTTCCTGCACCTCTCCCTGCTCTCCTTGCCCGCTGCAGTCACCGGCCTGACTGGAATTCCACTCTGCTCAAGAGCCCCACGGATTTATTCAGCCCTGTACTTACATTTCCTCTTGCACTCCCCGTCTCTTTCCCAGCAATTCTTTGCATTCCACTTGCCTTCCTGACCTCTGCTGAGCACGGAGCAGATGTTTCCAAAGCACCATCTGCAATGACGCCAGAACCTCTTTCCCGGGCTAATTTAAACCCTCTCATTGTGTCTGCACTTGACTTTTATTGACATGGAATTTCAGCAGCTATTTTCTGTGCCCACACATTTGGTATGGTCAGATTCTTATGCAACTTTTTTGTGGCCGTGTCTACTTCAGCTCACCTGGAATAACTCCGAGCCCTCCGCGGATTTTGGTGCGTCACTGTCGCCTGTCCCCCTTTTTTCATCCTTTTTGTGAGGATATTGAACTGCACAGCTTCCCAAGACAGGTTAATCTCTCTTCACCGCAGCAACTGCACAGTTATTTGTACCTTTTATTTCCTATTTATAACCAGGTCTTCACTCAGAAGAGCAACTTTCCTCTTATTCCACACCTGGCACCTTGTTACGCACCCGCTCTCTTCAAAAAAACCTCTATTATGTGTGCAAGACAGGAGTCTCCTCATGCTAAAGTAATTATAAACTTGACAAAAAGGCTTTAAAATTGGTCTTGCTAAATGAAACCATTTAATTTTCTGAGCAGAGGCATTAGTAAAGCAGGGGAGTATTAATTGGCTTCAAGCATTTTGTGGCTTTTAATAAAAACGGCGTCATCCTGTGTTTGATTCAATAGACACTTCATAAACCAGCTTATACCAACATCCATCCTCTTTGTCTCGTGTCCCAGTGAGTTGCACGAAGCTGCTGCATTTCTAAAACCTCTCTGAAAAATCCCTGATGTTGGAAACACCACAGAGCATCCTGACACGTGGGACAGCTCCTGTGCCATCACCCACCCCTGATGTCAAACTCCTGACAACAGTCTCACCAAATAAAATCTGCTGGGCTCTCCCTTCATTGCAGTGTCTACTCAGAATTTCGCACCAGCAGCAGCAATCCCAAATTCCAGCTCTTTTTCCAAAAGTTCTAAGAATTAAAGGAGCTGCACTGTGCAGAAGACCTGCAGGAATTAGTTCCGTGAACTCTGTAGGACGAGAGGCTGTGGGCATCCTAGACACTTGATTCCAGGGATGTTTTTAATTGGGAAACAACTTAACTGACTTTGCCAGGTTTGTGGATTAGTTGCTGGCAGGTTTGGGAGCAGAAATTCAGCCCTATGGGCTCACTCGATGCAGAGGAACAAACTTTGGCCCAGAGGAATGAGCAATTACCAATGTTTTATTTTCTCCTTCATTTATTTTCTCCTTCCCTTCCCTCTCCTTTCTGGCATTTCAGCCCACTCTGCTGTGTCATCGATGATATATGATTTGAAATTGTTTCCTTTGTGCTGCCTTCAGTTGGCTGGAGCAGCTCAGTTTGTCACACCAGGTCCAGCCTCCTCTATGTCACTTAGTGATGTTGGCTTTTCCCAATTAATTGATGCCAGCAACCTCTACAAGGCCTGGAATGGGCTGAAATCCTGATTATCTGGTAAAATCTGCGTTCCCAACCTCTAGGTGACCTGCTTTTGGAAATCATGTGTTTATGACAGGAAAAAGGGCCCTGCCAAGGGAAATGTGGGAGAGGTGGCTGGCAAGAGCTGAACCCCAGCTACCACATGGGCTGGGACCAGGCATCCACATTCCCCTGCTTCCAGCAACCTCTGCCCAGTGGATTCCAGGGTATTGATGCATTTGATAGGTGGTGCTGGAATTGATTAGCAAATGCTTTTGACAGGGCTGTGGAGTGCTGCATAATTAGCTAATGCTCACACAGGGTTTGGAGTGCTGTGTAATTCCTGAGTATTATTAATATCCTTGCGGGGAAGCTGTCTGGTCTCAGAACTCTCCTTGCAGAGTGCCTCTGGCAAATCGGGCAAGATGAAAACTTGGGAGCGATGGAATCATGGGGGTATAGATACTTCACCTTTAGCAGAATGGGCACGTGGATCTAAGGGCAGAAACTGTGAAATCCACAGACTCCACTCTGGGAGAGAAAAGCAGCTGCTGTGGGACTACATCTGAAGACATAAAAGTTACAGAATCATGGAGGGGTTTGGGTTGGCAGAGAACTTAAAGACCACAAAGACCATGGGCAGGGACACCTTCCACTAGCCCAGGGTGCTCCAAGCCCTGTCCAGCCTGGCTTTGGACACTTCCAGGGATCCAGGGGCAGCCACAGCTTCTCTGGGCACCCTGTGCCAGGGCCTCCCCACCCTCACAGCCAGGAATTCCTTCCCAATATCCCATCTATCCCTGCCCTCTGGCAATGGGAAGCCATTCTCTCTTGTCGTGTGACTCCATCCCTTGTCCCAAGTCCCTCTCCAGCTCTCCTGGAGCCCCTTTAGGCCCTGGCAGGGGCTCTGAGGTCTCCCTGGATCCTTCTCTTCTCCAGGTGAACACCCCCAGCTCTCCCAGCCTGGCTCCAGAGCAGAGGGGCTCCAGCCCTTGGAGCATCTCCATGGCCTCCTCTGGACTCACTCCAGCAGCTCCACATCCCTCTCATGTTGGGATCCCCAAAGTTGGACACAGAGCTCCAGGTGGGGTTCACCAGAGTAGAATCATCTCCCTTGACCTGCTGGTCACAAACCTCTGGGTGCAGCCCAGGATACATCCCATAGGGATTACCCATTCCCTGGCCAAAGAGGAGAAGTGCTGCTGCAGGAACCTGCTGGAATTTTCCCTAGGAATGTATCCCTCCAGTGCAGCACAGAGAAAATGTAGATAAAAAGGAAATACAATAGAAAAAGAAGATGGTATAAAACCTAAGCTGAAGAATCACAATTCTCACCCATAAAACTGCAACACTGAGCTTTTCCCTGTTGACAAAACTCCCACACAATCAAACACATCACCAGAATGGAGTAAACTGATCCTGGCTGGAGACACAGCCCCAGGAGCCTTAGGGAAAGCCGAGTGTGTTTTAAGTGTGTTCCCTCTCTTTGAAGATCTGCTCCCTCTGAAACATTTCCCTCCTAACCACTTAGCCTGGAGCAGGTTGTTTGGTCACTCCTCCCTGCCAGGGGGGAAGGAATTGCTGGGCTTGGATATCCATCGGCCCTGCCAAGGTAAATCACAGCTGGATGATAGCCTGGTGTTAACACAACCCCAAGTGGTTGCACTCAGAGGGTCTAGGGAGGCTGATATTTCCTCCTGTTTTACCTCTGAGTGTAAAACCTGAGTGTTGCCCACAACAGTGAGCTCTGCCAGCTGAAATATCACATTTATCCAGCCAGGCTTCGTGGTACCTTCTCCCACAATGGGAAAAGAGGAGCTTTGAATTTGTCCTAAATAGTTTTAAATGCAACTGACAGCAAAATAAAATCTGCAATTCTATTTTTTCCTGTTGGATGCTGATCCTGTGAACGTGCAGAGGAAGGAAGTTGTATCCTGCTCTCCATCATATCCATCTAATTCTGGATTCAAAGCTTTTTTGCTCCAGATACTGCCTGGTTTAACAGGATCAGCTTGACCCAGAGTCTTTACAAGCTTGACCTTCAGCGTGGAGCTTCCTGAACACCCATCCTGTTTTCTCCTGAGGGAAGAGAGATGAAAGTGGGGAATGGCATGGGCGGCCATTTAGGAGGTAGAGGGAGATAACATTAGCAAAGATTAAAGACATCTTGCTCCAGTAGCATCTGGGAGCTAATTAGGTGTTGAAGGAGCCATTGGGAGAGATGGAAATTCTGTTTGTCTGGCCAATTTTAACGCAGCCAAACAGCCTCTTACTGCACATCCTGCATGGATAATTGATGATGCCTAAGAAAAGATGTGCCCCGTCCTGACTCCCAGTGATGTAAAGCTCCAATCTCCTCCGTGGCTGGAGACAGCAGAGTCTCCTCCACCCATCACTCATCCATTACTCTCATGTTCCTGAAATAACAACAGCCAGGGCCAAGCTGGGATGGGGGAAACGACCCAGGCACGGAGCAGGGAAGCTCAGAGCAGAACCTTCCACCCTGAAGACCACAAGTGGTGCCTCCACGTGGTTTGGCCCTGGATGACTCTGAGAAGCCGACTCAGGTCCAAAAATACTCTAAGATCAGGCAGCTCCAGCTGCCTGTGGACAGAATAAAACCTTCCACGTGTAAACACGGTGTTGACAAGGCTTTCCCACCCCCATTAGCTCAGTTATCTCTGGATCACATTTTGTTCCAAGTGCAGAGCAGCTCGTGATGCTCCCTTGGGTGGGAGCCCTCGGTGATAAATGGAAGGCTCTGCAATTATTTTTCATTCAGGGGAGCAGCAGTGAAGAAGTGAAGATGTTCATTTCCCATATCGAACCCAGAGGGCTCAGGTCAGCGCTGCTGTTACACTGCCATCATTTTATTTTTCTCACTGGGTTTACATCAAGGATTTCTTCCATGATATATAAGCATGACAGTTTCTCAGGAAAACATATGAGTTTTCCAGAGAAACAATTTATGTCTTCCTAAACTCATCCTGAAAAAAACAGAAATTACTTTTGTTGTGATTGGAGGGAAAAACTTCCAGATGAGAGACCATGCACAAATATTTACCACTGAAATCATAAAGTTTGCTATACTGGAATACCTGAAATATCCTTGCACTGGAAATTGTTGGGCAACCTGTCATCCCTGCTGCTTATTTTGCCTCTAATAACACGATGGGATATTCTCTTCAGCCTCCCATGACCACTGCTTTGTAACCCTAAATGATTTCATCCCAAAAAAGCGCTGGGAGATGGTTTGTATTGTGCTGCCCACTCTCTGGAGAGGTGAACAACCCACCCTGAACACCCACCATGAGCCTCACCTGCTAAACTCGCTGCTGTCACCTTTATTTTCCGTCTGTATTGGCCGTTTCTGATATAAGGAAGTATCTCAGAGGGATCCAACATGGATTTAACATTCCCAACAATTTGCAGCACAACTGTTTATGTTACACACTGACTGTTCCAGCAAAACAGAAGCATAAAACCCCAGAATCATTCAGGCTGGAAAAGCCCTCTAAGACCATCAACCATCCCCCAGCACTGCCAAGGCCACCACTGCCCCATGTCCCCAAGGGCCACATCCACATGGATTTTAAATCCCTGCAGGGNATTGCTTGTGCTCAGCTTAAGGGGAAGGGATGATAAAGGATGTTCCTGGGAAAGGAAAAAACCAACACCATGTTTTTCTGGTTTTCTGGATAGTGTCCTTTTTTTCCCCCATGGAGATGAGCACAGAATGGGAGAAGGGGAGCAAAGAGCCCTGGCTGCCCTCTCCAAACATCACCAAACAGAGGAGATGGATCCAGCACGAGACTGATCCAAACACCACAACACTGCACATCAAATGAAACAGAAAATTGAGGTCCTTCCCCCGGGGGTATAAAACAGGGGGCACACCCCAGTGCTGGATCTCACGGATCAGCGCAGCTGCAGCTCTGTGGAATTTCTAACAAAAAATCCCACTCTGGTTCAAAAGGGAACCCAAATTCTTCTGCCCTCCCTTCCCACAAGGTGCGTTGTCAGGCAGCTGCTGCATTTCCAGCCTGGGACTTTCTGACCTTTCTGTCCAGCTGATTTCAGTGGAATATTTGCTGGATTTTTAATCCACGTAGCAGACCAGAGAGAGGCTGAATACTTTAAAGCAATTTGGATCCTTCAGGATGACAAATTGTTTCTGTTATCGAATACATGCATAATTACTACTAAAATTATATTTGAAATGGCTACCAGGCAATACAATTTTAGCCCATTCCAAGGACTGAAAAGTCAAGAGAAAATGAACAGAGCATGTTTTAATCAGAAGATAAGTAGTTTTCCAGCCACTATAAATAGAAAAGGCTGGAAGAATGCATCCAACAAGCAGGAGAAAGTGTGAGGAGGGTAAAATTCCGCAGTGTTTTGGCTTTGGACTTCAGAAGGTAGTGAGCATGAGATAGTGTGAAATACAAAGAAGTCTTTGTTGTTTACATCTGAAGTTTAAAAGTGGCACAGTGTGAATAAACAAAGGATGTTCCATGAAACGCTGCAGCAGGGATGCACTCGCTCCGTCGGAGCTCCCTGTAAACAGAGGCAGCGCCTCCGTGCTTTAAAAAGGGAAGGAGGTAAACTTGAAAGCTTTGCCTTCCAGAAAATCTCATTTACCCGGATCCTCAGGCTTTTAAGTGGTAGAAAAAACACACGCAAGCTTAATAAGACCAAGATCTGGATCATTTAGCATTTGCTTTCAGGTTGGTTAAGCTCCTTCCCAACGATAACGGTGCACGTGCTCTGCAAAACCTGAATTAGCTGTTCCTTATCTTTCCGGGGAAAATAAGTTTTGCTCTCAAGAACCGGGATAATATCAAGCAATTTCTTTTTGGGCAGACAATAAAGAATACTGCCTTGATAATTTCGTGAGTTAACTGATTGTTTTCCGGGAGGGTGCATAGGATAATTGGCAAGGGCAGGATCTAAAGATACCCAGATTCAGTTCAATATTCACGATGATATTTCCTGTTGAGCAGTTACATAGCATTGAACGTGATTCACAGGATCATGGAATCATGGAATGGACTGGGTTGGAGGGGACCTTAAAAACCTTCTCATTCCAGCCCCTGCCATGGGCAGGGACACCTCCCACTAGCCCAGGGTGCTCCAAGCCCCATCCAACCTGGCCTTGGGCACTTCCAGGGATCCAGGGGCAGCCACAGCTTCTCTGGGCACCCTGTGCCAGGGCCTCCCCACCCTCACAGCCAGGAATTCCTTCCCAATATCCCATCTATCCCTGCCCTCTGGCTCTGGGAAGCCACTCCCCCTTGTCCTGTCCCTCCAGGCCCTTGTACAAAGTCCCTCTTCATCTTTCCTCCAACCTCCCTTCAGGTGCTGGAAAACCACAATTAGGTCACCCCAAAGCTTCTCTTTTCCAGGCTGAACAATCCCAGTTCTCTCAGACTTTTCTCACAGGAGAGATGCTCCACCCCTCTGATCAACTTGGTGGCTTCAGGTTACTTATGGTATCTGTGGGTATCTTTCAATGCAAAGGTCCCCCCTTATTTGACGAATCTGATAAAACTTGAATTTGATTCAAAATATTCTCACCTATTCCTATGACGTAGATAGAGGGTAACTTTTGATGAATTTAAAAATAAAACTGTTATGATTTCCCCTTGTCCCAAGTCCCTCTCCAGCTCTCCTGGAGCTCCTTTGGGCACTGGGAGGGGCTCTGAGGCCTCTCTGGATCCTTCTCTTCTCCAGGCTGGACACTCCCAGCTCTCCCAGCCTGTCAATTATTGAGGAATATTTAAACAGAACCCCTTTTCTTCTACAATTTTGGAAATTGGTGCAGCAGAACTGTTTTACCAGAGGAGGAGGAAAAGATGCACTTGGGTGGAACATCAGCTGCAAACCCAGCATCGTTCCACAGCTGCCAAAACGCTGAGAGTTCAGCAGCAAGGGTGAAAATAAAAATGCTTCATAAGGAAACAGGGTAAATCCCACAGCTTCAGCTCCTTCCCACACCATCCCTTCTCCTTCTGGGCACAACAAGGAGTAAGTGTGTACAGGAAACCTGCAATCACAGAATGGTTTGGGTTGGAAGGGACCTTAAAGCTCATCCTGTTCCAGCCTCACAAGCTTTATTTTAACTGTCCCTGCCTTTTATGAGCAGCAGATTTCTTTCCCAAGCTTTTTCAGCAGCTCTAGTGATTATTTTATTAAAGGGGTGCTCCTTAGGCTTCCAGAAGAGTATCAGTGAATGAAACCTGCAGAGCTTCTTCAGCTTTTCCACCTGCCCCAAGCTCTGCCTGCTCCCTCCTGGAAGAGTTTAGGTACAAACAATTCTGACATATATGATTAGCAACCCTCAGCACAAACACCCCACAGGGGCTGGGATTTGAATGAGACTCACAGTCAACAAGTTAATTTGTCGGGAAGCTTAGAAAATACAAGCCCAGCTTGGACTTTGGGGTCAAATTCCACTCGTTGTATAAACCCCCCACCACCACTGGAATGGATTTATGCGTCTGGAAAGGAGATTTGAATTTGGCCATTAGTAAAACAAAATGCCGAGCTGATTGAGGCTGGAGAGGAAGCAAAGAAAATGCAGGGAATGCACTTCACATTTCAGAGAGAACCTGGCATTTGCAGCACATCATCTTCCTGCCAGCCACAGAACAGCAGTGGCTTGGCAGAGGCCCCATGGCCAGATGTCACCCTCATCTGGTTCACTTGGCTCAGGCTGCTCCTTTGAAATGAGCAGCAAAGCAGGGCGAGGATGGCTCTGCCTGGTGCTCCCTGCACGAGGAGTAGAAGGAGGAAAAGTTCCCCAGTTCCCCAAACCTGGCATTGCTCTGCCCCATTTTGTCGAATTCACAGCCCCCACCAGGCAGAATCTGCGAGGTGGAAGCGGAGTCAAGAACCAAAGGGATTTGTTCGACAGCTGCCTCTCTCTGGGTGATGGATGCAGCACAAATCCTCTCCGGGTGCTTTCCCTGCAGCTTCAAACACTTCAGCACTCGGAGCCCTGAGTGCATTTCCCAGGATAAAACCCTGCACTTGGATTTCTTTGTTTAAAGGCATTGCTGTGTCTCTATTCCACTGCACCTTTTTAACTGGTTGCTTTATTTAAGGAGGGAGATCCTTGAAATGAGGTGATCTTTACGATTCCTTCCAATCCATCCTATGACTCTCTGATTTCTGCATTTCTCTTATATTACCCCAGCCAAGAGCAAGGAGAAAAACATCAGGGTATTCCCCACCTAAAACCTGCCTTATTCAGAGTTAATTGCTATTTAGGCTTATTAAGGATGTATGATAAATTTGAAGGGACACAGCCTAACACCACATGTTCCTCCTAAAACACCTTCAGAATACAGCAGAAGAGCTGAACTAACAGCCAAATATTTGTGGGGTTTTGATGTGGCAGCAAAGTCCCCAAATGCCTTCAGACCCAGGGAACAAAAGAGAGAAGCACCGACCATCCTGGCTAAACCCCCCACGTGAGTGACCTTCTCTCAGAAGGAGAATTCCTTCCGAAACCCAGCACCTGATAACACGTGTGTGTTTGTATACACATCAATATGTGTGATAAGAAGGCTGCTCCGTGGCAGAACCTGCCAACAAATCCATTTTTTGTCGCCATCTGCTAGGAGGAGAGCGAGCACCTGTTAGGAGCAGCTGCCTGAATGCAGAATGTAGGTAAGAGAGAAAAATCAGTTTCATTTTGGACTTGGCCTGCTGCAGGTAGCACATGGCTCCCACCACCGAGGATGCCAAGTGGTCCTTTTTAAGTTTGTCCTAATTAAGAGCGTTATGAAACCTCCAAATTGTCCATTTATAGGCTCTCGCAGCGAGTAAGAGGAGTGATGGGGCCCCCCAAAACAACTCCCCACCTCCACTGGGGTCTCTGCCCTGTTCCCTGCCTTTTTCTTTCCTTGAAGCCAACGGAGCATTTGGAGGAGCTGTGCATGGCTTGGTGCCTCTCCTGGCACGGCCGCTGCCCCAGGACGTGTTGCTCCGAGGAATCCCAGCCTTACAACACCCCTTGACTCCTTCCTTTGGAGAACAACTGCTTCCCTTTGGCTCCTTCCTTGTGCCCATCTCCGGGGGGGTCCTGGGAGGGATTTTGGAGGGAACGAGGGCACTCGGTCCGGGCGCTCGCTGTGATCAAGGCACCAGCAGCTGCCAGCCCTGCCAGGCTGTCCTTTCTCCAGGGGGAGCAGCGGGGCTGCCACCACCCAGAGAACTTGGAGTGGGCAGGGAAAAGCACATGCAAGGATTTCCCACCCTCTGTCCAAGCGACAGATCCGAGTTCACAAGTCAGCGTGGCCTCTCCCACCGTGCCTGACACCACGGATGGTCTCAAATCTGCTGCCCTTAATCCCCACTTATGGCATCTGTGCATCCACGGAAGGAATGAGGTCATTCATTTTGTTCTTTCCCAGCCTCCCAAGCGTGGACTGTTCCTCATTTTCCTCAGCGAGCAAAGCTTTGTGTCCCAAGGCTGAGCGTGTCCTGCACGGCCCCGTGTGACACAGCCACTCACCTGCCCATCCCCGGGTGTGAAAGAGCTTTTGGTCCTAAAAAATCAGCCATCCTGCAGGGAATCCTCCCCTTCCCCTTTACCACACAGCCCGACATCTAAGAATCATTTGGGGAGGAACAATAGGCCTATGAGGAGCTCCTGTCTCCATTAACAGCAGCAGGAGGTCAGTGGATGGGCTCCCCTTGCACAGGAAGAATTTGCAGTGGGCACCAATATTTGGGAGCCCTTTCAGGTCCAAACGTCTTCCCATTTTTCTCTTTTCCTTGCTTCCTCATTTTATCCTCCATTTCTTGTCTTCCCAGCTACTTCTGTCCATCTTCTGATCTGTCCTGTGTCACAATCCCCTGTTATGAGGATGATAAATATTTTTTATAAATCGTCTGTCCGACCCATTTGACCCCAGAAATTTGTATTTTCTTAACTGGCAGCAAAGAACTGGTGGGACTGTCACAGCCTGGGAAAATCCAGAGGCTCATGCACACAGGCACTGTCTTGAGGAATAAGGGATATTCCCAAAGTGCTTTCGAGGCTGTGCATTACAGTTCAGCTGGATCAAATGCTGATCCAAAAACAAATCCCACCCCTAATTTCTGGGTGGGAAAACACCCATCCAGCTTGAGAGTGAGCGCGCGAGGCTGAGGGAGAAATCCCATTTCTCCTGCTTGTAGAGGAGCAAATCTGCTCTGGCTGCAGTGAAACCCAGATAAACTCACACAAAGCATCCCCCAGAGCCCCTTCTCCCTGCGAAGCTGCACTTCCAGTCGAGGGGTTTAGCGCAGACCCCGCCGGGCAAGCAGGAATTCTCTCTCCTAATGCAGATTCTCTCTCTGTGAGCACATCTGTAAGGATATGGATCCCTGCCTCCTGGGACAGGCCTAATGGGCTCTGCATCCACTCTGCCTCATTTCTTTGGGAAGCGTTGGCTCGGCAGTGGGAGGGATGAAGAGGGGTTTGCGTTGAGGGATGTTTTTTCACCCCGAATTTAAGTGTAGAGAGACCGTGGGTTATTACTGCTGAGAGGAACAACAACAGAGAATGCAAGAGCCACAGGTTGGGGAGTCAGTGACACAGAAACATCCAAGGATAGGATGAGCTCATTCATGTCACCCTCTGCCCTCAAACGTGGTCCTATATTTCCTCCAGAGCTTCTGCTCCCCACCAGCCAAAGGGCAGCGATGCAGGGACACAGAGAGGGCAGCTCTGGATGTCCCAGCTCCTTTCAGCCCGTTTGGTGGTGAGGAATCTCCTCCTGGTTCACATCCTGTGATGCCCTGATGGATTTGGGCTGTCAGAGGAAGGCAGGGCTATTGAACAGCTCAGTGCTGACTTGGCATGAAGAAGAGGAGGGGAAGAAGCTGGAGTTGAGCTCAGTTATGGATCATGAGAGCAGAAATCAGAGGTGTCCACGCCCAGGCGGGAGGGGATCCCACCAGGAAAGCTCCCCCCAAGAAGAAACATGGGATAAATCCATCCTTGAGAGCAGCCCAGGTGCCAGTGAAGCTCTACTACAAACCAACCCCCCTTGGGGCACTCCAAAATATTAACATATTAAAATTCTCCACATTTTTACCACCAGCACATGCTGAGATGAAGGACCTCAAGTCAGGAAGAGCTCAGCCTTAGAAACAATGTGGTGAAAAATCCAAACTCCCCTGCCTTTTCAAAAAAAAATTCCAGCAACTGAAAGGGAAAAAAAAGGATGGAAAAAAAAAAAAAGAAAAAGGCTTGTTCATGCTGTTACAGTTTAGGAACTGCTGGCATCCCTGTCTCTGAGAGGAAGGGATGGGGAGCTGACTGCTCAGCAGCTGAGAACGTGTGTTCTGGAAGCAGCTCCCGGAGCAGATGGCGCAATGATTACTGCCAGTAAATGTTAGAGCCCTCTTTTCCTTTCTTTTTTTTTTTTCCCCATTTTTTTTAAACTCGAATTCTCGACAACAGGGGAAAAATAATTACAAAGAATCCATGAAAGCAGCTTGATTTCCTTTCTTTTTCCCCTCTCCAAGCACATCTTGCTCCGTCTCTAATACCTGACGCTGCAGAAGGGGATGCTCCCCGGGATTGCTGGGATGCTGGAATCCACCACCAAGCACTTTGTTCTGGGGACTGTGACACGGCTGCTGTGCTCCAAGCTGTGTTCCCTGGGAGATGAGGAGCTGCAGGAGCATGTGCTCCGTACGGGATGCTGGAAACAGGGAAAAGGAGAAGGGCTGCAGCTGTGTGCAATGGAAAGTGGCTCATGACAGGGGCTGGAATTGGTGATCTTTAAGGTCCCTTCCAACCAAACCATGCCAGGATACGATGAATCCGTGATTTAAATAGTCACCCTGCTGGCTTGTGGTGACTATAGTCCTTGGACCAAGAAATGGGAATTATTTTTCCCTTTTGCCACCAGGGTCTGACTCCCCTGGCCCCACTTCCCCCTCCAATGTCTGTCTGTGAGTAGCCCTAAAACATTTCTCCCCCACTCCCTCTCTTATTCCCCTCTCTCTGTCCCAACATTCTCTTTTTTTCCCCCTTAAAATTCAATTTTTTTCGTATTTTTTGCCCTTCTAGCAGGGCAGCTTGTCCCTCATCACTTTAAAAACTGCTTTAAACCCCAGGAGAAACCCAGCTCCCAAATTTTTAAAGAGCAAACATCAGCCAGGATGGGAAGGAGCATCCCTGTCTTGGAAAACACTCCGTGGTGCTGGGGCAGGCACAGCCAAGCAGCACAACACATCCCCTGCAGCATCTCTTGAGGGCTTCAGCTTTTAAATGCTGTGACATCTCTCCCAAATGTGTCTTGGTGTTTTTTTTGGTTTTTGAGTTTTTTTTAATGTCTGCGAATTAAGAAAAGCCAGGGAAATTTCCACAGGGAGATCAAAAAAAAAAAAAAGCAGGATATGCGCAAAAAACGCCTCCTTCCTGAAATTCAGATCCCTGCTCTGCAGCAGGGAGGTACCAAAGCTCCTCGTAGACAGGCTGGGAGAAATATTTTAGTATTGAAAACAACATGTTTTTCTCCAGCTTCCTGCTCCCAACAATTTTGGCTGGAACTTTAAAAATATCAGTCTGAGGAGGCAGAAAACTGGCACGGAAAATGTCACCCCCCAAATTAATGTTTGCTGAAGTATCAATCAACTGAGGGAAAAGACTTCTGAGAGGAACTGTCAGACATCCCTAAAACGGGGAGCATCCAGCTCCACTGGCAAGACTGAGGTGCCAGAATTCCTCCCTGTGATTCCAGGTCAAAGCAAACCACATTTTTTAATTAGAAGACTGAGATTTCTTTGTGACCATATAGGAAAAGGAATGGTCAACATCAGCTAAATTATCAAATTCTTCTTATTATTAGCCACGAAATTCTTCTTTGAAGGTCAGGCTTGGCTCTTCAAGGTGAAGCCTGACAGTAGTTAAAGAATAAGATTTTTAATTTCAGTTATAATAATTTTGAGGCTTTGTTGGGATGTTTTCAATTACAATCACAGCTCTCATCCTTTGACAGCTCCCAGGGAAGAAAAGAGGGGAGTAAATGAAATGCTGCATCTTCATTCAAAGCCTGCAGCACTCACCAAACAAAACCGAAATGAAGGGTGCCAGGAAAGTCAGCACTGGACCATCCCTGAATACTCCTCTCCTTGAGATGCAGCACTTGTATCAAGGACACAAACCATCGATAATGACAGCAGCAGTGTTTGTTCTGCAATTTGTGGGCATTCAGAGCCCACTCCTCAAATCCTTGCTGAAATTGTGGCAGCACAAATGGAGTTGGACAGAGCCCGCTCCTCGAGTCCTACACCATTTCCTGGGTTCAAAGGCTGAGCGTTTTAGCTGTGTAATAATGGGTGGTATTACCAGGTATTGTGATGAAAAGAAATCTTCCTTGAAATGAAAATACCCTCTTTCCACAGAGCATGATCCCAGCTTTCTCTTTCTTCTGTGCCGGATCAGTGGGATTTGCAGGAAAACTCTTGTGGCACTTGTGGGATAGCACTTCATGCTGAGCTATCAGGGAACAGGTCAGGCTTGGGGGTGTTTTCTTTTAATTTCTTGTTCCAGCTAACTGAGGACACCAGATTTAAGACTGGCAGTGCAAACGCAGATGCTGTGGGAATACTTTAAAGGCGCATCTGACACACCTGAACGTTTCTTGGCTGATTGATAAATAAAAATCAATAACAGTGAGGAAATGCGTGAGGGATTTGATTAAATTTGAATAATTTTGTTGTCTTCTCCAGGTTGGATGGGGCTTTGAGCAACCTGGTCTAGTGGAGCCATGGGAGGGGTTGGAACTGGATGGTCTTTGAGGTCCCTTCCAGCCCAAACCATTCTGTGATTCTGTTTCAAAGTACATTTGCTGAAACCCCGTTTTTCCTGACCATTAAAAGCATTTGCCCCCAGCTACTGAAGGGTTTGATTCTCTTCTCTGAGCCTGGCTTGGTGAAAGGCAAAACCCCCTCAGCTCTTTCTTTATAGGGTTCATAAGGTGATCTTGTGGTCATTGAGGACAAGGCCAAACTTCACTCCAAGACCCTTTTTATAACCCCAGAGGTGTGATATTGTTTTCATGATTTTCCTATCCACATCCTGCCTGATGCTGATTTCATGGGATTACAAGGCAAAGCTTAGAGATCTCATGAAAAAATACCACCAAGAAAAATCAGCTTTGGGGAAAAATTGATTTGTGATCCTACAAAGTCAACTCAAGATTTATGAGGCTGCAGAGTGAGAGGCTGGGGCAGGCCCCTTCCCTGCCTGTCCCTCCCTGTGCCTGCTTGTAAAGCAGATGTTGCAACATCTGTACTTGCAGCAGAGCTGAATTTTGGGATACGAGGGCACGGCTCGACCACGCCGGAGCCTCGGCATTGCCTGACCTGGTGAGGAGTGCCAGGACATGCAGCCAGGAAGACCATGCAGCTTTTTGCTGCAGAAATTGATAAGGAACTGACCCGGGTTGCCCAGAAAAGCAGAGGCTGCCCCATCCCTGGAAGTGTCCAAGGCCAGGTTGGAATCACCAGGGATAGTGGAAGCTGTCCCTGCCCATGGTTGGAGGGTAGGAACAAGATGGTCTTTCAGGTCCCTTCCAACCCAAACCATTCCATGATCCCATTCCAGCCTTCCACTTCCCTTCCCTCTGGTTTTTAAGCTTTCAGCAAAGCTTTGCTCCTCACCTTTACCCAGCGAGTGCCTCAGAAGTGCTTTGGGAACCTGAGGCAAAAAGTGCAACGCAAAACTTTCACGAATCCCATGCCGGCCTGTTGTTCCCAGGCCTCTTAATGAGGATAATTTATAGAATTCCACTAACATAAATGCATTCCAACCATCCCTGCTCCCCCCAAACAAGGAATCAATTGAGGGAAAATGGTCCATGACAGGAAAGAAGGAGAGGTGGATTAAATATTTAAAGCGTTACTGTAAATGAAGACGCCGAAGCCGGGTCAGTAATGAGCTTCCCCCGAAGCCACTGGGAACTCACATTAATGCTGCACTTGACTCCTGCAGGTCTCTCCCACATGCCAGCAGAACATGGAACAAAGTGGTGTTCTGGGCTCTGGGTGTGTGTGCAGGATGGGGAGAGAGATTTAACCCCTTCTGCACACCCAGAGCCATGAACAGGACAAGAATCAGAAATTGCTCTCATTTGGGTCTGGGGTTGACGTCTAGCAACGAGATAAGCAAGTTGCCATGAAAAACTGTGATTGTCCTGAAGAAGTTGAACCAAAGACTGTGATTCTCCTGAAGAAGTTGAACCAAACTTAGAATAAATGGATTCTGTAGGTTGAGACTCTGAAGCGTTCGCAGAGGAGAGATGCTGGAAATAGAATCATGGAGTGGTTATGGTGGGAAGGGACTTAAGGATCATTTAGTTCCAACTCCCCCACCATGGTAATTAACACTCATTTCACCAGATTTTTCCAAAGGAATTCATTCCATTACATGTGTAGACTGTGCCCTGCACTCAGTATAGTCCAAGCACTCTCTCGGAGCCCCTTTAGGCACTGGAAGGGGCTCTAAGGTCTCCCTAGAGCTTTTCTTTTCCAGGCTGGACACCCCCAGCTCTCTCAGTCATCCTCCTGTCCCGCAGCAGAAGCAGCTCCATTCCCAGCTTTCCCAACAGATATTTTCCCAATCTTTTCCCCTGTCTACCAGCCTTGCTGTTTTCCACTCCAAATACAAGAATTACACTCTCTTGCCTAAACCAGAGCCCCAAGAGCTCCATTCAATGCAAATTTCTCCTTTGACACAGAACAAATACCAAAACTATTGTTAAATTCTCTGAATTCAGACTTCCAGCAAATTTCCCACAGATTTTCCAGCAGTTCCATATAGACCTGGTTGCTATTTCTTGCTTACAAGGATCTTCTGGGTGCTTGTGAAGGATTTGATTATTTGTGCCAGCATATTTCTAGGAATTAGAGTGGTTCATGTCTATCTGCACTGTCAGGTCCTCATTTCCCATTAAGATGGGCACCAAATATTCCTTATTCCAGGCCCCCACAGCCTCACCCCTCTCCTGCAAGATTCAGCCTCTTGGAAGTGCCAACAGCTCCAAGAGCAATATGAAGAGCATTGGAAAACCGTAGGAAAACAACCAACTGATCTTCTAGAGCTGAGCACTCAGAAATGGATGAAAAAGGAAGATTTAAATCCAGGCATGAAAAGCAAAATCTTCAACTATTAAAAAAAAAGGCTAAAAAGGGCCCTGAAAGGGTTGTGCTGCCCAAGGCAGGCGTGGAGTCCCCACCCCTGGAGGGATTTAAAAGCTGTGTGGATGTGGCACTTGGGGACATGGGGCAATGGTGGCCTTGGCAGCGCTGGGGACTGGTTGGACTTGAGGATCTTGGAGGGCTTTTCCAACCTCAGTGATGGGCACAGGCAGAGGAACTTCATCATCAGAAGTGAAAGGGTTTAGAGCACTCCACGGCATGGTTTTATCCCACTTTATCCCTTTCCCATCCTTTCCCAGCACGGTTTTAAAGACGGGGGGCCAGGGACCATTCCCAAGGGCAGTTTGCACACGGCCAACCTGTTTCCAAAAGTAAATTAGGAGTAGGTGTAGTAATTAATAGCATGGGTGAAAGCAGGCTCTGCCCTTCAAGTTTCACCCATGATGCACCTCTTAATAAGACAAGTGGAATCCAGGGACAGAATCATCCAAGAAATCTCTTGGATAGAGCCATGGACATGACCAATCTCCTCCCATGACCACACCAGGCTGCTGGTGGAACTGTCCAGAGCATTTCCTGCACGGTTTATTCACAGTGCAGAACTTTTACACTGCACAATTTCCGAGGCTGTTTGGGGCATCTCCTAATCTGTTCCATATTAATTAGCACTGTTGTGCTTTTTTTTTCCTTCCACCTGTACATTATCAAGCAGCTGAAAACATTATTCCACTAATTTATCTGCTGATGACACGAGCTGGGGTGAGCAGTCTTCAGTCATTTGTCATCTGGATGGCACTTTGGCTCTGGCATTCCCATCCATCTTCTCCCACTGGATGATATTGGCAGGTAAATCTTTCAGAATTAGGTGACTTCTACCTCTTTGATATCTCTAAGCCTTAGGAGCTGATCTCTGCTGTGCTGCTGAACCAGAATCAGCCAACCTCAGAGTGGCAGGATGCTGACTTTCCAAGATTTGGGATCAAACTGGCTGTCAAAATAAGATTTTTTTTAGGAAGCCAGCCAGATCTATCCAAGGATCCCACAGCATTCTGCCACCAATCCTCTCCCCCTGCTCTTTGGCAGCAGAGCATTATGACTGGATGATCTCAGAGGTCTTTTCCAATGATTCCATGATTAAACTTCAGGACAATTCACCCCATCCTGGTGCCCGTCCATTGTTCCATCCCCATATTTGTGCTGTGTAGGGAATCTGCAGCCTCGACTCCTGCACTGATTAAAAGCTCACTCAAGCTCCAGTGCAAAAAAATCCCTAAATCCTCCATAGTTTCAACCTCCCAAATTGTCCATTATCAGCATTGTTGTAGTGGTTGGCACAAGGAATTAGTCCAACAGGCAGTGACTGACAGTTTTCTCCTAAAAAATGGCACCATCTGGCAAAGCAGAATTGCCATTCCATGTGATCATGGTCCTCCAAAGCATTCCTGTCCCCTGTCCAAGGCCCGTGAGCAACCAGCAGATGTGGACAAGGTTTGGGAGAGAATTTGAACCACAGCTGTGGTTCAACTGGCCATGAAGAAATATGGAAATTAAATAAAAAATATTACAACCAAAATCTTTTACTCTTGAAGAAATGAAGTTATTCCCCCCAAAATAGGAATAACCGGGAGAAAAACCTCTTTAGGTGTTAAATGGTACTTGATCCGTTTTTATGGGAAGGATTCTATGGGATTGTTGCCCAGAATAACAAGGAACCACATCAGCTGACCCAGGGAATCCTTTCCAGACCCAAGTTTCTGTTCTCTTTAAACTAAATGAAAGGAAAATGCAGTTCTCATCTCTGAAAGGAAAATCAGTTTTCCTGGAGCCCTGACATGCAAACAGGACTTTTTTTTTTTCCCCATCTGCAGCAGTTCAGACAGATTTAATGTGATTAATGCTGCTAAACTGTGTCACCTATGGCATTTTCCTGCTTTCCAGTAGATGAAAAGGCTTCTGTTCAAAAAGAAAACTGCAATATGTGCTGCATGAAAAGCCAGCTGGGAGTGGAGGAAGAGAGCGTAGTGATGGCAGATACTTGATTTAGCTCTGCATCAATAAAACATCCACATTTGTAAGAGAGAATGTCATGGAAAATGTTCTTAATTGAACGATATTTGTAGCAGGGCATTGGGCCACTCACCTGGAACTGCTTCCAGGATGCCCTGCTCTGTTCCTTGAACTCCGACTTAGATCTCCCCCATTCAAAGCTGCCACTGAAATCAATGTCACAAAGAATGAACTTAATGGGATTGAGGCAAATTTCCATCTGATTCAGCTGGGAAGTAAGACCCACGAGGAGTGGCCCAGCAACCAAGTTCACCAGCTGGGGGAAGGATCCAGGGAGAACTCAGGGCCCCTTCCAGAGCCTAAAGGGGCTCCAGGAGAGCTGGAGAGGGACCTGGGACAAGGGATGGAGGGACAGGACACAGGGAATGGCTTCCCACTGCCAGAGGCCAGGGATAGATGGGATATTGGGAAGGAATTCTTTGCTGTGAGGGTGGGGAGGCCCAGGTGGAGGTTTCCCAGAGAAGCTGTGGCTGCCCCTGGATCCCTGGAAGTGTCCAAGGCCAGGCTGGACAGGGCTTGGAGCAACCTGGGACAGAGGAAGGTGTCCCTGCCCATGGCAGGGGATGGAATGAGATGTGCTTTAAGGTCCCTCCCAAAACAACCATTCTATGACTCTGTGACCTCTAAGGTCCAACAATTCACTGAGTTACTTCAAAAATCACTATCCCTGCCCAACAAGCTGAGGTGCTGATGTCCCCTGGCCAAAGGCACAAGTGCTGCTGCCAGGGACTTGCTCAGAGCTCTCCCCGTCACTCTCGTTCCCATGCTCACAATCCTTCTCCTCAGGTGCATGCTGGAGCTCTTGTTGCCTTCTGGACAACTTGCTCAGGGAATTATATCCGTGGAAAACTAACCCACAATATTTTGTGCCAGTTTAGACCTCTGAAGTGGCTCAGCACACGAGTCCATGTGGAAGGGAATCGTGGAAGGGGACAGCAGGAGAGAGGAGAAGCCAGGATCTCCTCTTTTCCCAGCCGTGAGACTGCACCTGGAGCGTCTGCTCCTCCTCATCCTCCTGCTGCTGCAGCTCAGACTTTGATGCCAGAGGAGCTATTTTGGTGCAAACTGAGGGTGAAGGGAGCACAAGCCGTGGTGTCCTACATAGCAGCCTGCTGGCAGTGATGGCACAGAGAGTCCTGACTCACGTCCCCTGCACGGAAATTCCTTCTCCAAAGTTTACATCACCTGGCAGCTTTTTACTATTTTTATTATTTGGATACCTGGCAATCAGTGTTCGCAGCTCCTCTCTCTGTCAGGAGTACAAATACAGCAGAAGACAACATCCAGGATGCTACCAGTGATCAGAAATTAATTATGGCTTTATAAAAGGAAAGATTATTTTGTTCCTGTTGTATCACAATAAAAGAATGTTGCTGACAGGGGGTGTTTTAGTTTGTTCTTACTTTTGGAGTTTTTCCACATTGTCAGAGTTTAGCCTCTCAACCAACTTCTAAAGGTTTGTAGCAGCAAAATAAACCTAAAACTTTCCTTTTTCCACAACCACATCCAAGCAAGGTTCAGGACATTCTTCCCCCAGTCTGGCCAAGCTTCCTAGGGCATCCATATCTCTCCTTGTTCTGTGTCAAGGCCTTGCAAATCCTGCTGAGTAGTGGCTCCAGATGCTCAGATTATGGAAGTTTCTGCTCTTTATCACAAGCTCTGAGCTGTGCATGTCCCAAAGCACACAACAAGGCCCCCAAAGGCTGGTATTTGCTGGTGGGCACTGGAGCAGATGGCTTTGGGAATCTGGCCAGAGCAAGAGATCTCCATCCCAGCCTGGTCAACCACGTGGGTCATCAAATCTGTTCCACTGTCTGAAAAGTGCTGGAGCAATGGGATCCACAAAGAAGGATCTCAAATTCCTTCTCAAGTCTGTTCTAAATCTCCAAGACAACAACTCCTCTCTGCCTCTTTATTATTTGAAGACAATAAGGAATGACATCACAATCTTCCAGTACCCAGAGCTTGTCCTTTTCCTCCTAATACCTTTGGAAAAAAAAAGGAATTGTTCTAATCTGGAGATCTCATGTCCTGCTCCAGCCACTTCATCTCCAAACCTGCCTGGTTTTGTATGAAATAGGAAGGATTGAGCTATGCTTTTCCCACACTTCATCATGTTTAGGCTGAGATTAAGCTCCCAGGTGGCTGCCATGGGAGCAAGGGGCTGGGTGGAGCACACCTGGTGCTGTGTTTTCATGCAGTTTGTACAATTTTCAGCCTTCCAGAATAACAGATTGGGTGAAGGAAAATTGGCCTCATGATGGCAGAAAGCTGCTTGCAATTCCCTGCCTGCAGAACAGACCTGAGTCTAATCTGATTCCTGCTTGGTTTGGGGCCACATCCATAGGCAAAGTCATTCCAGGTTTGCATCAGTAGTGCCAGGGACTCTGAAAATGCCTGAAATGTCCATTAAAACCCATTTGTGCACTTCCAGTCTCCACTCCACACCTATCCAGACATTTTATTGATCTGATAAGAAAATTTATCGTGGGGAGTGCCCTTGGGAGACAGATGTAAACATGTTTTACAAGGGTTTGTCCAAATTTTGAACCAATAAATGCAGCAGCCTTATAACTCCCGAGGTTCCCAAAAAAATGATCTCATTTACATTTTGTCTAGGCCAAGGCACTTCTGCCTCCAGGTCAGTCCTGCTGGGTAACAAAGTGTTGGTACTTGGATGGAGCCTTCCTGGATGTTTGGAACACAGAGAAGGCCTGGATGTGGAGAAGAAGCCCTGGCACCCCGAGAGCACGAGGATGAGAGCAGGATTTCATGGAATCATAAAATGTCCTGAGATGGAATGGACCCACCAGGATCATCCAGTCCAGCCCCTGGCCCTGCACAGACACCCCAACAATCCCACCCTGTGCATCCCTGAGAGCATTGTCCAAACACTCCTGGGGCTCTGGCAGCCTTGGGGCTGTGCCCACTCCCTGGGGAGCTGTTCCAGTGCCCCACCACCCTCTGAGGGAAGAATCTTTTCCTGATATCCAACCTAAACCTCCCCTGACACAGCTCCAGCCGTCCAAGTCTGATGGCGAGCCCAGGTATGGACACCACGACCTGCTACTCTCGCCAAATCACCTCAATACTCCACCTCCACTCCACCTCCAAGGGCTGTGCATTCACTTGGGATTTTATTATTTAACGTGATCTCCCATCTGCAGGGCTGTGCAGACTGGTGACTTTGACACCAGAGCTGGGAGGTGGCAGCACAGCCAGGCAGGCACATTAAAGAGCAGAGCGGTGACACTGCCTGCTGGGAATTCAGGTTTTTCTCCTAAGAAGTTACAAGAGGAAACATTTGTAGTGTGTCTGGGTGACATGTCTGGGAATAATCCCCACTGAGCCCCTTCCCCTGGGCTTCTTAAGAAGTCACTACCTACCTTGATGTTTGGAAATCTGTTCCTAAGCAGCTTTACCTCATTTCAGCTCAATCTTACGATAAGGGAGCTTCCACCATCCCCTGCAGCAAAGCTATGAATACATTCCAGGTCACTTCCCCAGGCCAGGGTTTCCTCCCCAGTTCAAACCAGTTGCTCTATGGAACAGCACGTGCAGAGAAGCAAAACGGCCTTGGCCTCTTTTTGTTTCCACAAGGACAAAATTCTTTCAGGAATTTCAGCTCCAACCCACCAGCTCCTGTGGAATTGCCTCTGCCTAAAGGTTGCTCAGAGAAGCTGTGGCTGCCTGGAAGTGTCCAAGGCCGGGTTGGAGCACCTTGGGATAATGGAAGGCGTCCCTGCCCATGGAATGAGATGATCTTTAAGGTCCCTTCCCACCCAAGGGATTCAGGGATTCTGTGATTTCACATTCAGCTGATGTCTGTCAGAAAGCAGCACGTCCTCTGATACTGGAGAGAATCATGCACAGCCCAATTTACTAACATATTATAAATTGGAATTATAAATGTGGCTCGCAGCTGATGTCACTTCAATTCACATCATGCAGATCCCATCCAAACAATGCATCTTCCGTGAAATAACTCGGCATCCTCAAGTAGCAGGAAAGGGGCTCTTTGCCTATAACGTGCGCCTCTCCTTTATTTTAATATAACATTAAATATGCACAGTTAAGCACTCAAAAGTCAGGAAATGAGAAATGCAAGGCTCATAGAGCTTTAACTCTGCCTCCTTGAGGATATTAATTATGTTGTCATCTTTTATCAGATCATTGCATACTGTTTCTTAAATAATCTTTTTTCCGCAACCATTCCCACATCCATACATTCCAGAGCAGCCCCGGATGGCTCTGCTGGAAACCACAGGGATTCATAATGAGGAGAGGACACACTGAAGGATTCACATTTCCATTCTGCCTTGGACTTCCATGGCTTCCCAGAGTTCAAATGTGCAATTTAAAACGTGAAAATCCCGCTTGGTTTTCACTGTTGTTCACCCCAGGCTGCAAAGCGTTACCATGGAATCAGAATTGTGGGATGTCCCGAGCTGGAACGGACCCACCAGGATCATCCAGTCCAGCTCCAGACCCTGCACAGACACCCCAGCAATCCCACCCTGGGCATCCCTGAGAGCGTTGTCCAAACGCTCCTGGAGCTCTGGCAGCCTCGGGGCTGTGCCCATTCCCTGGGGAGCTGTTCCAGTGCCCCAGCACCCTCTGGGGAAGAACCTTTCCCTGATATCCAACCCAAACCTCCCCTGGCCCAGCTCCAGCCGTTCCCTGGTCCTGCCCCTGGTCACAGTAGAGGTCCCCCTGACTTCACCCATTGTTTCCCCCACACACTAAAAATGTACAACCTCTGTACTGAACGATAAAATGTTGAAACTGGTTCTTCCCAGTGCTGAAACACATTTTAGGATAACGTAATAATTTCATTTTATATGGTGAAATTTCCTTTGTACTTGCAATATAATGTATAACGTATAGATATATAATCTAGAGATATATAATCTAGAGATCTATAATCTAGAGATACATATGACACACAGAAGGGCATCCTGTCCTTACCTACAGACTAAGTTTCCATGCAAGAGGGGAAAGAATTGCAAATTTTGCACTTAATGATGGAATCGGAGTATCCTGAGTTGGAAGGGACACACAGAATAATGGTGGGTACAGAGAGGCCTCTCTCCAGGAAAGGCACGAAATTTCCAGTCCTTGAAAATTAAATATTAATATTCCACCTCCTTTTTGTTTCACGGTGTCTTCCCAAGACCTGATCCCATCCCAGTGACTTCCATTGGAGCTGAACTGCTCCCTGCAGAGTGGCTCTGCAGGGCTGGCAAAATTAATCCCTCTTTTCTTTTTTCCCCTCTCCTCTGTCTGTCTCCTCATTGAATATTTAAGGAATAGAGCACACGGACAAAACAGCAGCTTCCCACCTCCATGCTGAACTTTCGAGGTGTCACTAAGAATTACAGAGAGGATCTTCCTCCCGGAGAGCCCCAACTCCAACAAAAAGCCCAGGGTTTGTACTGGGTAAATTATAAATGAGCTGGAACGTTCTCAGGGCTGCAGGAAGAGCTGACAGCCTCTGGCAGCCAGGTGAGGTCCAAAGCTGGGGGATGCTCCCACTCCTCCCAAAAAAGCAGCTGCACAACCTTACGGAGATTCTTTGCTCCCCCAGGGGTGGGTTGGATGCTGTTATAGATAAGGTGAGTTGTCATATGGCTGATTTGAAATAAGTGTGGGTCTGTGCATAAGATTAACTGCATTACAGCAGCTTTCAAATCACCATGACAACCCTGGGTTTATAGGCAAGATGATTTTATAGATATATTTATATATATATGTATATATATATATACACATATATATCAGCAAGAGTGGATGGCCCCTGTTGGGGTAATGAGGAATGATGGGTCTCCATCCCAAGGAATTTCCAAACTGAATTTGGCATCCCAGGGCATGGAGCATGTCCACTCTGGGCAGCTGAGAGAGTGGGAAACAGACCACAGGTGTTTTCTGCAATGATTTCAAAACTCAGCCAGATTAATCCACGGTACACACATGTGATTTCTTATCTTTTACCCGGAAAAAGAGTGGGGAAAAAACCCCCATCTCTTCCTCTAAATAATGCTTCTCCACGACATTTTTCTCCCTCATAAGCAGCTGAGTTGCAGGATTGTTTATTCCCCTGAGAGCAAGGTTTGGTTGGAGATTCCAGAGGCGCGGGGAGTGCACTGCATCCCTGGCCTGTGCTCCAGGCGTGTGGCACAGATAACCAGGTTATCTCCCAGGCAGGGAAATCCCAGGCCATTTCCATAATTTATAGATGAGCTCAGCTGAATGAACCCGACACAAAATTGTCACCGTCTGTTGAACAAACTGTGTGGAACTGTTGAACAAAGGGACACTTTCGCATCTGGCATTGCACAACAGAGGCCCCACATGAGCAGCTGTGCAAAGCTGGGGCTGGTAATTGTGTTCCAGCGCGAGCATCTCTGCTCAAAGATGTCTATTCCCAGCCTAACTCCAACCAAACACTATTCTTGCTAATATGTGTGTAAAGGTAATCTAATAATATCTTTTCTTGCAGAGGATGTTTACAAGAAACCCTCTTTTTGTCGGGGAAATCACTCATTGATTCCTGTCTCTCTCAAAATGCACCTGAGACTTCGCCGTGGCTCAGAGGCTTAAATGTTATGGCCCAGCTCTCAGCCACCCATTAACCTCTCTCAGGCCCT
This sequence comes from Platysteira castanea, assembly GCA_013397175.1. Lineage (NCBI taxonomy): Eukaryota > Metazoa > Chordata > Aves > Passeriformes > Platysteira > Platysteira castanea. Next base: position 485,866 of record VYXC01010950.1, read on the forward strand.
CAAGATGGGTTTCCACGTGCAGATTGCACACTGGGAATGCTCCCTGGCCTGTGTTGGCTTGTCCACCATGGCCAGGAGTTGCCTGGGGTAGTGCCAGAGCCAGCCCCACTGTGCCAAGGACGTGCCCAAAAGGGGCCGGTGTGGATGGGCCAAGGGGCATCTCCACAGCACAATTTAATGCACAAGGACAAGTCAGGCTGGGCTTTAAGCATTCATTTCCACTGCCAGAGGGCAGGGTTAGGGGGGATATTGGGAAGGAATGCTTCCCTGTGGGGTTGGGGAGGCCCTGGCACAGGCTGGCCAGAGAAGCTGTGGCTGCTCCATCCCTGGAAGCATCCAAGGCCAGCTTGGAGTAACCTGGGAGAGCGGAAGATTTTCCTGTTCATGGCAGGGGTTGGAACTGGATGAGCTTTAAAGTCCCTTCCAGCCCAAATCATTCTGTCATTCCATGATTTACACCGGGTTTATTTCCCACCCCTGATGCACAGAGCATTTCTAGATAAGTGATGGTATCTCAGTTCCTCCGGATGATGCCTTTCCTGGGTGCTATTTTTTCCACTAATGTGTTAAACTATTGAAGCATTGCTACACTGGGGGAGAGGGGGAACGGGGAGTAGAACTATTTTAAAACTTAGCTCTTCCTTCTCTCCGTAATCATGGATCTCTTCTGCTTTTCATTGCTATGTACAGCTCGGTATCCAGGCAGTTTCCCTGCCCATCTGCCACGAGGAGCTGCAGTTCAGGGAATTATTTCAGTTTAAGATGGCTGCTCTCAGAGAAAAGAAACACATCCTGTGTCCTACCCTTGGATTCGGACTTCCTACGTCCTTTCCTTTCATCTGAAAGCAAAGTCCTCCACTTTCCAGGGATGCTGGTGCTCTTCATTTGTGAACAGATGCAGCAGCTACAAAAGAAGGATGTTCCTGCTCTGCCAGAACTCACTTTTTGGCTGAGGGGACCACAAAGGGAAATTCTAAAACTTCTGTTATTCACAGACTGACTGCTCTGAATGTCCTATGAGCGCTAGTGCCACCGAGCTGCTTTAGGAGAGAAGGAAAAAGCTTTTACCCCTCAAATATCCCTGAAAATAAACACAGAGACGCCACCTGTGAAACCACCAGAGTTTGCCTCGACTTCCTGCTGTAAAACCTCAGACCCTTTGCAAAGGGCTCCAGAAAGTTCTCAGCCAGCTCCACCCAACCCTTGGACCTGCTAACCTGCCTAAAACTAAGCACATCTTACTGCACTGCAGGTGCAGGTGGGAAAGGCAGAGCCGCCCAAAACGCACGAAAAATTCCACGCTGCAAACATGGAAACGGCTCCTGAGAGACAGGGAAACTCTTCAAAATAGCTCCTTGATTCATTAGGAACAACAGCAAGGTTGACACATCCCCCACGTTTCATCCCACCCGTGGATTCATTACAGGCACCAGAGAGATGCAGGCGCTGAGGAACCGAATTCCTTCCCCCACCTTCCCTCCCCACAAAGCCTCTCGCTGGGTTTTATCTGTAACTTCAGCAACAGCTTGAATTGCTGGGGAACTTGACAGGGTGATTTATCATAGCTTGTTGCGTTTTTCTCAAAACATCCCAAGCAGATGATATTATGATAGAAAGGAGGGGGGGGAAAAAATAAGATGTAGTCATTGTACATGACAAAAGCTCATTATTAGGGCATCACAAAACAAAATAGAAGAAGATTAGGGGCAGATAATGACAACCGGGGCTGAAGACATATTAAAAAAAAAAAGAAAACCAGGCAATTGAATGAACAAAAAAGTGTAAAAATAGGATGGGAAGGACCTCTAACCCAGCCTTCCCTGGAGGCAGGTTCAGCTCTACCTGTGTCAGTCCCAACAGATGTTTGTGAGAGTCCACAGCAACATCAGCACCCTGGGCTAAGTAATCACCTGCAAAAACATCAGTGGAATTCTGAAAAGCCCCACACTGAGCCACAACTGCTGATGAAACCGAATTGAAGAGGGAAGAAACAGCTTGCCATATTGCAAGGGAATAGGAGCCCCTTGGTGATACAGGAAGAGCTGACTCCACGAATTCCGGGGGCTTGGGGAGGGGGCCTAGGAAAGGAGATATCTCCTTTCTCTCCAGAAGTGTCTCTGCTTTGGAATATCATTTTCCTCTGAGCTTGCTTTGGGATGGGACGTGCTCAGGACATCATTTTGCAGCAATATTAGCGACAACACCACCGAATAAATAGATCTGAAACGTAAAATTAAAAAGTTGTCCTTTTTTTCACACATCCATCTGGGAAGGGCTTCAAAACATTCCTGATAAACACAAGGATTCTGGAAATGTCCTTTGAATCCGAGCAGTCTGGAGGGCAGAGTGGGTTTGAGCAGACATCTCTGTGGGTTGGTTTATTTATTTGGGGTGTGAAAGCCAGTTCCAGCTCCAGCTGTTCAATCAGACCAGCTCACAGTGCTCATTTCTGATGACCCTCACGGAGACCTGGAGCCCATCTTTTATGAAAGGCTGGAAAATCACAGAGCTACGAGTGAAGAAGCACTTTAAAAGCTGTAAGGCAGAAGAGCGAGAGAGTGACCTACAGAGCAGAATCTTCTTTTGGTGTTTATTGCACTAAGCATCAGGGAGAGAAAAATAAATCTTTTCTTGAGCCAGTGGTGAGTCAGAAGGAAACAAAACCCTCACCATCCACCTGCAAGATGCCTCACCATCCATCTGAAAGCCACGATGCTTGAAGGTGAAGTTATCCCTGTGTCAGGGCCAAGGTGACACCTGAATTCAGCTTCGGCCCTTGACGAGTTACACAAAGCTCTGAGCCACTGCTATGACCCACTTGAGAGTTCTTCATCCTTCACTTCATAATACCAATTTCACACTGGCACAGGAGTCAATGCGGCTCCTCAAAAAGGAGAAATAGGCACAGAAATGTCTAATCCGTGACCAGCAGCATCTCCTGTAGGTGCAGGTCGGCCTGCCCTGATTTGCTGCGGTGCAGGTGACAAACAGGAGGAAGGACGAACTTAACAGCTCCTGCTTAAAGTGTGTGGAGTAAATTCTTCTGCATGCGACATGATCAGATGTCAATTAAAGCAGAAAAAGCACAGGACAACAGAATCACAGAATCAGAGAGTCACAGAAACACAGAATGGTTTGGGTAGGAAGAGACTTTTAAAGCTCACCTTGTTCAACTCCCCTGCCATGGGCAGGGACACCTTCCCCTACTCCAGGTTGCTCCAAGCCCCATCCAACCTGGCCTTGGACACTTCCAGGGATCCAGGGGCAGCCACAGCTTCTCTGGGAAACCTCCACCAGGGCCTCCCCACCCTCACAGCAAAGAATTCCTTCCCAATATCCCACCTATCCCTGCCCTCTGGCAGTGGGAAGCCATTCCCTGTGTCCTGTCCCTCCATCCCTTGTCCCCAGTCCCTCTCCAGCTCTCCTGGAGCCCCTTTAGGCTCTGGAAGGGGCTCTGAGGTCTCCCTGGAGCCTTCTCCTCTCCAGGTGATCACCCCCAGCTCTCCCAGCCTGGCTCCAGAGCAGAGGGGCTCCAGCCCTGGGAGCAGCTCCGTGGCCTCCTCTGGATTCTCTCCAACAGGCCCATCCTTGATATTTGCCCCAAACCCTCAGCATTACATCACTCCCCCACCCATTTTCAGTCACATTCCTTGCTTTCTGCCTCAACATTCCTCCATCACTTTCCCAGACCCACATTCCCACATTATCTTCAAGCTGCCAATTCCTGTTTGGAGCTAATTTATTTCTGCACCTGTGGGCAGGTATTCGACATCAATGTTTCTTTTCTGCAGCTACAGAGCCACAAATCCACTGCAAAAGGGCATGTTAAGACTCTATAATAGATACTTTGGAACACAGAAGTGTAGGCACAAACATTTTATCCCTACGTTTAGATACCTCTTTTTGAAGGGTTGTGTTAATATAGAACAGTATGTTTATATTATTATTTTTATTAGTAACTTTACATATCTGCCTCTAAGCTCCTTCGGAGGGTTTCTCTAATAGATAAAGGACTAGTTTCTGGTCTAAAGACCACAGAATCAATCCCAAAATATTTTGGGTTGGAAAGCACCTTAAAGCCCATCCCGTTCCACCCTCTGCCATGGGCAGGGACACCTTCCACTGGCCCAGGTTGCTCCAAGCCCTGTCCAACCTGGCCTGGGACACTTTCAGGGATGGGACAACTGTCCTGGTTCTGTTTAAGGACATGCAAACAAATCTTCTAAAACAAGAGGCCACATCCAAATGTCAGTTTGGTACCTGGCATGTGCCTGCCTCAGCCCCCTCTGGGAAAGGCCCCTTCAATCTGGCCAAAACTGTGTCAGAGGCTTTTCTGAAAACCCTGGGCCAACATCCGAGCCCACGTCCTGGCTGCATTTAGGTTCCTAACAGAGATGTATTTATTAGGCTCCAGTTGGAGCATGTTAAAGTGCTGGGGGTTTGAGGGACCCAGCTCTGCTGGGCTTGGCTCACAACTGGGCTCGGCTCAGTGCAGCTGCAAGTCAGTGATCCTGCCTGGTGTCAGCTCAGCTCTTGTGGGCTTTGTTTTTATCCAAAGGGCATTGCCAGCACCCACTGCGTATGCTGAACATAATTAAAGCCTCTTTCTTCAATTAAACCTTTTGTCTTTGTCTAATAAGGCAGAATCCAGTCAAATCTCTGCGTAACACAGAGAAATGAGTAAACAAATGGCTCAGAGAATTCCTGTGCACGTGTGGGTCTTGCAGATTTGATTTATTTCCTTTGGACCTTTACGTTGTGGTCAGGCCCTGGCACAGCTGCCCAGGGCAGTCCCCATCCCTGGAGGGATTGGAAAGCCATCTGGGTATGGCACTTGGGGACGTGGGTCAGTGGTGGCCTTGGCACCTGGTCACAGGTTGGACTCGATGGTCTTGGAGGTGTTTTTCAACTTGAATGATTCTTTTATTCTATACAGAAAATAGCAGAGCTGATTGCAGGACACTGGGCTCTCTCTGAGGCTCTGTCCTCAGGCTTTTCTCCACTTTCATTTCAATTTTTTATTATGATTTGGTTCCTTACCACTGTTAATAGATACAGAATCAAAATGTCTTAATTACAAAATGTGCCTGGATTAAAATACCATGAACAAAACCAGTTTAGGAAAAGCCAGAGGGAACTGTGTCCTTTAATCAGCCAGTTTATTAATAATGTAATAAATTCTCTCAAAGTCCTCTCAGGGCTCACAACTTCCTGATGGAAGATTTTGCTGGAGGGATGTGAAAGGATCTTGTGCTCAGTGAGCCAAACCACGCTTGGGGCATGAGCTGGACTGCGAAAGAAAAACATTTAAAACTGGGCTTTGTGTCACCTTCAGGGGGGAGATGTTTAAGCCAAACATAAATAAATAATTGCAGAGCCCATGGGAAATAAAACCATAAAATAAATACACAGCAGAGAGATTTGTCCACTTCCAGGCCAGCAAACTCTCAGGGATGCTCAGGAAGTGCTTCTGAGTTGCCCTAATTAAAGGGAGATTTAGGACGTGGCCATCTGTAAATCTGTTTTGTCAAGATCAGGCGTTAATGTAAAAGGAAAATAATTTGGAGAAAGCTCTTGGCTAAAAGCTTCCTAGATATACCCACCTGTCCTTCTAAAGGTTTTCTATAGCAACCATCAACAAAGGGCTTTTAGAGCAACAGCATCACTGAACAGAAATGTGAAAGCCATTATATTTTCTTCTCAAAAATGAACTCTGCCTGGAAATTAAAACTTCAGTGGCAAAGCTGCATTTTTATGAAATATTCTCGCTTTCCTAAGAAATCACCATTTTAAAACTCCACGCTAGGGTTCTTCTGGTCTCCTGTGGGCATCACAATAATGACATCACCACTGTCATGCTCTTTATCCCCATCTTTTTCCCTCCTTTACCGTCAAAAATAATAACAAGGAAATAAAAGACGGCCACAAAATAACGAAAATGTAGCGAAGAACCACATCCTTTACTATATTACAGGTCAAAACGGGGATAGCAATAAGGTAAAGACACAGCAAAACATGATTTCCTCAAAAACGGTTTCACAATGGAAAGATTAGAAATTCCATTTCATTTCTGGAGAAACGTGACTTCAAAATGCCAATATCTTCATAACTTCCCCCTCCTTGCCACCTCTCTCCCCCAAAACAGCTCAGCTAAGAACTCCCAGGCTGGAAAGAGCTGCATTAGAGAATACACTGGATATCAGAATATACACACACACACATGCACTGAACATCTCTGGCCAGCCCCAGGTCTCTGGCTATGAATTCCCCCTTCATCTTCCTAAATTCCTGAATTTATTTCACTTCAAGAATGTTATTGCCTCTAGGAAAGAGTGATGTCTCCGTTTTTCAAGGAAAACCTGAAAACATCTCCAGGAAGAAAGGCTCAACCACTGTTTTCTGAACCACACCAAGGAACTCATCCAAACTAAAATGAAAATCAGCAAAAAAAGCCACTGAAAGCCTTTATTTTACAGCATGAGGAGTCTTTTGATCTGATTTCTTGCATGGTCCCATCAGCAACTTCTCCATACTGTAAGACTCAGCCATGGTGTGCAACCTTCCTGGACAAACCAGCCCATAGCATTGCTAAATTATTCCAGAAACAGGAATTCAGGAATTCTGACACAGGTTCTTGAGAAAGGTACCCAGTGTCCTGGGAAAAATTTCAAACAAATTCATCATTTTGCCCCTGCCTTGAAGGTCTCTGGGGTTGTTGGGAGTTTGGGACACATCAAACAAAGTGGGGGCTGAGAATTGGGTTCCTTCCACCAAGGGAATGCTGATGGAGATCCTACTGCTTTCTTAGACTATTAAAGAGAGGGTACAGAAGACAAAACTAGACTCCTTTAGAGGTGCAGAGGGGAGGGTGAAAGGCACAAGCTGTAAGAGGGAAAAGCATTTCACTCATTAAAAATTTGCCCGGACACAGCCATGAGCAACCTGAGGTATGCTGGACATGCTTTAAGCACAGGCTTGGACCAGAGTTTCTCCCAGTCTAAATGATCCGAGTTGCTACAATCCTAATATTCAAATATTTTCACTTTTACTATCCCAGGTTGCTCCTAGCCCTGTCCAACCTGGCCTTGGACACTTCCAGGGATGGGGCAGCCACAGCTTCTCTGGGCACCCTGTGCCAGGGTCTCCTCACCCTCACAGGGAAGAATTCCTTCCTCAGAGTTAATCTAAACCCACCCTCTAATATTCCGTTCTCTCTAATTTCCATTACTTTCATTTCCAAACAGATCCAGAACTGAACAAAGGGTATCAACGACTGTCTCAAAATCACAAGAAATTCCAAGATCTTTTACCTGTTTCTCCTCACTACCCACCTCGTGCCATGTCTGTTACCTCTGGATCAGACATAAGGCAGCAGTTCACTGATTAAATCATTTTTCATTGGATTTTGGCTATTTTTCCAGGATATTGACTCAGTCTCCATGACTGAGCAGCTGCACAGTCTTTGTCTCAGCAAACTCTACATGACACCAGTGCTATTTTTGTGGAGAAGGTCGAGCCCTGTCAGGTACAAAGAACTTCCAAGGTGGAATTCAGTCCACAGCCCCCGTTCTCAGCACAGGAGTTGAACATCTCCTGAATTCCACCCTCCCACAGGCAGCAGGAGGAGTCTCTCAGAGGGAAACAAACGAATGGCTTTTCTCAGACCAAAAACATTCCTTCCTCCACACAGCAGAGATGCTTCCCAGGCTGAGAGAGGTTGCACTGAGGCATGAAAAAGCACATGGGAGAAGTTCTCTCCAGCTTTTGTCCTTCAGTGATCCCGTCCCGATCGTTTTTATGAACATTTCTACCAACTGCTTCTCAGTGACACCACTGCCATGGCTAAATCTGACCTCGGCAGCTTCCTTTGCCCAAGCTTTATCTATTTCAGTCTCAGAAATGGCCTATATACAGACCTAGAATTAATTCTGACGGGCTTTTCTTTTTTTCTGTTTCACAAAATGGACGGGTCCATTTATATCAGGACGAAAATGAACTTCCTACCAATTACAACATTTGCAGCACTTCCTTTCAAAATGACGTAATTCAGATGACAACAGTCTGAGAGCCCTCCATGCAGTAACTTGGGCACCACACCAAGCACAGGGTTGCTCACTGTGCCTTTTTCTTTTAAAAAGTTTGTTTTTTAATTAATCCACCTGCCACTCCTGTGCTTCCTTGGTTTATTATAAATAAACTGTACAGGGGTTATGGACACCAATATTTATATCTCCAATATTTTGGTGGATACATTTCTTTGGGCTTTAAAAGCTTGAAGTTATTTACAGAACTGGAAGAAAAATATGATGTTTGATCTTCTTTGGATAATTCCATTACTGATGGCAACAATACTGTGAAAATACACTGACTTTCACCTTTTTTCCCCCTATAAAGAGTTATTTAACAGAGAGACATCAAAGAGATTAACAGTCAAACACAGATTTATCTTCCAGAAACCTGAAGGAGTTGGGTTCTCATAGCCTGAGCTCACCCAGAAAGTCCAGAATTTCTCCCAAAATAAGAGCAATTTTTGCCAGGTCCTATTTCTTGCAGTTCCTTTTTCCTTTTCTGTCTGACAGTTCCAGAGCATTTTTTGGTGGCTGACCTTCAGCTTAGGCACAAAGAGGAAACCACAAGATTCGCCCGTAAATGCGTTTACTGATAAATGCAAATCACAGAACATGATCTAATCCTTCATCCTCGGTTTTCTAAAAGGGGAACTGTTCTCAAGTGTTTCTGTGAGAGTTTAAGAGCACTGGATAGCTGGAATTCAATTCTGACGAAGCGTCTCCGAGACCTTGGACAAGGGGAAACAGATTTTTTGCTAATCCTCAAACACAGCTGGCAGGTGAAAGGATTAGCAGGGGCTGAGCTTCTCAGTATGAATGAGGAGAGACGTGACACATCAGCAACCAGAAAAACTCAGGGCTTGTGCTGATGGCTTTAAAACACCTACTTTGCCTGTGAGTGGGTTCAGCGTGCCAGCCCGGAGCTCAACATGGGTAATTTTCCCTGTTCAGAACCATTTTGGAAGCAATTTGGGTATCAATATCCTCCACTGGTTTTTCTGGGGCTGCAGGAAGGTCACATCTCCCAGCTTGAGCCTCGCCACCTTCAGGCCTTAACTGAAGTTATTTTCTTGAGTTTTAGGAGTGGTTTTAGCCTAAAGCACCTTTTGTGAGGCCTTTGGGAGAGGAGGCTCTGGAGGAAATTCATTGAATACCTTCACTAATGGATCTCTTTGTTACCCTGTGTTCCCACCATCTATTCCTTGAAAATACTTCCTACCTCTCATCTTACACAGGAATCAGAAGTGGGTTTGGAGACAGGACAATCTTGTTCTATGTGACAGCAAACACTTGGCCCAAGTGGGTTTGGGGTTTGCAGTAGCTACTAAAATACAAGAATATAAAAATGCAGGAAGTTCTAAAAGCAGAGTCTGGGTTCTTGCCCAGTTCTGAGCAAACCAAGCAAACCTTGGGCTGCTCCAGGTCCCTGTTTAGAATTTTTAACACCTAAAATGCAGGTGCCTGGCATGAATTCACAGCACTTCAATTAAGCACACTTCAATTAAGAGACTCCAGCTACTAGCCTGGCAAAAAATGGGCCAGCTCCCATTTGCTGCCCCTGGGGCCCAAAAAACGTGGCACAGCTACACTTTTTCCCTTCCCAAACCTAAGAGTTGCATCCAAAGAGCCAACTGGGAATAGCTCCTTGTCTGTCCAAGTTTCCTAACCATGCCTGGTCACTATCCAGGTCCAAATCTCTCTGACTGTACCATGAATCCTGATGCCATTTTAATAGTGTGGAGAATGACTCTCCAAGTGCTCAAAACTCGGCTTGACTCTTCAACAGAACAACACTAACCTGGCCCCAGGCACTTCTGAAGAGTAATTCAGAGTTCTAGGCATGAAGATGGGTCAATCCACTTGATTTGAAGCTCAAACATCTGAATGAAGTATTGCCACTACAGACATCCAGCCTTGACTTGGAATATAAAGTCATCTCCTGAGGCCAAACATTTAAGTGAAAAGAGCTCAGCTTTTTGAAAATCAATATTAAAAAAAAATAATTTCAAATGCAGTTGTTGAGTCCTGGCAGGAGAAAGACCCAGTGTGCCATTTCTGGAACCAGAAGAGGGAGGCAGCATCTATTTTAGTAGAATTCATTTAAAATACAGTCATGGGATCATGGAATTCCAAAATGAATTGGTTGGAAGGGACCTTAAAACTTATCTAGTTCCAACCCCTGTCATGGTCAGGGACACCTTCCAGTACTTTGGATTGCTCCAAGCCTTGTCCAGCCTGGCCTTGGACACTTCTGGGGATGTGGGAATTGCAGGCAGGTAGTTCTAGGTAATTCTTCAGGTTCAGGAGAAAGGTGGGGAAAAATTGCCATTGAGTTAGACTGAGTCCAGACCAACCCTGGGCCATGTTGGATTGTTCCCAGGAGGAGCAGCTCTCTTCCCATGGGTAATAGAACGTTTAGGTTAAGGCCCTTACTTTTAAACAATTAAAGCCAGGTTAGATCAGCCCCCCTCTGAGTGCTTAAGTAATAAAACTGATGTGCTCCTGTTCTCTGGCCCAAAACATTAGTTCCATCCAGGTTTCCAGATCCTGGAGGAGATGCTGCTGGAAAGGAGCGTTCCTGAGGATTTAGCATGTATTAGGCAGCACAGAAAAGCCACCTGACCCTCGCAGGGTGCCCCAGGGCGAGGCGCAGACACATCAGCTCTGTGGCCATTCCATTTGAAAGGATTGATGTACTATTAACAAATGGATATTGCTCCAAATGCACCTCTCCCACAGTTCTGGGGGATGAGAAGAATGAGCCTGCTATTATCCCGCGTGCTGGAATATGCACTTATTTTCCCCTTTACAAGAACTAAATACGTCGGGAATGCGTCTTGTGGGCTGACATTTCCACACATTCCTATGTCTACGTTCCTGCACCTTCCATTACAGAAAGCAACTGATTTAATTGGACTTGTCACTATCCATGATTCCTTCAGCAGTGAGGATATTTGCAGCACATTGCCTGGAAGAAACCACCACACTAAAGCAATTTTTCAGGGCTCAAGAGATTTTAGAACCATGTGGAAGGTGTGGAGGAGGAGAGAGAGAAAAATGAAAGACTGTTGGTGATACCTGAACCCTTTTTCACTGCCTTTCATAACAGGCCACAGGTTGAATGTGCTGATGGGCTTTTCCAGGCAGAATTATTGGCTGGAATTATGGTTTAGATCACAGGAACTGATCAGAGGGACCGTGGTCAGTCATCAGATCCCCCTTTTATTTAGGAAGTTTTACAAGCAAACATCAGCTGTGGAGACCTTCACTGCAGGTACAGAGTGGTGGGTGTTGTTTGAGTTCAAAAGACTTCTCAGGGCACTGTCACTAAGATAGAAAATGGTACCATTGGCTTGGAAGGAACCTTAAAGATCACCTGGTCCCAACCTGCCCCCTGTGGGCAGGGATATGTCCTAAAGCCTCATGAGTTCTTAAAAAACAGCAGAATGTGTTTCTCATTTTTAGTATAGTTATTATTTTTCCCATAATGACTGGGATTATGGAGTTGGGTAAATTAGATCTCCATAAAGTTAATACTCTGCTGCAAGGGCAGAGATGATTAACTCATCTCTTCTCCTGGCGACCAGGGCCAGGACCCAGGGAATGGCTGGAGCTGTGCCAGGGGAATTTGGGTTGGATATCTGGAAAAGCTTCTTCCCTCAGAGGGTGCTGGGACACTGGAACAGCTCCCCAGGGAATGGGCACAGCCCCAAGGCTGCCAGAGCTCCAGGAGTGTTTGGACAACGCTCTCGGGGATGCACAGGGTGGGATTGTTGGGGTGTCTGTGCAGGGCCAGGAGTTGGACTCTGTGATCCTTGTGGGTCCCTTTCAACTCAGGACATTCTGTGATTCCATGAACTGGCTCATAAATTCACAGCTCTCTGTGTAGTCATGAAAGCCGTACACACAAATTGTACACTGAAGACCAGGAATTTGTGAAGACTTAATTTTAAGTATTTGAAGACAGAGAAACTGAGGCCCAAGGAGTGTTTGACTTAAGAAAAAGTCAGAGGGTACCGGGTTATACACAGAATGGATCCTGCTGCTCCAAACCACCAACTCCTGTGAAACTGCCTCTGTCTGAAAGAAGGAACAGGTTGCCCAGAGGAGCTGTGGCTGCCCCATCCCTGGAAGTGTTCCAGGCCAGGTTAGACAGGGTTTGGAGCAACCTGGGATAGCGGAAGGTGTCCCTGCCCCTGGCAGGGTGTGACTTCCAACCCAAACCATTCCAGGATCCCATGATTCTAAAGGAGTTTTCCTTTTCAAGGTTAAAATTCTCAGCCTTGCCATCTCACTCCCAGTCAGGTAACCAGCAAATTCAAAACTTTACCTCTCCAACTTTCCCCCCTGACTCCCCTCCCCGCTCCTTTCTGAGGCACATTTGGTATTTGTTTTGAATCCTGGCCGATTTTCAGTGCGCAAAACCTGATGCCGAGAGTTACTTGATATTCCGAAGGCGTTATTTTAAGATGAAACAATGTAAATTCTGCCTCGGATGGCAGATGGCTGGCAGTTCACTGTTTGGCAAACCAACTGGTGGGGTATGTTGGAAAGTCGGAGCAGCAGGTAGTACAGCTCAATTTGAAACGACCACAGATGCTCGGAGAGGCGCGGGGGAAGGGCGCAAGCTGGTCAGGAAATTAAGAACAGTAGTCAGAGCTCACAGGGGAAAAAAAAATTAAAGGGAAAAAAAAAATGACAGTAATTAGCTGAAAGTTTTCTTCTCCCAATCAGCACTTTTTGGATGGGAGTTAGCAGAGACGAGAGCGAGCGTTGTCGCGATCCGCGCGAACGCGGCGCTCCCTCGCTGAGGGCTCCTTTCCAAGCTGTGCCCCGCTGGCTTTAAAGCTCTGCACCACTCGCATCCCACGTGAGGTCTGTGGGTTGTGCAAGCCTTGTGCTGCTCTTTCCAGAGGGATGAACGTCATCCTTGCTGTCCAAGCTGGCCAGGTGCTTGCCCCTTGACACAGGCCTCTGGTGCATCCATCTGGATGGACCAGGCATTTGAATGGACTCGGTGATCCTGGAGGTCTTTTCCAACCTTAATCATTGAATCATAGAATCACGGAATAGTTTGGGCTGGAACGGACCTTGAAACTCACCCAGTTGCACCCCCTGCCATGGGCAGGGACACCTCCCACTTGTAGCCCAGGTTGCTTCAAGCCCCGTCCAGCCTGGTCCTAAACACTTACAGGGATGGGACAGCCACTGCTTCTCCAGGCAGCCTGTGCCAGGGGCTCACCACCCTCACAGGGAAGAATTCCTTCCTAATACCCAATCGAAACCTACTTTCAGTTTAAAACCATTCCCCCCGTCCTGTCATGCCAGATCCTTGTAAATAAACTCGCTCTATTATTCTTGTGGGCTTCCTTCAGGTATAGGAAGGTCACCCCAAAGCTTTCTCTTCTTCAGGATCAACAATCCCAATTCCCTCAGCCTTTCCTCACAGCAGAGCTGCTCCATCCCTCTGATCATCCTGGTGCCTGCTCTGGACTCTCTCCAGCAGCTCCAGGTCCTTCCTCTGCTGGGACCCCAGGGTTGGGGCAGCTCTGCAGGTGGGGCCTCACCTGAGCAGGGCACAGGGGCAGAATCCGCTCCCTAGGATTCCGTGATCTCTGCTCCCATCACTTCCCACAGAGGGAGTCTGCCCATCCCTTGCCATCGGCACCCGCTCTGCCACGAGACGGGAAGGCTCAGCACCCACGGCCGGTCTCTCCCGAATTGGTAACTAAGTGGGATGAGCCGCCCTTTGGAGGAGCCCAGCTCTCCGCACTCCCGCGGCTTTGGGAGCTCGGAGGAACGGTCTCACTTCGTGGTAGCTAAAAGTAGCTCTGCTGCATCCCGACACAAAGGGTGGGAGCTCTAAACCAGAACTTTGCTCCAACTGTGGAGTGACGTTTTACACCTCCACAGCTCAGCTGACCCGGTGCCAAGGGCCAGCTGGCACGGGCTGGCCATGCCCATGATCTTCTGTGCTCCAGAACTGGGTAGCAGCATCCAAACTGCCTTTTGGGAATGGTCTCTGGCAGGTGCCAGCTCCCAAAGAGTGTTTGGGAAGGGTCTGGAAAGTTCACCAGGGCCAAAACTGTGCTAGGGTCAGGCAGACAAGAACATCCCTGGAAGTGTCCAAGGCCAGGTTGGCCAGGGCTTGGAGCAACCTGGGATAGTGGAAGGTGTCCCTGCCCATGGCAGGGGGTGGGACTGAGTGATCTTTAAGGTCCCTTCCAACCCGAGCCATTCTATGATTCAACGATTCAACAATTAAGGTTGGAAAAGACCTCCAAGATTGTTGAGTGGTTCCACGGCTGCTCCAATGCCAGACCATGCTTTCAGCAAAGAAATTGTTCCTAATATCCAATTTAAAGCTCCCACGGTGCAACTGGAGGCTGCTTCATCCCATTTCTTCACAGAGAGGGCAGATAATCCAGCTGTAACACAGGGTGAAGCTCTCCTGTGAAAACAACTGCAGGGTCAGTCTGCTGTCAGCCTTTAGTCTTCACTTCACCTCCACCTTCCCACAATCCAACAACACAAACTGGTTTTGGACACACTCCTCAGCCCTTAACACCCTGCAGTAAAGAAGCAGCAGCTCATCACAAGTGAGCACATGAATTAAGTGATCACATGCTCCAGAACTCTGGATCCACGTTCAAGCTTCCCTACATGATCATTTCCAGCCTGGATGCTTCCTCCAGGTATTCATTAACCATGCCCATGTTGCCTGCTGTGTATCTCTGGGTGCTAACGAGCTCTGAGTGGTGCTCAGTTAAAGAAATTCCACTCTGAGCCAAGTGTATTGAGGGGTTTTTTTGCAATTAAGCAATCAACGAAATCAGGAAATGCCACCCGCACACTTCCCTCTGGCCCCCAGACAGCACACATGGATCCTTGCATCTTGGAAAGGGCTTGGAGCAACCTGGTCTAGTGGAAGATGTCCCTGCCCATGGCAGGGGATTGGAACTTGATGGTCTTTAAAGCCCCTTCCAATCCAAACCATTCTAAAATTCTACAGTTTTGCCCAGATTTGTTCTGATCCAAATCCCCTGAAATGAATGAAGTTATTTGTAAGAGGAAAATTTGTTTTTTGAGGTGATTCTGCTGTTTTCTGTTGTCTGTGATTTCAAGGACCTCCCTCCAGTGCTGATTTGTTTATAAGGGTAGGCAGCACTCCTTCATGGATACTTACTCTGTTTAACATCACCTTAATCAACTTTAAATGATCTTTCCTCCCTCTAAGGTGTGGATTTCAATATTTCAGCGAGCAGCAATCATGCAGCACAAAGCTCTACAACCTCTTTCTGCCAACAATTCATGGAAATTAAGCAGTTAAGCACAAAAGCAATATACCTGTGAACACACACAAATTGCAGACTGGCAGATGAGGTAATTAGACACAGAGCTAATTTATATGAAAAAACTCAGCAGAGCTGGATATTTCCTCAGCTGTACATTGGTATTCTACAACATTGCACATGTAGGAGATTATACAGGAGTCCTGGATTGTTTTGCTAGATTTTTTCTGAAAATTGTAGAAAATGTGTGTACAGAGCACTGGATTGCTTGGAAACCTGTCTGCAATCAGGAAATTAAATATCCCTGTAAACCAAAAGTAGGCAGGGTAAGCATTAAGGCTGCTTAAGAAACGTAGGCCTGAAATGACTCCTGAATGTTGAGATGTTGATGTGAATTCTTGGCGTTGTTTATTGAGGGAATTTCACAGGGGCTTGGCACCCCAAATTAGAGAGCCAGAGAAAGAGAAGATCATTGTTTAAATGCTGGGGGGAAAGAATAATTGACAGGGCCCAGGTTCAGGCAGGAGAGAATGCTGACATCCTTCAGCAGGCTGCAGACAGAGGAGGCAATTCCATGTGTCCAAGTCCCAGATCTCCATTAACTCCAGCAGGAACAGGGACAGCCCAGCTGGTTGAGTTACCTGCTCATGCTTGCCTCATTTTTACCCTTTTTAAAAGGGGTTTATTGGACAATATTGACCAGTAACAAATACCACAAGCATCACTTCTCCCCATTCATCTGCACCGCTGAGAACCTGAGAATTGTTCCTACACATCCCCTGCTTCCCACTGGCTATAAAATAAACCACTCCAGCCATCTCCCAACTGTTGCATCACCTTTTAAAGGCCTTGTCTTAGGTCTAACGCTATTAAATTTTCTTTATGGGATCTGGAAATAAACACAAAACCATTGCTGCTAACATTTGTGAATGACACAAAGTTTGACATCATAATAAGTATTAAGGAGCACGAGGTGGCCATAAAACCAGCTTGGATTCCTTAGTACATTAGGCTCAATCAGCAAACCCATATTTTAATATATGAGTGTGTGTTCAGCTAGGAGAGCAGGAAAGCAGGAGTGGAGAGAACAAAGGATTACATAATGGAAAATAACATCTGAAAGTAATTTAGGGGTCACAGTAGCCAAAAAGCTTAGCACTGGGATGCCATTAGGATGCTGTGATGAAAAGCACTAATGCAATTCATGGACATGTGCACAGCAGAGGAGGAGTGGGAGGAGAGAGTGACTCGATTTTCATTTACAGCAGCATCGAGACTAATGCTGGAATATTAAATCCACTCCTGCCAACCATGTTTTTAAAGGATCTTGAAAAACTGGGGATGCTGTGAGAAAGGCCTGCAGTAGGAATGGCAGGATTGGAGAGCCTGTCTTTGGTTTCCAGGTGACTTCAAATTCTGCATGTCCAGGAAGCACAAATTATTGTAGAACCATAGAGTGGTTTAGGTTGGAGAGGATCTCAAAGTTCATCTCATTCCACCCCTGCCATGGGCAGGGACACTTTCCACTATCCCAGGTCACTCCAGGCCCATCCAGTCTGGCCTTGGACACTTCAGCTGTGATAAATTTTCCTCTGAGAAAGTACAAGTAACTAACCTGTGCACACAGAGGAACTGATGAAAATTTCTAAGATGAAAAAAATCCCAAACCCTGTTGGATTTGGGGAACGAGGAGATGATCAGTCCCAGAGCTCAGTACTTCATCAATATTTGACCACCAAAATTTGAGAGCAACAGTTAATGAGGCAAATGAAAAACTTAATGTTACGTGTACAAAGATAATTAGGATCCAATTACAGTCATGAAAAGGAACTGCCTCGGAAATGAATTCCTTAAATGTCCCGAGAAAACCAGGGAATGCTGTCATCCACTACACTGACATATGCTTTGGACTCGTGGACTGAATCCCCTGATGCCCTTGAATGACAGATCACAGAGTATCTTTTTAAATAACTTGAGTGACGCCCAGGATCGGGCTCAGACTCCTGAGTTCAGGTGGGACTGGGACCAGGAACCGCACACGGACACCCAGTGCCAGCCAGAGGCCACCTGGAGGGACCTGGGCAAGCCCGAGCTCTGGCCCATGGGAATCTCATGGATTTAACAAGGCCAAGTGCTGGTGCTGCACCTGAGTCAGGGCACACCCCAGGATAATCCAGGCTGGGGATGAAGGGAGGGAGCAGCCCTGGGAGAAGGACTTGGGGGTGCTGGTGGGTGAGACCTGGACATGACCCAGCCCAAAAACCCTCGGTGGGCAGCAGGGGAGGGGGGATTCTGGGTGGCTTCCCACTGCCAGAAGATGAGATGAGATGGGATATTGGGAAGGAATTCTTGGCTGTGAGGGTGGGGAGGCCCCAGCACAGGGTGCCCAGAGAAGCTGTGGCTGCCCCACCCTTGGAAGTGAACTTGAAGACATGAGATATCCCTTCTAATTTTATGGTAACTGTATTTTTAATTGGCCCGTTGCTACAGTAATTCATAATATACTCAGAAATGTGGGGAACCTGAGTATTATGCTGAGAAAACACTGGGATTTGTCATGAACATCTGCCTATTTTGGGTTTCATTAGATGAGAAATAAAATGATTTATAAGAACAAGAGCATTTGCTTATCTTTCTGGGACCTGCACAAATCTGTCATAAAAAATATAAATTAAAATGGTTTGTCAGAAATCAGGTTCCCTCTTTTCATGCTGTCACCTTCAGCATAGAAAACACATCCATTAGGCTCCTTTCTTACTTTTTTTTTAAGATGTTTACATTCAAAAGTGAAGAGAAGAAAACAGAGAGGGCTGGATTTCCCCCTCCCCCCAATTATGGAAACCAACAGCGCCCAGGCTTTGAAGAGTGCAACTGCACTGACAGGATGACACCCTGTGACACTGGGAGTTGGCAAAGTTGTTTCCTAAGGGGCAAAGAAGTGAGGGAGGGGATTAAAAAATAAGGCAGGAGTGAGAACTACCTAAACAGGATTAAGAGAATATTTTTTTATTGGGAAAGGAATAAGAGAATCCCAGAATGGCTGGAGTTGGAAGGGACCTTAAAGCTCCTTCCTCATGGCCAGGGACACCTCCCAGGATCCCAGGCTGCTCCAAGCCCTGTAAATTTTCTGTTGGGAGAGGACAAACACCTTGTTTTCCCACAACATTTCTATTCCCTACTGCTTTGAGATACACACAAAATAAAGGGTTAATCATCACCAGAACCCCATTATTTCTGTTGTCATTACCCAGGGTTCAGGGGTCTGTCCAGCTTCACTCCTATTTTAGGAGCAGGCTAAGAGGCTTCGCTCCTATTTTACTGCAATCTTGAGGATCAGCTTCTGCCTTTAACACCTTCCCCTAAAAAAAATCACCCCCAAACTCATTATCCTTTTGCACTGTCACCTAAACCAGCACTCAGGGAAGTAAAAAAAAAATTTCACTTGAGAAGGTTTTCGTGAGATAAAAGGATTTTTCTCCTGAGTCAAGGACAACACAAAGCTCTCCTTGGGAGAGACCCAGCACAACCCTCTGTGTGTCCTAAGCCCCCTCTGCATGCCCAAAATGCAGAGTTCCCTCTGCTGCAGCCCCCAGTGAAGGCTCCAACCGCACTGGTGCCACAGGTGAGAGCTGGTTCAGCACCACACGGGCAGGTGACACAGAAGTGATGTCCCCAGGACACAGGGCTGAGCTTCAATTTCAATTTCCAGACTCCCTGCAAACCCCAGGGAATGGATAAATTGCCTTTCCTGCTGCTACCCGTGACATGCACTTGCAAGAGATTTTTTTCCTTGATTTAGTCTATTAGAGATATACAGAGTTTAAAAGTCCAGAGTCAGCACCTGGCTCCTGCAATTGGGCATTTATAACACACAGGCAATGGCCAGGAGCTACGAATTACTGATAAAAGTAGAGCTGGTAGGAAAATTCTTTCCTTTTCCCTAAAGAACTCAAATAAAACGAAATAGAAAAATCACATTTTAATCTATTCTTACCCCATCGATTTTTCTAAATGTCATGAAAAAACCAAAAAATCCAGATAATGGCTGTTTATACAACACATACACACATCCATATGCCAACACACATACACACAATCAACAGCCTAAAATGGATTTTTGAGAGGCTTCAGTATCCAAAGATTAAAAAAATCATCCTAATGAGACAATTTCCCTTAGTTAAAGGCCCACTTTTTTGGTCAAAAAATACTTCTATGCAAAATTTTCAGGGAAGTCTAATTTAGGGCTCCAATTTGCTGATGGTTGAAATCCTTTCTAGTCTCTTTTTCTTCCTTGAAATCCAAGCTTCATATGTAAAAGGAATAATAAGGCTTTTCTTTTAAGGAATATGCCTGGAGCTGAAAGCTTTAAATTTAAATCTCAGGAGCTCCATCCAAGAGAGGCTCGTGGGGAATGCAGCAACACACACTTTGCATTTATCCCAGTAGGATTCAGTGTGGACACTGGTCCAGCGTTTCTGCTTGTGGCAGAGGTAGGGAAAGAGTGGGATGCAGAGAGAAAATGCTGCAATTCCAGCCTGAACCCACCCCAGCACTCCTGATTGAGAAGGAGGGAGAAGGGAGAAGGGAGAAGGGAGAAGGGAGAAGGGAGAAGGGAGAAGGAGAAGGGAGAAGGGAGAAGGGAGAAGGGAGAAGGGAGAAGGGAGAAGG
>VYXC01010950.1:506275-527269 GCA_013397175.1 Platysteira castanea
TTTTTTTTTTTTTGCATTTGCAGCTTTTATTTTTAACCCTAGGAATGAAAACAGTTTACATCCCTAGGTTTCATCTCTTGCTGTAAGGACTGCCCAGGCACAGGAGTACCCACTCCGTCTCAGACAAGAAGTCAGTCTGCATTCTTTTTGTTCTTTGTCTATAGAAACTTCTGGGTTATTGATAATGTGAGGGCAGCGTAGGCAAATAAAAGGTATTAATGCATCTCTTTGTATCTGGAAAGACATAATGCCAACCATGTTCCCTCTCTCCACAAAGAACCCCCTGGAAAATTCTGGTTTTTTATATTTCTATGTATACACTCTTGAGAAATGGAGTAGACACAAATGCATTTTCAGAGACTTTTGGACTTGATGTCACGAAATCAAAGTGAAAATGATTTCAATAACATCACCCAAAGCCTTCTCATTGTGGTGGCAGGGAACCATCCCTTGTTAAAGGACTTACAGGGAGCTGAGCACCTATTTAGACACCATTGTAAATGAAGACAATGCATTTATTTCATTGCTATGGTTACTAAATCAAGTCTGAAGTATAGAAATATGGTGCACCAGGAAAGAAAAAAAAAAGGATGAAGGAAAATAAATGATACACTGCTTTAGAAATGCAGAGGGAAGATCAAACAAACAGGCTGCACAGTTTAAGAAACAATTAATTATTAGAACTTTCACAACACATTTGATATGATCTCATTGTAAGCTGATTGCAGCCATTCTCGCACCAGTGTTATCTCATCTCCTCACTTGTGCCCATCTCATCATTTGTACTGCTGCTGGTGTGGGAAAAGCTGCTGCTTTTTATCTTTGAGCTGGGAAAAATGAGGGATCACTGCAAACCCAAAGCTCTGTGGGGAGGTTTCTCCTGGGGTGGGTTGGGACAGAGCAGCTCCCCCTCTCCAGCACCTCCACGGGACGTGTTTGGCAAAAGTGAGCTTTTGGTTGGGCTGAAGGGCAGCACAGGCTCCTCTCAAATGTCTGGGCATCACTCAAAGTGTTTCCTGGGGGATTGCTCAAATCACAGAATCACAGAATGGTTTGGGGTGGAAGGGACCTTAAAGCTCATCCAGTGCCATCCCCTGCCATGGGCAGGGACACCTTCCTCTAGCCCAGGGTGCTCCAAGTCCTGTCCAGCCTGGCCTTGGGCACTGCCAGGGATCCAGGGGCAGCCACAGCTTCTCTGGGCACCCTGTGCCAGGGCCTCCCCACCCTCACAGCCAGGAATTCCTTTCCAATATCCCATCTATCCCTGCCCTCTGGCAGTGGGAAGCCATTCCCTGTGTCCTGTCCCTCCATCCCTTGGCCCAAGTCCCTCTCCAGCTCTCCTGGAGCCCATGTAGGTACGGAAAATGCAGAAGCTCAGGAGGCCAGAGGGTCAGAGCTTCCTCTCAGTGACACATTCACAGCACCCAGAGTTCTCCATCCAGCCTGGACACAGCTGACAAGGGATTCCTGCCCAGCAGGTCTGGTTTGGACTCTGCCCCACCAAAGGAGCAGATCCAGGCCAGAGAGATGATCCAAAATTACCAAGATCAGAGGAGCAACCAATAGAAATGGTCAGCATCACATTTTAATGCTTGGAAATGCTGCAAAGCTGCACTTTTTGTATTGTCCAATTAAGGTGTTTAAGAGGTTTTCCGAACAAAAATTTGTTCAGAAGACTGTAAATCCCTCTCTCCTTTCTTTAATGACACACGGTCAACAATTTAATTCCCTTCACTCACCCACTGGAACATTGCTGGCTCCAGAGCTGCCAGTCAAATTCTATTTGCTTCACAGGACCCTCATCAGAACAATTCCAAATTCAAGGCTAAAAATGCTGCAGCCGAACTCCTGGGCAAAGTGGATGGGAGGCTCGGGGACGACACTCCGAGACAGGATGCACAGAAGCCAGGATTAATCCACCTGACACTCTGCTGCCGACTCCTCAGAGCAAATCCAAACAAATTCAGGGCAGCAGTTGCAGGAACAGCCTCTCTCTTATTTAGGCAAAGCCAACCACTCGGGCCACTTGGCAGGCTGAGAAATCTCTTTGCCACAGCCAATTAGGAAGAGATCTGATTAATTAGGACTTCTTCATCCTTCTTTTCTGACCAACACAAAGCAGTGGATTATTTAGTGCATTAAAAGGGGTTGTTCAGCTATGCTGCCTCAAAGAAGAGCTCTCGTGGAGCCACTGAATAGAGCCAAGAAGACCCAGATGGAATTGAAGCGTTTAAATGAACGCTGTTCCCACACAGCCCAGTGCAGGAGCACAGCTGTACCCCAGCCATGGCTGTAAAGGAGGACAGGCTGGCTCTGCCCTGTCACTTACTGTGGTGCCACAGCTCCGTGACACGGCACTGGCATCGCTCCACGGCACTGGCACAGCATGTGACAGTCATTGTCCCCGTCAGATTCCAGAGGAACGTGTCTGAAATCCCCCAAGTGACTGAGGAGCCTGAACTTTGCTGAGGTTATTGGGGCTGAGCCTATTCAGTCTCTGAGGGTCTGCAGGAAAGGCCACTTCCTACTCCGAAAGGTGAGAAAAGAGGAAAGGATGGAATGAGACTGATGACAAGGACAACAGACTGAATAAAATTCCTTCTTTTTATTCTCTGACACAAGATGCAGTTACCAAACGGAGACCAGAAACAAGGCAAGTGCAGATCTATGAAAATAACCTTGTTGTATCCCCTACAGCCCCTGGGATCTCTGCTCCCAGAGATCAGCAGTTCCAAAGTCTCCCTAGGAAAGCACAAGTGAGCATCTCAGTGAAAAACAAATTGAAAATCACTTTGCTGAGGTATTTCTGTCTGACTGAGCGTTGCACCAAGCCATGTAATTTCCATGAAATGGAAAATAACTGCCTGGTGACTCGCAGTGAGGAAAAGTGTGGAGAGCAAATTGCCGGAGCCAGTGGTCGTGGTGGATGAGGCACACTGGATTTTGGTGTGCTCTGGGCTCACGTCAAGGGCTTGGGAAGTTTTATATGTCTTTGTGACACCTGGGGACATGGTTTGGTGGTGAACACAGTGGTGGCTGGGTGATCTTGGAGGTCTTTCCCATCTTTAAAGACTCTGTGATTACATCTGCTCAAGGAAACGCAAGTTCAAGAGCTGTGATGAACACTCAGCTCTCTTTTGATAAAATCTGTGAACCTCAACTTCATCTTTGCTAAGCCTTGTTGGGAACTTGCTGCAGTCACTCTGTAAAGGAGCCTCAAAGGGTGAATAAAAAGCTCATGGAATCACAGAATCAGAGAATATCCTGAAGGGACTCACCAGGATCATGCAGTCCAGCTCCTGGCCCTGCACAGACACACCAACAATCCCACACCGTGCCTGAGAGAGTTGTCCAAATGCTCCTGGGGCTCCTTGGGGCTGTGCCCATTCCCTGGGGAGCTGTTCAGTGCCCCACCACCCTCTGGGGGAAGAACCTTTCCCTGATATCCAACCTAAACCTCCCTGACACAGCTCCAGCCATTCCCTGGATCCTAAAGAGCTTAAGTAAAGGCAGCCAATATGAAAAGAATCAGAACCCAGAATTTTATTAGCATCCAAAATCCAAAGAGTCAAACTGAAACATCACTAGACTGAAGGGAGAGAAGCAACCCTACGGAGAAAGAAATTGGTGCAGCTTTGAAACATCTTTCAGTGGAAGCTGACAGAGAATCACCTTGTCCTACGGAAAAAGTTATGTGAAAAATGAGCCATTAGAGCCTGAAAGTCACCCGTCATTTTGCTTAAATGAGCACGAACGTGTGTTTCTCTTCCTGGAGGTGGCCCAAAGGAGCAGCCAAGTGCATGGAGAAAATTCCAAAGACTCTGGCACAAAGTAGTGAAAAAAGAGGTTTCTTTGGAAGGTAAACTCGCTCTCCCAAAGGGGATGAGTAAGCAGTCATTTCCCTCGCAGGCAAATTAAAGCTTTCAAAGGTGTCATTCACAAAACTGCCCTTAATGGGAGAGGAGAGGGACTGAATCCAGGCAGGAAATTAAGAAACGGAGCAGGGATGGTCATTTTGATGAGGAGACTCAAAGAGAACAGAAAAAGGAAACAAGGGGCTGTGCAGTGCTGTTATCTCCTTTGACTGGGTCCCATTTATACGAGTCATTTAAGAGAGTGATGAAAAGAATGGGAATCTTTAAATAAAACGCAACTTTTTCAAAGGCATAACTCTGAGTTTCCGAATTTCTCTTTCCAAATACGCCCAAATACATCCCAGCAGGACAGACAAGCTTATGCTGCATGGATTATCCAGTGATAGGGGTATTGTCATGGAAACATAAGCTTTGTTCAGAAATGATCGCTAACTCCTGCTCTCCCTTCATATCTTAATAATAGATTTTTTAAACCTTTTTTTTTCAATTAAATCACTGACAGGCTATGGACCCAAATCTTCTCCTGTCTCCTGTATGGATTTCATCCTGGATTTCAGCTGGCTTGTTTCTCATTTACAGCCTGACTGCAGCAGTGGCCCAGGGGCACAGCCACAAACCAGAGGGAAAACTGGTGTGGTTCAGGAAAGAGACACAGCATCCCACCCTTTGCAGGGATGGATGCAACTTTTTTAGTCTAACAGCCAGTGAGCACATGATAGATGTGAAGAATACAACTCAGACACCTCAGGACATCTAATAAAATAAATGAAATGGGATTCTCCTCCAGAAACTTTGAACTTGGGCATTTATAGGAAGACACACAGATGTGGCCCTTGGGGACATGGCTCAGTGGTGGCCTTGGAGATGCTTGGGGAATGATGATCCTGGAGGGCTTTTGCAACCTGAATTATTCTGTGGTGAACTCACAAAGTTATACAGGTTTATGAGTGGAGTCTGGTGACTTTGGTTCACCTCTTAATATGTGCAGGCTTAGAAGTGGCTCTTCCCACCTCTTGGGCCCAGCCAGCCACTGCTGCAACCCCTGACAGGTTTCCATGAGACTGGGAGAGGTGAAGGCAGAGCCCAGGAAAAAACGTAAACAGGAAAGGCAGGAAGAGGAAAGTCTGGAGACATTTGGGTGAGAAATGCATAATGCCTGCCAGGTTGGTAAGGGAAGCAGATTTCATAGAATTGTGGAATGGTTTGGGTTGGAAAGGACCTTGAAGATCATCTCATTCCACCTCCTGCCATGGGCAGGGACACCTGCCACTGTCCCAGGCTGCTCCAAGCCCCATCCAACCTGGCCTTGGACACTCCCAGGGATCCAGGGGCAGCCACAGCTTCTCTGGGCACCCTGTGCCAGGGCCTGCCCACCCTCACAGGGAAGAAGAATCATTCAGGCTGGAAAACACCTTTAAGATGGAGTCATAGCCTTTGACCACAACTTACTTTTTCCAAAGTTTCCTATGAAACACTACAAAACCTGATCCTGTTACTGAGTGGGAACATCACTGACTTCCACCAGTGCAGGCCCAGAAAGACTGAGCTCAGATTTATTCCTCAGTTGCATCTGTGTAGCTGCACCCTCCAGATGCATTATTTAAAAATGCAGGGAAACGGTTCTGTTTAATCATTTTGTGCACAAAATAGTTGGGATGATGGGTATTGTCACTGTAATGGCACACGAGCACCCGGAAGGCTGCTGGAATGGTCACTGATGAGCTCGGAGCAGAATTTTACAGCAGTGCAATATTAAGTGCAGAGCTAATTTTTAAAAAGAGGGAAATCTATAGTCCACCACCTTCTTCCTCCTCCCTCCACCCCAAGCCCCCCAAGCCCCGGGTCTGGCGGTTGTTCTGATCCCTGGGGTTTGATGCATGCTTGATTCACAGACTGCAGCATGTCTGCACCAGATGGCCCCGAGTTAATGAACACAAACTCATCACTTTTACTCATGAGGGAAATGTGCAGCTCAATCTGACTTGTACTCGACAACTAAAAATATTTGAGTATTTTTAGTGAGCATTTTACTGTTACAAAATGGCATTTGAGGAAAGCAGTAAAAGAACACAGCCTACCCAACAAATGGACTTGCACAGATGAAGAGCAGCACTGCTGCCTTTCCCCTTGCTCATCCCAGCTAACATATTCCCAAACCTTCAAACTGGGAGCAGCACACAAGGAAAGCTGTAAGACCTGGGCCTCCTCAGGCACCATTTGCAGAAAGTCTCCTGGGTTTGCTGAAAGCAGGATTGGGATCTGAGTTTGTTACCACAGAAGGCTGGAAAGGGTATGGGTCATAATCCCAGCATAAAACAAAGGGAATGCCTGGGAAAGCCCAGAACTGCAATTCTTTATGCTGGTTCATGATCTGTCTGCTTGGGGTCACCGTGATCATGGGATCCTGGAATGGTGTGGGTTGGAAAGGACCTTAAAGCTCACCCCATTCCAGCCCCCGGCCATGGGCAGGGACATCTCCCACCATCCCAGATTTCCACAGCAGTGCACAAGATGCAGCTCCATGAGAACATAAAGCACCTGCAAAAACCAGCATTGCACTGCCATGATACCCGGAAGATTTTTCTCCAAGGAACCAAGAGGTGTTTTTTTAAAGGATGGAAAGCAGATCCCTCAGACTACAACCCAAAACTGGATTAATTGCTTCCCTTGGAGTCAGCAGGCACAAAGCCAGGATGGCAAACACGTGGCAGGAGCAACACTCTCAGAATTTAAAGGAATATTGGTTTCACTTTAAAAGCTGTTGGGTATGCCAACCTTTTAATGGAACTGTGGCTGGAATGTGACTTCCTGACTACCCTCAAGCGTTTGATTTTACATAGAATTGTTTGGTTTGGAAAAGCCCTCAGAGGTGACTGAGTCCAGCCACTCCCCAGCACTGCCAAGGCCACCACTGCCCCATCCCCTCAAGTGCCACATCCACATGGCTTCCAAATCCCTCCAGGGATGGGGATTCCAGCACTGCCCTGGGCAGCTGTGCCAGGGCTGGACAACCTTTTGGTGAATAAATTGTTCCCAATATCCAACCTAAGCCTCCCTCGGCACAACCTGAGGCCATTTCCTTGTCCTGTCCCTTGTTCCCTGGGAGAAGAGAGTGAGAAGGGCCCCACTGAGCCTCCTCTTCTCCAGGCTGAGCCCCCAGCTCCCTCAGCTGCTCCTCACCAGACTTGTGCTCCCACACCACCATAAGATGCAATTCCTAAAAAACCCATATGGAAACCACTGGAAACTTGTCAGAGGCATTGCACGTTGATGCAAATATTTCAGAAGCAGAACACAAACCCTTCAGGTGTGCAATTCCAGCTCCACAGCATGTGCATTGTCTTGACAACCTTTTTACCTCTTTAACCACAATTTTTCCCAACAACCCCCATCTCCATTGCACACCGCTGATAAATTATGAGTTATGAAAGAGCAAAGTACCAATCTAACACCAGTGACAAGCAGGATATTCCCAGTGGTTGAGCTGATAAACAAGAGAGAGGAAAACCAGAGGATGCTGAGAGGCCATTGTGGTCTCCTAAGGCACGGAAGAATTATCCGAGGGAAACACACATCAAGGTCCCATTCCTCAAAAGGTGCTGGAGGAAATCCCAAACCAAGCTTTGCTTCCTTCTCTTTGTGCTGCCTCGGTCAACTTTCTTCCCTTTTACAGATCTCCACTGAAATCCATGGAATATTTGCTGTTTGCCATGAAGGGATCACCTCCCATCAGGGGACTGAGCCATGCCAGGGCAGGAGATCCCATCTCACCAGGATCATCTGGGAATTCCTGCTGGAGAGCAACCTCACAGCCATCACAAACTGGGCAGGATGCACAAACCCTCCCTCTCTCAGGATCTCTGTTCTCTCTCTTTCATTCACAAATCAAATAATTTTAAAATTTTCAGATGAAGCAAAAGCAAGCACGGAAACCTCGATAACTTTGATATTTTCTAAGAAACAGGATTTGCTTTCTGACTTGCCCCATACAAAGTCTACAAAGTATAATAGAAATACTGGGAATAAATTCGGTTTAGTCATCTGAGGGAGTCAAAATTCAGCTTAGAATAAAATACTAATTGTGACTTCACCACTCTAATCATTCCTGTTGATATGCACTGTGATGCACTGAAGCTACAATCTGGACACATTCTCTGTTTGGAATTCTTTCATTCAGACTCCTCCAAAGACCCAAATGGCTCTAGGAAGTACTTCTTTATCTCATTTATCTCTCCTCCAATACAAACTTTCTGATGTGCAAGCTGTTCGCTCTCCCCAGCATTTACAACTGGATATAAATACGGAATCCGAGAGGTCTTTGAGCAGGGACCATTTATCACCTGGGACAGCACAGAGTGATAGGACAAGGGGGAATGGTTTTACACTAAAAGAGGAGAGATTTGGGTGGGATATTGGGAAGGAATTGTTCCCTGTGAGGGTGGGGAGGCCCTGGCACAGGGGGCCCAGAGAAGCTGTGGCTGCCCCTGGATCCCTGCAAGCGTCCAAGACCAGGTTGGACAGGGCTTGGAGCAACCTGGGACAGAGGAAGGTGTCCCTGGCCATGGCAGGGGGTGGGATGGGATGGGCTTTAAGGTCCTTTTCAACCAAAACCATCCCATGATTCTATAAAGTTACCAACACTTCTCACAGAGTGATTTCAGCTCCTAGCAGAGCAGGATTGCTCTGCAGTGCTGGGCTGGGGTCTCTGCCAGCAGGAAAATCCAGCACATGTTTCGAAGGCAGATTTCCCAGTTCACCTTCTCATTATTTCCTTACTCACCCCACTTCTAAGCAGAAGCTGAGGGAAAAAATAATATTTCAGCCTATGCCCATGCACCATTAAAAATAGGCATGCAGCACTTCCCATGCATAATTCATTCTTCCTGTATTTCCAGTCAAGACGTCTTCACTTTACAAGTGCAAAGTGACAATTCTTGCAGATTTGGGAAATAATCCTTTACATCTGTTACAAGCTAGCAGACACCATTTGGCAAGTGTTAAAAAATACCATATAGGACCAGGACTGCGGTGTCTGCTTGGTTAAGAGCACTCATGGTCTAAAGTCTGCAGAAAAAAAGAGATGGCTTGAATGTTCTTTCCTTCTGGCAGATATATTCCATTTTCCCAGCCATTTATCTCTCTTTGTGTGTTATATTCTGCTTATTCCTCACTCTCTTTCTTATGTATCAGAGAATCTCCTGAGCTGGAAGGGATCCACAAGGATCATTGAGTCCAAATCCTGGCTCTGCACAGGACACCCCCAAGGATCTTACCCTGTGCCTGAGAGCATCATTTCACTGACTTCTCTTGTTCTGCAAATTTTGGGTTGGTTTTTTATTTCAGTTTTTAGTTCTTAACGCTGGCCCTTCAGCCACCTTTATTATGCCAGACCCAGAACAAGCTCCAGTTCCTGCTCGGTCTCTCCTGCCCTGTTCAGGCAGCCCGGCTCCCGCGGGCCTCTCCGTGTCTCCATTCCCTCTCTCCCCGCCTTTCCCACCAGCCCACGCTTTTCCATCAGCCCAGCCAGGCTCTACCCCTGCCTTCACTTCCCCATCTCCCTAATTTAGCTCTGCTTTTAAGTCTCATTAGCCCTGCCTCAAAGCGTGCGGAGCAGCGCTGTCATAACAAAAGGAGGGAGCGCCGGCAGCCCCGCTCCGGCAGGGCGAGGAGCATCTCCCTGCATACTAATGCTGCTCTAATAACGCTGCCCGAACTCCCCGAGCCTCTGCTCACAGTCTGCGGGCTCGGGAGGAGCCGGGAATGGGATCTGTGCGCACAGGAGGAGTTGAGATGATGGGCGAATGCGCCTATCTGCCAAGTTTGCCATCACAGCAACATCACCCAGCCTCGACTCTTCTCCCCACGCCTCGTGTGGATGTTTTCTCCTACTCTAACACCATCCTTTGCTCCCTGCACTTAAATTCTCTCCATCTGCATTCCAGTCCTCCGCTGGAAGCAGCAGTAGGAGCGGTGCCATCCGCACAGCTAAATAAAGCAATATATATTTAATTAAAAGGATGCTGACGCGGCAGCTGGGCTCACGCTCCGCCTCCGCTGCCGGCAAAGACGGGTCAGCAAAAGCGTCCCCGATGCTCCGGGGACCCGATCCCGCCACCTCATCTGAAACCGCAAAGCTCCTGGAGCATCCTCTGAGGTTCCCCTTCGGGAAGAGCTCGGGACTTGCAAGCGCTGCCTCGGGCATGGCTGGAGGCGGCCCGGGGCACACACGGACCGGCAGAGCCGCGGCCGCGCTGCCCGAGGAGGATTTCGCTTTTATCGGTGTCGTGCTGGCAGAACAGCTGGGAAAAACACACACCCGGGCAGGTTCTGAGAAGTCACATTTAATCACGGAATCACAGGATGGTTTGGGGTTGAAAGGGATCGTAGAGATCATCTGGTTCTAACCCTCTGCCACGGGCAGGGACACCTCCCACTAGAGAAGGTGCGAAGGGGAGGAAAACAGTTCTAAGTTTATTTCAAGTTTCAGAGGTGAGGCTCTAAAAAACCAGATTTTTTTAAACAAAGGAGGGGAAAATAACCACTGTCAGCCCATCTTTTTTTGGGTTGTATTTGAGGAACTTTAGACACACTGGATGAAGCATATTGATTTTTTCATTTGTGGTTTTGATGGGAATTTAATCACAAAGCGCTGTAAATGGGGGTTTGGAGTTTATCTGCAGTGTGTTCCACAGGAAAACTGTGAAAAGAGGGTTAAAAAAAACCCTGAACACCCAAGGAATTTTTTCTTATTTCCTGTCTCCCAGAGTTTGAAATCCCAAGCACTTTATCCACTGCCTACAGACAGACACCACAATTTGTCAGTACAGCTCATCATGAAAGCTGCAGACAATTATTTTTTCATCTTTTATTTTCCTCCTTTTTATGTGATTGGAAATGGTCAGGATTTACATCAGCAACACTTCAATAAACTGAAAAAGGAGGTAACACCCCAACCCTCTCCTTAAGGGTTGATTTGCTTAATGTGAAACATGGGGAAAAAAACCCCTGACACTTCTGAAGTTGTTCCACAAACCCATCTTGGGTTCAAATGTTCTTTATTGTTTCTAGATCAAAAAATGCCAAGGAAAAGCCTGGAGAAGGAAGGAGTGACAGGGTGGGATGGCACACGGAGGGATCTTTTCAACAGCGAACAGGAAAGAGGGACACATCCCACAGATTTCCTCTACCTGTTTTTTAGGGAAAAATACCTGCATGAGGCTTTGGTGGTGCCACTGTACAAACTTGTCAGTGTGTGAAATGAGCTTTTAATGCAGTTCTGGCCCAGAATGTGAGTTTTTTCCCAAACTTCTCCCACTAGCTGCAGGCTTTGTCACAGCAAGGCTCACAATGGGAATGTGTCCTCCCAGAATTACAGCCCAAGCTCAGTTAAGACTTGAGCTGAGGGATAACACAGCTGCCTGTTCATTTAGTGACAAGTCCACATATTTTGCTTTCTCCCCTGGAAGTGTTTCCAGTTTGGGACACAGTTAAAAGTTCCCTTTATCTGCAAAGCCTCCAAACAAAACTGGATGTGTTTCTGTATTTCCCTTGTATTACAGAGTAGAATCACGGAATCATGGAATGGTTTGGGATGGAAAGCATCCTGAGGATCATCCCATCCCACCCCCTGCCATGGGCAGGGACACCTGTCCAACCTGGCCTTGGACACTTCCAGGGATCCAGGGGCAGCCTCAGCTTCTCCGGGAAACCATTCCAGTGCTTCCCCACCTTTGTCAGCACCAGGAGATTTGATCTTTCAGCTCCCCAGTGCCCAGGAGAAAAGGATTGTTTTGTGATAGATCTGAGGAGGATCTCAACGAAATGAAAATATTTTCATCTGATAGCGCCACCCTCTTTTCTCAACTTTCCAGAAAGCTGCTGGCATACTTCTCCACAGAAATAATATTAATTACACAGATCTATCAGTGGGATGCTGTGTTTTCCCCTCTCTCTAAGCCATGCACAAAATAGTTTTATATCCCTCACAGCCTAATGGTGGCACATGGAAACGGAATTGCATTATCAGTGCAGTGTGAGGATGAGAAAGCCATCACATGGCAGGCTGTCCCAGGATGACAGTATCTGTCCCACATCGTATTATTTTGGGAATAATAAACATTATAGGTAGGAAAACACAATGCCAAAAGAAGCTTGGTCATCCCACAGAGCTTGTGACAGATGGCAATTCCAGCTCTATAATCAAAGCAATAATTGACCTCGTAGGTTAAAAAAAATCAAAGTGCATTTGCAATCCAGTTCTCCACATCAGGGATATGCTGGAATATTCAGCAGCTTTTTCAGATACTCTGATCACCTGAATTAAATATGATTCCTGACTGGAAAGCTCTACTCCTTCTGCAGACACCAGGGGCCACCAATATCTAGGATTTACTTGATATCTTTGGCAAAATGGAGCCTGAAGTTGGAAAACAGGATCTGTTCAAAAGCTCTAGACCCCCTTTTGCATCCATCCACAGACTATCTATCATTTTACTCCATGAATACAGCCCTTTTTATTCTATTTATTCAACACCTGAAAAGGCTAATTTCAGTCTTTTAGCTGCTCATGATCCGTATTCCCTCTGAATTCAGTGATGGAAATAAATTCTACATCTATCTTATGTTGGCGAACTGGCTGGACTTCCTGTTTATATTAGAGTGTATAATTTCCAATAATATTTTTACACTGGAAATGGTAAAATTAATTTAAAAATAAACATACCTATGTGTAAGTGTGTATATAATATGATATTCTGGAGTGAGTCCAGAGGAGGCTTCCAAAATGCTCCAAGGGCTGGAGCCCCTCTGCTCTGGAGCCAGGCTGGGACAGCTGGAGGTGTTCACCTGGAGAAGAGAAGGCTCCAGGGAGACCTTGGAGTTCTCCCTGGCCACAGAATTTGCTGCTTTTCTGTACATCAAATCTTTTCAGTCCATCTGACTTTGCCACTTGTGACGTTGCACAAACAGCAGGGAGTAGTAGGACACACAAATCATAGGGCCCAAGGAATTGAATATTGATCAACAAAGTAATGGCTCCCCAATTAATTAATTAATTAATTAATCCATAAAGGCCAGGCATGGGATGCAGTACAATGGCTTAATGCAGTCCTAGCTCTTCTAAAATGGGAAAAAAATCGAGGAGGAATGAGTTCATAAAACAGTAGCACTTTGCAGTGATGGGGCCATAGGTTTGGAAAACCTCCTCCTGTGTTATCCAGTTGGGTTTCCTGCCACTGGAAGCTCACATCCAACCTTTCATAAACTTTGCACACCCTGTTGCATAAATTGTCGGATCCCTCACCTCTTCTATTCTGTTTGGACAGCTGTTCCTGAACCCAGCTGCTCTAATGATTACGAAACATCTGATTTCCAATCCTAAACATAAAGACCAGCAATTTATACCCACGTGGGTTTGTGCTACAGTTGTTCTTCCCCTTAAACAGCTTTCTACCTTCTTCCTGATATTTATTTTTACCATTTCTAGAAAAGAATCTCTTTCCTTGCTCAGCTTGTTTGCCAGATAACAAATCACAGTCTTTTTGTACTCAATACTTCCACGTTCCCCCATCCGCCCACTCCTCAGCTCTACAGAAAATAGTTCGGTCAACAGATCCCAAATTTACCCAGTGTCACCCAGTGCCTCACAGTGTCACCCACAAGTGTCCCCAGGTCACAGAACCACAGAATGGTTTGAGTTGGAATGGACCTTTAAAGCTCATCTAGTCCAACTCCCCTGCCATGGGCAAGGGCACCTTCCACCAGACCAGGTTGGTCCAAGCCCCATCCAATGGTCCTTGTCTGCTTGGATAACTGAAAATCTCCAACCATCAGAGAAATTGATGGGTTTTTTGCTAAATATTCCAACAGTTTTCTCAGCAGACAGGATGGCACCCACGTGCAGGAGGTGGGTTATGCAGGAGTATTCCTTGGTTTCATCGCAATCCAAGCAACCAGTGTAAATCCTCCTCATTCCCA
This sequence comes from Platysteira castanea, assembly GCA_013397175.1. Taxonomy (NCBI): domain Eukaryota; kingdom Metazoa; phylum Chordata; class Aves; order Passeriformes; genus Platysteira; species Platysteira castanea. The sequence continues at coordinate 520,126 of VYXC01010950.1, forward strand.
GAAGTAATTCTGTGGAATGGCTTCATTCATCCTGGGAAATGGAGTCATCCATCAGTCACTGTGGTCCAGATGAGCAGCTGGGCTCACGTCCAAGCAGCCAGGCCCTGCTGTTCCCAAGGGTCCGGTCCCGCTGGAACGGCCTCTCGGGAACTGTCCCCTTGTCACCCTCAGATCTCCCCCGGGCTTTAGAGCTCCCGAGTGAGACAAGGCTAAAGCCATGTCAGTGACCACTCCAACAGCTGAGGAGGGTCACAGCACCTGGGCCCAGGCCAGGCCAGGCTTAGCACACCATGGTCAGCCTGGCTTCCACCTGTATCCATAACAGAGAATAAAACAGCTCAAATTGGGACCCAATAACTGTAGCTCTCTCCATGACCCAGGCGTGGATGATCCTACAGCAGAGGGATCTGCTGGTAAACTGGAGGTTGGATTCAGTTGCCCAAATTCAGATTTGCTCTGATCTCCATCCACTGACCCAGCAGCCTGCAGACCTTCTCCAGATTCTTTCACCCTACACAGCGCCACACAAATGTCTCAGATACCCTGAGGAATCACAAATTGCACCAGGTGCTACACCAGGCAACCAAATTTTTCCTCTACCATCTTCTACAGAATTACCAAGCCCTCAGACATTTGTCTTCAGGTTTTAAAAACTGGAGTAGCTCATCCAGGGTGGATCAGCCAGGCCAGAGCACAGGCACATACCGGGTTTTTGTAGAGAAAAAAGGTTTGGGGGTTTTACTTCAAGGCCCCACTAAGTCAACCCAAAGAGGCAAGACGACAGGAGAAAGAAGAATGTGAACAGCCATGGAGGAGGAAAGAAAAGCCAGCGGGAAGGTGAGGGCCATGATGGAGCTGATGGAGCAAGTCCAGAGGAGGCCCCGGAGCTGCTCCAAGGGCTGGAGCCCCTCTGCTCTGGAGCCAGGCTGGGAGAGCTGGGGGTGTTCCCCTGGAGAAGAGAAGGCTCCAGGGAGACCTCAGAGCCCCTTCCAGAGCCTGAAGGGGCTCCAGGAGAGCTGGAGAGGGACTGGGGACAAGGGACTGGAGGGACAGGACACAGGGAATGGCTCTAACCTGAAAGTGGGTAGATTAAGATGGGATATTGGGAAGGAATTGCTCCCTGTGAGGGTGGGGAGGCCCTGGCACAGGGTGCCCAGAGAAGCTGGGGCTGCCCCTGGATCCCTGGAAGTGTCCAAGGCCAGGCTGGACAGGGCTTGGAGCAACCTGGGCTAGTGGGAGGTGTCCCTGCCCATGGCAGGGGGTGGGACTGGATGAGCTTTAACCTCCCTTGCAATCTAAACCCAAACCATGGTCCTAAGACAATTATTAACAATAAAGACTTCACTGAAAGGGTAAAACTGGACTTTCTCTAGTCTATGCAAGTTGTTACAAAACCACACTAGAAATGAAACCTGCTGATCACGATATATTTTGTGCTTTTATGCTCAGAGATGGAATTATTTCATTTTTGTCTTTTCTACCCTGGGCAAATTCCAAAAGGACAAGTTGAAATGGAAAAACACTCCTTGGCATTTTTTTTTTTGCAGGCTGCATTTTTCCATTGACCCAGCAGCATTAATAAACATTGCAGAGCTTTCTGAGGGGAAGATTTCCCAACCCCTCTGTGCTCTACCTCATTACCTTTTCATTTTGTTTTGTTTGCTTCTTCCTGTCAGGATAAACACGAGGCACTGTCAGGCAAACAGCAGGTCGGGAGATGACATTTTTTAATGTTCACAGAACAACCTGACCTCCTGCTCACAGCCACTAAAAGGGAAATAAGGAAACCCCTTGTTTTAAGTCCTAAATGCTAACGAGGTTCTCTATTTGATTTGTTTCTCTTTCCCAGCAACACTAATTTCAAATTGAACCACTGATTCAATTAGCTAAATGTTGAATTTGGTGAGACTTCGTATAATAAAATGTCCCAGTAACAAAAAGGAAGCCAGCAGTGGTTTGGTGCCAGTAACTAAATCTGTTTTAATGGGCTACTTTAATTAAACAAATTAAATTAATGATGGCCTCTGCACAATGATCAATTACACTATTTAATAGATCGTTGCAACGTGTTAATCCCTTTTTTAATATTATCTTCTAACATCGATCCATACCTAGACACATAAGTCATAAACTAAGATCAAGAAAGAAGAACAAATAACTGGTGCAAAAGAGCCAAATAATGGAAAATGTGGGACGATCTTAGCTCCAAAAAAAATAATTTTCAGTTGAGGTTATGGCAATTATGCACCATTACGGGATAATGGAAACCAGGTGGAATCCACAGCGCCCTCCATGAGAGGTTCAGGTTGGATATCAGGAGGAATTTCATCACGGAAAGGGTTATTAAACATTGGAAGGGAGTGCCCAGAGAGCCATCCAGGAGGTGTCCAAGGAAGGTCTGGACGTGGCACTCAGTGCTCTGGGCTGGGTGACAAATTGGGGATCGGTCACAGGTCGGACTCGATGACCTTGGGGGTCTCTTCCATGCTCAATGATTCTGTGAGGGGCAGGACCCAGATATCTTTATCATCTTTTAAAGAGATCTAACTTTATTTTTTGGCTACATTTAGAAGGCATGGGTAGGATTTAGAGATTGGAATTGATGATGTTGGACTCCTTTTCCCACCTGAATGATTCTGTGTGTGATTTACCCGACGTGACACCTCGAGGGATTCAAGTCAGAGCTGAGTCAGTTTAGAGGCTGTGAAGCCTTTCTGCTCACAGGCAAAACGGGGAACAAAAAGGAAAAAAAAGGTGTTTCTAAGGACTGCTAATGATAAATAGAAATGTAATGTCCCTAAAGATGGCTGGGATTTCCATGCAAATGGAAGAGGGTCCATACAACAGATGGGAACATGAGCAAGAGTAAGGGCAAAACAGAGACAAGCAGCACCTTAAAGCTGGGAGACAACCATAAACACTAAGGATCATGGTAAAGGCTCTTCTTGTGCCATAGTCTTCCATAAAAAATCCAACTTGCCATAGTTTTCCATTAAAAAGTCCAATTTGGGCTGGTTTAGAACAGCACCAGAGCTCCACAGGCACCAGACTCCAACTGATTTTAGAGGATTTATCACGTTATTGACAACTGCTTAGGCTGAGGGGATCTGAGGTCTGGCTTGCTGATAAAGACTCCAGGAAAGATTATATGGGATTAAATGGGAGTAAGTGACAAAATGGAATGAAAAGAAAGATGCGAGGTGCAAACACAGCTGGATAATAGAATCGTACAAAGTACAGCAGGAATGCTGAAGATGTAAAATATTTGTCACATAAGAAAAAGCACTTGGCCTTAGCATCCTGAAATTCCAAGGATTACAGGGAATGGAATAAAAAACACTTTTCAACAAAAAGAAATAAAAGAAGCATGGACCTGAAAAGGACTTGTTCATCTGTCACAAAGAGAGCTCTTCAGAGTTCTCTAAAGTACATCCAGGACTGAATTCCCCTCACCCAGGCAGGACCTGTCTCTCCAGAGACGTGTCAGAGCTCAGGATCATCCATGACACAACCCACACAGGCACAGGAGGCACAACCTTCATCCCAGGGGTTCTGGCCTCTCCCAGGTGTCCCTGCCCACGGCAGGGGTTGGAACGAGATGATCTTTAAGGTCCCTTCCAACCTGAACCATTCCATGATTTTGTGTTTTACCAAGTTCAGATTAATTTGTGGGTCTCAGCTCCTACCAGCTTCGTCTGCCATGAAAACCTGCTCTTAAATAGATTTATCACTGCAGTGGTGTGACATAATGACATTATGGAATCACAGAATCATTAAGGTTGGAAAAGCCCTCGGAGATCACTGAGTCCAACCATCCCCCAGCACTGCCAAGGCCACCACTGACCCATGTCCCCGAGTGCCACATCCACACAGCTTCTAAATCCCTCCAGGGATGGGGACTCCAGCACTGCCCTGGGCAGCGGTGCCAGGGCTGGACAACATTTCCAGGAAGGAATTGTTGCCAAATTCTTATTCTGATTCCATTCTATAAAGATTGTTTAAACATGAAGAAGTGGGCTCTGTATTTTAGTGATCTCCCTTTTAGCTGAAGTGAGCCAGCTCAGAATCCTGGTATTTGTACCTGAGGAGATGGAGGAGTGAAGAAGAGAATGTGGCAGGATGCTAATTCAGGCTTCTTAATGAATTCAGAGCCAGAACAAATCAAAGAAGAACTGTGTTTAAAATAATTTTTAAAAAAAAACAACAAAAAACCCAACAGCTACAGGTGTAGATTGTGAACTGGCATTATCCTCCCTTGTTTAAAAAATGACATGGTAATTCTAATGACAAACTCTGTTATAAATAGACACTTAATTACAGTATCTTAGGTCTGGCATCTGCATTTTCACTGTCTTAAAGGCAAAAGCCAAGGAGAGTTCCCTGCACACTGAAGACCTAAGGAAGACAAAAGGAAACGTGAAGTTCAACCAAACCCAAAACCTGCTGCTCTTCACACCCTCCACTTCACTGCTCTCCTGCAGGCCCTTTTCACTGGACAAGAAAGGAAAGGACCCTGGAATGTCCTGGCAGCTGCTGGCCATGGGAGTGACCTACCCTTGGGACACCCTCTCCCAACACATCCCAGCCCTGTGGCCAAGGGAGATTGAACCTGCACCTGAATCCGGCCACTTGGAGCATTTTTTTCCTCCTCTCCCTCCCAGTCCATGGGTCCAGTGGCTACAGCAGCTACCATAGAAACCAAAGTGCTGCTCTGCAGCACACGGAGCAGATGTCACACACGGAGCAGCAGGAATGGGAGTGTGGGGAGGGGGGTGGATGCAGGAGGAGGAGGAGGAGGAGGAGGAGGAGGGAAAGCAGCATCACACGTTCAGAATGAAATGTTCCCACCAGAGGGAGTGAGTCATTCCTGAAGGAAAGTGCAAAGCTGCAGGATTTTTTCCCCGCCGCTCTCAATGCACACCCGCAAACACGGATGTGCAAATCTCCATCCTTTGCTGGGTGCAGGGGGAAAGGAACGGCAAAGGATGAGGAGCAGGTGGAGGCACTTAATGCCTTCTTTGCCTCAGTCTTTAAGAGCCAGAGCAGTTGTTCTCCAGACAGAAACAGGGAGCAGAAAGAATCCCATAACCCAAGGCAGTCTCCAACCTGCTACACCACTAAGACAAGCCCATGGGGTCGGATGGGATCCACCCAAAGGTGCTGAGGGAGCAGCCAGAAGCACTCCCCCAGCCACATTCCATCGTTTCTCAACATCCTGGCAAACCAGGGAGATCCCAGTCCACTGCAAGGCAGCAGATGTGACACCCGTCCCATCAGTGGGTGCACAACCATCGTCTGTGGATGGTGGTTCCATCACACAGGAAAAGAGGAAATGGCCTCAGGCTGTGCCAAGGAGGTTTAGACTGGATATTAGGAATAATTTCTTTCCAAAAAAGGTGGTCCAGCCCTGGCACAGCTGGCCAGGGCAGGGGTGGAATCCCCATCCCTGGAGGGATTTAGAAGCTGTGTGGATGTGGCACTTGGGGACATGGGGCAGTGGTGGCCTTGGCAGAGCTGGGGGATGGTTGGACTCGCCAATCTCCGAGGGCTTTTCCAAACTAAACAATCCCCTGATTCTGTGACTCTAAACAAACCTGCTTTTGCTCTTGCACAGGTGCTTGACTGCCTTGTGCTTCGCTCTCTAATGAACACTGTGATTTTCTCATGATGTAAATTAATGCCTGACCTAAACCAAGTATCTGAGACAGAATTATGCTGTCATTTTCAAAATGCCCTTTAGACCTTTTCCCCTTCTTCTCTTTCCAGGATAGTGCAGAAATATGACATTGTATGAAGTCAACATACATCAAACAGGGATTTTATATCAAAAAGTCACTCATATTTTAAGACTAGCAAGCCATAATACATCATGATACACTATACATTTGTAAATTGTTTGCTAACTCAAAATAAAAAATAATAACAACTAGTTTGGAGCCGTGTTTGATTGCCTTTGATCTTACTGTTCAAAATTAATCTCTTTGCCTCAAGGGCCTGGAGGGACAGGACACAGGGAACGGCTTCCCACTGCCCGAAGCCAGGGATAGATGGGATATTGGGAAGGAATTCCTGGCTGTGAGGGTGGGGAGGCCCTGGTGGAGGTTTCCCAGAGAAGCTGTGGCTGCCCCTGGATCCCTGGAAGTGCCCAAGGCCAGGCTGGACGGGGCTTGGAGCAGCCTGGGAGAGTGGAAGGTGTCCCTGCCCATGGCAGGGGGTGGGACTGAATGATCCTTAATGTCCCTTCCAACCCAAGATTCTCTAGGATTCTACCACAAATAAATGGGATGGAACATTTGCCAAGCCCTCCTTCAGCTGGACTGTGGGATGAATTCAGAATTTGACACAGCTACAACAGCAGCAAATGATAAAAACGTGATATCTGCTTCTCCAGACTGCAAATATTTCAACGCCAGCCCAACATCTACGAGTGTCCCTCCCAAAACTCACTTGAGGAATGTTCATCCGGGTAATGCCCATCTCCTGTTTTCCACAGCAAAATGTGAAAAGCACAGAATCCCCTTTTTGTCATCGTTTATAGACTCCAGCAGGATAATTCTGCTGTATCTGATGCCGAAATGTTGCTCTAGAAATCACACAAATATGGACAAATAACTGAAATTATACAAAACCTGATGGTTTGTGTGGCACAAAGGGAAGGGGAAAGCGGCTCGGCCCCTGCCCTTGCAGAAGAGCTCGAGCCCACTAGAGGGCAATGAAAGAAATCGGGATTTCTCCAGCCCTGGAAAATCCCGTAATTTCCAACTGAAGGTTTTTCCTACGCTAATATATCACGGGATAATGGGGAAATATATTTCCTAGGATTGTTGGCACATAAAATAGCAGCCACATACATATAATGGCAAGAACATCCGGATGAAAAATCACCACCCAGGATATAATTAGCTGATTGAGATAAAAATAAAAAATACTGCAGAAAATCAAACGATGATGATGTTAAAAGTGCACATTTGTGTGTGCGTGTGTGTGTGGAGAAGGAGGAGGGATGCTACAAACCCTTACTGCAATTTTCCAACTCCTCTTTTATTTCCCAGAATTTTTCTTTGGGCGTTTTAATCTCCACCAAACTTCATGGTTTGGGCTGAAAGTTGTCATTGCTGGAGAAAACAGATTTTTCTAAATTTCT
>VYXC01010951.1:0-28971 GCA_013397175.1 Platysteira castanea
TTTATTCTCTTGTGGCTGGACAAACTGCTGTTCTCTTGCAGATCTGCAGCACTGCTGAGTTTGGCAGAGTGGTTGAAGGGTTTGTGAGAGCAGAGCAGGGAATGGACAAATCAGCTCCAGTAGGTTGATGGTTGATGGCTCCTTATATTTACAGAATATAATAGAAATGTAACCCAGCTGTGAACCCAGAGCCTGTGGCAATAATTAATAGCAATAACTACCTTTTTCTCTTGAGGTCACTGGCAAGCATGGAACAAGAACTGACCCAGAACTTGTTGGTGCCCTGGTAGAGAGAGAAGCAGCAAATGGTGCTGGGAGAATTTCTGTGAGTCCCTGTGAGCTCATGATTTTCTTAAAAACTTCAATATCAGTCTGAATAGGGAAACATGGCTTTTTTACACAAAAACCCCATGTGGAAAGTGTTACAAAGATGATTTGATGAGAGATTTGTTGAAACATAGAAATACGCTGATGTTAATAGTTTTGATAGAAGCAAAGCATCTGCAAACACTTGGTAGAAGACTAAAAGGTAAATGAGGATTTTAAGGACAGAAGCAGGGAAACATCTGGGGATGTGCTTTGATTTCACAAGGTGTTAGAGATTCCTGTCTCAAATGCCCACGTGTCAGTAGAGCTGCATCAATAGCCTTCAGTGGAAAGGCAGGATTGTCCTGATTGTCCTGTGTGCTGCAGCTTTTAGTAGCTTGAGTTTTGCCCAAGGAAGGACATCCTGGTTTTGCTGCTGTGTTCAGCCATAATAGTGCAGTTCGGTACCTCCTTCCATCAGCAGCAGGAGCCTGGATTTCTGTCCCTTGGATTGCCCTGCTGCTCAAGACACAGACTCAAAGTGAGTGCAAAGGCAGTGCTGGGAGCTCTGGAAGTCAGGAGTGACTGGCATCTTATTTCCTAGTTCTGCTTAGGAAATTGATCCCATGTTCACTTAATGTTCTTTTAATATCTTTTGACTTTCTGGATGGAAGTAAAAGTGTCCTTCCGCTCCCTGCCTTCTGTAATTCCAGGATCAGTGGTTCTTCTTTTACAGCAGGCTAATTAGCCTCTGGAATGAGCAGAGGAAATGCTGCCTGAAGCGTGGTTCCACAGCAGATGTGAGCAAGCTTTCTGCAGAGGTTCAAACAGCTCGTGGCTTATTGAGGTAACAACAGCCTTGAGCCAAAGCTGACCTCTGGGTGAACCTTCAAAGCAGATGTTGTATTTGTATCCCCTCATTAATGAAATACACAGGATCATTAGTGCTAGGATCTAGGTCTCTGCTCGTTACCAAAACCTGGATTTAGAAACCAGACAAGGCCATGAAATCAAACCCCTGGCCTTGTTGGGAGGTCCATGGTCAAAAGCAGCTCCCGAGGTTGCTCCCTGAGCCTTGGGAGGAACCCAGGAGGAGGCTGAACCCAGATGTTTCCATACTGGAAGCTGTGAGTTTGTTTATTGCATCCTCTCCAAGCTGGGCCCTGCCCCAGCACAGTCGGAAGCCTCCTTGCCTATGGGTGGACACACCCTTCGAATTCCCAGTTCTGGGAGCGGCTCTGTGGTGCTTGGCTGGGACAGCGATCCCCAGCTGCTGTGCGGCTCCGGAGGATGGTGAAGCCCTGGGGCACCGGCGCTGTATCTCAATCCCTGCAGGCAATCGTTGGTAGCACTGATGAGGTGCATTGCTGAGCTTCCCCTCGTGTGATTCTTTGCTGCTTTGAGCTGCAGCATATGACACTTAATTCCTGAAGCTGGTGTCTGTGTCTTTGGTGCTGACCCTGCCCACTGGCAGAACGCTTCTACTGCCTGACAAATACCCTGGGAACTGTGTTCTTTGGCTGTTTAAGGAGAAATTTGATTCTGCAAGTTTGAGATAAAAATTCTATTTCTATTTGCATCTTAGAGAAAGATGGGACTGGGATGTGGCAACTCAATGGAGATGTTCCCTCAGCTCTTTGTATCAGTGCTGTCCTGTCTCTTTGTGTCTTCCTTGTTAGAGGAGGGACTTGGTTCATGCTGGGTTTTTTCTTCAGTCCCTGGGGGAATCCACGGGGGCACAGGTTTTCACCTGTCTTCACTCAAAAATAAACTCCCTGAAATATAAAGTATTAAATAATCCTCTTTCCCCTTCCCTTACATGTGGTGTCCTTACAGGATTTTAAAAAGAGGGAAGCTTAACTTGCATGGTTCACAATTGCTGCTGCTGTTTTTGGTGAAAGAAAGATGTAAAGTGGTGGGAAGAGAGAATTATGGGAAGAAGAGCTGCAATAAAAGACCAATGCCAAGCCTCCTTTGGCAGTTTGTCACAAAAGCATTTATATATACATTCTTTTGCTATTTTTCCATCTCTGAGTGGTTTGCAACAATGCCTAAAACCAGGATACAATTACTGCAGTGTAGCTGAGTCACAAATTGTTACCAGAGAGGAACCATGAGGGGACAGAACTACACCTTCTTACCCTTCCCTGCCCTAATTTAAGCATCTGCATCCATCTACAGCTGTCTGAATATGCAGTCCCAACACTGGAGGAGCATCTCTTCTGCAAGTCACTGGATGCTGTTTCTGTATCACAACTCCAAAAAAGGGAGCAAGTACCTTCCAACATAAATTCATGTGTACACTCAAATGAAGAATATTTTGAAAGCCAAAACCTGCTGCCTGTAATTAGGGAAAACCAAAGCATGCCCTGAGCACTACATTTCTTTTGTTACATTACCAAAATCATCTCTATAGGTTGGGAAAGGAGGTAGCAAAGCAAATCATTGACTGCAAAGCTGTACCACTGAGCAGAACACATGCTCATCTTGGAACTCTCTTTAAAAAGAAAGGTAATTTTTTGATGAATAAATGTAATCAATAAATCCAAACCCAACAGTCACAAGAGCAAGTTACTGGAAGTGAGAATTGGATACGAGGCAGGTAGAAATTAAATCCCAAATACAGCTACACTGTTAACTGTATTTAACACACTATCTTAGTTCAGCAGTTTATTTTCTACCCCAACCTTAGTGTTTAGATTTCTAAATCACTACAGCAATTTAATAAGAAAGCAAGTTTGACTACCTGAAACTAAAGGCTAATTTTACCAGCCCACTGTATAGACAAAATACAGATGGCAGTATTTAGAAAGCTGGATACTGGTGACCATACACAGAAATTGAATTTAAAACTGAGTTTATATCAATTGTTTTTATTAGATATCAGCAGTTTACAAATTTGAATTAAGAAAACTACAGAACAGAATTAACTTGAATTCATTCTTGGTTGCAAAGTTTTTTCTTAAAGTTCATAATAATTTTTATGCAGGATGTCATCAGCAATAAATTTTAGACTGTCTAAAACACAGCCCCACTATTTCCTTATTCAATTATTGATAATTTATCAAAAATCTAAGATTGTGCTGAACATTTTAACAAGTATTTAATTAACTACTCTATTAGGCCCTTAGTATATTTCAAGGGTTTTTTTCAATTTTGTACACAATACAGAATTTTTAAAAGCACTTAAGGATTCTATATTGCAATTTTTCTGTAACTTGCAAAACTAGGAATAAATAGACTGTTCCCACAACAAGGTGAAATCCACTATTCAGTATTACCACGTTTTGACTTCTCCACACTTCACATCTAAGCACAGAACCTTCTAGCTGGAATATTGTTTTAAACCACTAATTCCCCACCATTTTAATACACATCAATTTATGACTTCAAGAGCTTTTACTTCCTGGCAAGCACAGGTTTCATTTAAGTGTATATTTTGCTGCAGCCTACTAAACACCACCTCCTTCTTTCTCCTTCCTGCCTCCCAGACACAATCAGGAATAAAATAAAGCTCCCAGCTTATCTAACAGTAAGGTTGTTAAGAAATAAAGGAAATGAAGAAGAAAGTATATTCAATGTAACAAGTTGCTGCAAGATTTCTGCTCTGTCAAGATGAAACAGCACTAAGAAGAGGCTGAGTCAGAAATCTGCACTAAGAAACAGGTGAAAACATCATCAGTCTTAAGGCAACCTTCACTGGAATCAGCAGAGTGATCACTTGTGTGCCTGAAGAGGAATCCTTCTTTAGCTTCAGTTAGGAACCATATCGATCCTAGAAAAGTGAAAACAAATAACAAACCACACATGAGTGGGCTTTCCATGGAAAGAAATCAGTTTTACTTCCATTTGTTCAAATAAACAGCAGCTGAATTCTTCAAGACTTTAAGGAAATTAACAAGTGCTTCCAAGGACTGGGGTTTGGGGTTGAATTCCAGGATAATCTGCCTGATTTTCAAACACCTGAGAGCTCCCAATGACCTCATACAGGCATTGCCTGTGAGGTCAACAGTGCTCAAGTGACTGGAGCATCAAACATGCTGGACACTGAGGCCAGGATGTCTTTTTTTGTGCAAAAACATGGGTTAAAGGTCAATTAAAGAGCCAACACAAGAGCTGGGCTGGATGATCCCTGCAAGTACCTTCCAACCAAACTATTCCATTCTGAGTTAGGAACTGTGATGAGTTTAAAAATAGAGTGAAAACAAGTTATTTTTATGATGGAATTTTTTGCTTTCATTGTAAGAAAAAAGATATCCTAATGAAGGCGAGCTAGCAGATACAGATTTATTTTTTAAATTATAAAGATTTACAGTCTACTCTGAAAGATCTACAGAGCTCAAAACCAAATTCATTCTTTTCTCCCTAAAGATAATTCAGTGGTAGGATGCATTGTACTAAATCCCTACAGAAAGACTTCAACTGCTGGGTAATAGACTGTGACATTTTTACTCACCTGTATGGATGTCATGACCCCATTAGCAAGGACAGAAAGTTTTCCAGCCACGGATTTCACTCCTTGTTTAAACTGAGCTATATCAGGAGCTGAAGGCAAGACATTGGTAATATTGTAGCTCCCTAAAAGGAGAACACACACACACGGGGAAAACAGAGTTTTGTATTAAAAGCAATCTTTTTTTTTCTCCCTGAAGTACAGTGTAAGACTAGGAGCACTAGACAGACATCTCAATGTTTTAAATGCATCCTCCTTGGCATTGTTTTCAGGTTTTCGTAATTCCACCCAAGAGTGTCATCATCTACACTCTATTCCCAGCTGAGCAATTCATGTTTGGATAGTAGATGATTTCCTCTGTACTTCCAGTCTGTGACAGTGTTGTTTTGTATCCTCAACAGCTGTTATCCCCTTGCAATTTAAAGGTGAATGCACCTCAGAGTGGCTGAAGTGATGAACCCTGTTTGTGTGCATGCACAGGGGTGATTTCCTGTATAAACACATATTTTGCCTTACTACATCTGACGCTTGGCAAATTCCATGGAAATTACAGTAAATGCAAATAAATTAGGTTTTCAAACTCCAGAACCGTGCTGGCAATCCAGCCTTCCTTAAAGTCAATATATTTTGGACAGAATTAGCTCTCTCTTATTATGGAAAGTGCAGGTCTAAAGGTAACAGAAATCAAAGATAATTAACTACTCTAATTGCATTCTAAACGACCTGCATGCTAAGTATTAACATGCTAACAATTACCATCATCCACTCATTGGTGAAAATAATTACTGGAATGCCTTAATATTAAATATCTGATACTGTCAAAGGCAGAAATCAGAGTAAACCAGAATCACAGACCCGTGACCACAGAATCAGTCACAGAATGGCCTGGGTAGGAAAGAACCTGATAGATCATCTCATTCCAACCCCCTGCCATGGGCAGGGACACCTTCCACTATCCCAGATCACTGAGAGCCCCATCCAGCGTGGCCTTGGACACTGCCAGGGATGGGGCAACCACAGCTTCTCTGGGCAACCTGTGCCAGGGCCTCCCCACCCTCACAGGGAACAACTTCTTCCTCATATCCAATCTAAACCTGCTCTCTGTCAGTGTGAAGCCATTGCCCCTTGTCCTGTCACCCCAGGCCCTTGCCAAGAGTCTCTCTCCATCTTTCCTGTGGGCTCCCTTCAGGCTCTGCAAGGCCACAATGAGGTCACCCCAAGGATCTTGGGAACGAACGGGGCTCCAGGGAGTAACCATCCCAAACCAGATGATCTTCCAAATGGAGACTCCTTTAAGTCTTTTGAACACGGGTGGAGGAGGAAGAGAGAAAGAGAGCAAACCTGTAGCTACTCCACCCAGGGAAGCTAAAGGCACCTGCCTCCTTAGCTGGCGGAGCCAGACAATCCTGGTGGTAATTTGTTTTACCTAAGATAAGAGGCTGGTTTGTAGCACAGATGCCTTGTCACATTCAGAGAACTTCCCACTCCAATCCTTCAACTCAGCAGGGGTTTATAGATATTACAGATCCTCTTCTATGTTATCTTCAAGATTCCCCTCAGACAGCCCTATTTCTGAGCTGTAATTTGGACTTCCACACAATCTGTTCCATTCATCAAATGCTTCAGGCATTTTTGTTACTAAAATCAGAGTCATAGAAACAAAATCTGCAGATATAAATAACCTGAGAAGCTCTAACCACTTCGCAGCCACAAGAATTCTCTCATCATTTGCTGGTTATGTTTGGTTGGTCTGAAGAAGTTCTTGTAAACGAGGCAGGAAAGCAACTCCTTTTCTTGTGGTTTCCTTCCAAATCAGCACCTCCAAATCAGCCACTTGACTTTCATAAGCATCAGGTATGAAATAATGCAAAAAAGGCTTTTTCTTGCAGCCCTCTCTTTGGTTAAAAATCTCCTACAGCATTCTGTACAAAAGCAAGCAGCCCCAAACTGTTCTACCCTGACATCTCACCAGTGCTCATAAAACAACCTTAGATGCAAAGGATGTTTTATCCTGGCAAGGACCTCAGAACTACAGCAATGTTTTTGTTGAGAGTGTCCTGATTACCTTTATTTTATGGAACTAATGACAGTCTGGTCACCAATTCAACACCAGCCAAGCTGTCAGTGCAGTAACACTTCTCCAAGAAGGGCCACTGTCAGGTGACAGTTTTTGGGGTGAGGGGTGTAACAAAGACATGCAGGAAAGGAAGTTTCTGTTCATTTGATGGCGTGTGAATTTATGACACCGTGTTGCAAATGCTCTTTCAAGTGGCTAAAGCAACTTACTGTGATTTCTGTTTGATATCTTCTTCCCTCCTTATTTTTTTTTTACATTTCAAATTACTAAACCCCAGTTTTACTTAAGCAACTGGTAACAGGAGTCGTTTCTCTGCTAGTCAGTGTATTCAAACTTGCCTTCAGGGGATTAAAACTAAGCAGTCACTTGTTTAGGGGTTTTTCCCTCCTACTTTTCCAAAGTAAAATCAGATGCTGCATACTGTTTGTTTTTCCAGCCTATTTGAATAATTACTCATAGATTTCAAGTTCTTCAGTAACTCTTATTTTTACAATTTCTTCACAAGTTAAGGAATGAAACTCAATTGATTAAGTCTATAAAATGTTCCAGTATTTCCCACTTATTCTATTGCACATTATTGCACAATCCAAGAAGTGTTGGAAAGAAAACATGAGACATTTTCAATTCCCTAAGGGGCTTCTTTTCAGTCAATCTAATCTTTCTCCCATTCTGAGATTTGATGAACTACACTCTCCAATGGGAGGTGTTCCAACAAATTTTGGAAACAGACAAACCAAGTGAAGAGTTTCCTTAATAATTCTGCAAGGTCAGAGGTAGACACAAATAGCCCACGGAATGGATATGCCATGCAACAGATTACATGGGAATTTCAGGTTCACTAACATTTTATGAATGATTTTTCCCAGATCCACTATTATTATGACAGCTAATGAGCTACTTATGGTAGCTGATCAAAAAAACTACCTGAGAGTCCATTCAGGTGTTACCTCACTGGAATATATTACCTTTTTCCTTTGATAAAAGTTATTTACAGAACAGTCGTGTTATTTGCAACACTCTCTCAGTATAAAATATTGAACTTACAGAACCAAAACCCACAGAACTTGAAATTTGAGAGGTTAATTTTTAAACAATGACTACACCTGCCATGCCTGTTTAAGATATCAGCATTTTGCTTGCAGAACACAGTGCTAACTGTGATTAGAAGCAGTCAGGGCCTGCATTCCCCACATGCTCCAGTTCCTCACTCTGTTTGATATGTACCTGTTGGTTGTTTTCTCTGGTCTTCAAACAGGTCAGCTGAACTTATGGATGTGCTTCCAGAAAGCCTTTCTAGCCGAGCCCTTGCTTCATACTGGAAAAGAATTGAGAATAAAAAGGATTTTAGCAGTTTGCTGCCACCTTTTGAGGTCATGTCAGATAATCTGAGAGACTTTAGACATTTAGAACTGAAGTGGACCATACTGAAAGTCGTGCCCATTTCAGTTTTCACATCACTTACATTGAGTTTGTCACCATCTCATTTCTGAGTTACCCAAGAGTGACATTCATCATTGCAACACCAAGGGTCCCACTTGCTGTTAGTTACCCTAAAATTGCTGAAAAACTATGCAACATTAAAAACAACAACTAAAAAATGTGAAATGGAGGGGAAAGCACTGCAGTTAACATCCTGCTGACCCTTCCAATCATATGACACTTTGAAGTCAACTTTTTACAAGTTCCCTGCAAACAGCAATTATATTTTTTATATTACAATTTACACTGTTAATTTTTCATTAAAAATCTGCATCTCACCTCCAAAATGCAGCACAGTAATAATCTGATTTTTTTCTAGGCTGATTCAACTCCATGCAATTCACTGAACAATTTATTTACTTGGTTAGCTTTACAACATTAAGGATGTTTTCATGTAACAAATATAGAGCAGGAAGATGTTTTAGCAGCGCTTTGTTGGCATCAGTTTGGGTGTTTAGAACAAATTAAGCCTGATTCTATCAAAAATCAGGAGTGCTGAATCACAGTCTACCACTTTATCAAAAAAGAATGATGGAGGTATGGTCCTATGTGCAACTGCAATTCCTTAAAACTAAATTCTACATGATCAGGAATTTGTACATTTCTATCAAACAAATAATCAAGGGGACATAATTCTATAAACTCACTAATCTACCAATTTTAACTACTCATTGCCTTCTCTCTTATTCACAAGAACACCATTGTTTTAGTCAAAGAATATTTTAACATTCAGAAATACTTAACACTTAACTACTTACATCAGCCTGATCTTGCCTTCCAAAGTACATGTCTGATGAAATGGCTTTGACATTGCCAAATTTTTTCTGTGCCTCATCTGTGTTTGCAGAAGGTTCATATTCAGGCTTACGCCGAGATGCAGGCCTGGAAGGAAAATAAACTGCATCAGGGAGAGAAACTTCATTCACATCGTGGCAGAAGGAAAGGAATCAAACAAGAAGCACTGAAGTGCTCAAACTGTATTTTACAGGTTAATGAAAAATACAGTTTAAAGTAAAAACAGAGGCAGAAAGCACAAACCAAGCACATAATGCCCCTCGTTCTTATATTTTCTACTTGGTTACAAAGATAAAAACACAGTTGTCATAGAGGAAAGGTATTTTTTATCATCACAATCAGACCTGTTGTTTGTGTTTCCAGTACCTTCATCCTCAGCGCTGAGGACCCCAAATTTTCATTCATTTGTTTAAAAGGTTTCATTTGATTCATCACACAATAAACAAAGCAGGTAGTGCTCAGAACAGGGCAAATATTTGAGTTTCTCCCCACGTTTTGTCTACTTCCTCTTCTGCTGAAAGTGTTTGGGAATTACCTCCAGGACATGGACTGAACAGCTCTGAGCACAACAGACAGTGCTTAAAATGTAAGGAAGAAATGCAGCTTACAAAAGAAGTTCAGTCAGGAGATCCCTTGACTGCTGATGGAAGTTCTGGCCAAATTCTCCTTCTATAGACTGAAGAAAATCCCACTACTATGACCAGGACTCAAATCACACTAACAAATGCGGGTTTTCTGGACAAAAACTGGTGTACCTGTCTGAAAATCCTGTGATTTTTGAAGTTAACAATACATCAGTGTCTCTACTATTATTTTCTTTCTTCCAAAAAGCATCTGAATTGTCATCCCATTTAGAGAAAGTGCTGCTCCTCAAATCTGAAGAATCATAGTACCTAGAATAAAAGAAGAAAGAAAAACCTATTGAAAGGTCAGAACTTTGTTACTTATTGAAAAGTGGGAATATAAGTATTTGTTGTTAGATAATGACTGCTGTAATAAAGTGTTCACTAGCAAGTGTGTTTCCACGCAGTTGTCAGTGAATAATCTGGATTTCACAATATTGCTTTAGCAGCTTTGCACAGCTGAATCCAACGGCTCAGAACAGGAAGGAAAGCCTTTGTTTCTGGTTCTCTATATGTTCTTTTTAATCCAAATATTAAGAACTTGTGAGTTTTGCAGCAGATTTTATTAAAATTAAATGCTAAAAACCTATTTCTTGAAAGTGAGTCCTAATTTAATAAGACAATCTTCTCTTGCACATCAAAACTGCAGGGAAAACACAAAACAAATAAAGGGGAAAAAAAAGAAGCATGTTTGTCAGTTCTGGTACATTACTTGATCTTTTCCCCTTTTGATTACCTATACATATCTCAGCATATGTGGAAAGTATTTGAAAAAAATAAACCACCAAAAACTATTAAAATGGCAAAGATTAAGATTTCCCTTTGTGCTTGAAGAAATTCACCTTAAGTTTGGCTATGATCAGGATGGGGAGAAAGATGATCAGAACCACAGGGGATAGGAGAATGGAATCACTCAGCAGAACAAGACAGGATATTAAAGTCTGCACCTGCATTTTGTGAAAAATACTCTCAAAAATAAAGTTCTCCATGTTTGTGCTAGAAATGGTCAGGCCACTTGTTTTTGCAGTTTATGAGAAATGTGACACCTGCAGCAGCAAAGTCTCAGCACCACGCATGGAAAATAAAAGGGAGAGATTGGCAGTGAACTTCTGCAAAAAGCAGGAGCCTCTCTCCCGACAGACAAAAGAAACCACAGCAATTTTATAAATTCCATAATAACAAACAAACAAGCTATTTTTACGGATTTGAAGCTTTCCAGTCTCACAATGGCCACGAAAACCATGGCACTGGGCGGGGGCTGCATGAGCTTGGATGGATTTGAGTAAAAGTGTTCCTTTTCTCTAACCTTCCCTCTTCCCTCAAAGATTTTTGTAGCTTTGCAAAATACTTCTTCAGTATTTGGGGTGAGGGAGAGAAAGAAAAACTGCATTTACCAGAAAATAAAATTTTACACTGTGACATTAATAAAGATTTTATTAACTGTAGCAAAAGCAAAAATCAAAATTCCGGATTTTCAGAGGCTTCAATTTTATGTCTAAACCTTGAGACCTTTAGCTTGCTTAATTCACTTATCAGCACTCTAATATCCAGTATCATTATTTTGCTTTTGGGCATATACTAAGATGATGGTAAAGCTACTTTGCCTCTATTTCAAAGCCACAGCTTGAAATAAAGGATAATGATACCCTTAATAAGTCCAAATCTGACTGTTCTTTCTTTAAAGAGAATGAACTTTTGTACCAACTCTAATTAGACCCTCCCAGCTCTAACCAGAACAACAAGAGCAAGGAACAGCCAGGTTACAATTTATCCTCTAATCATTGAACCAGCACACACTAAAAAGCCTCCTCCAT
This sequence comes from Platysteira castanea, assembly GCA_013397175.1. Taxonomy (NCBI): domain Eukaryota; kingdom Metazoa; phylum Chordata; class Aves; order Passeriformes; genus Platysteira; species Platysteira castanea. Next base: position 11,548 of record VYXC01010951.1, read on the forward strand.
AATTCATCCTTTGCCTGCTGGTAGCTGATGAATAATTTGAGAGCAGTAACAGCTCTGTTCAGGGAACAAACAAGGCAAGCACTGAAATGCTATGTTTTATTTTACAAGACTGCTGCCACTTTCCTTGGACCCACATTTGTATTTCTGCTGCAGTGATTGCACTACAAAGTAGTGACACAAAAGCCTTTGTGCTTTCATTTGCCTGTCTACAAGCAATTAGGTACAATTTCTCATGTTTCTGTGGCATGGATCCAATAAAGGCAGCTTATGAAAGCAACACCTGTTTATATATCTCTCAGTCCAGAAAGAGCTGGTTCATTGCAATTAGTGCCTGTAAGATTTAATTATTTTTCTCATCTCAAGAGCAGTATAATTTGCATTGCATTCATGCTCTGATAAAAATTTTTTCTATCGTTTTTCGCTTACATTTTATGTTCAGATACATAAAAGCATCTGAAATAGGACTCCAGACACCTTTGCAACACACCCAACACACAATGCCTCGAAAAAATTGAAGTTTTTGCATTTGGCATGCAGAGAATGATGCAACTATAGTGTATCGAATATCAGACTCCAATGCTTGTTTAATTTGAAGACAGTAGCATAAGGAAGAAAGAAAAAAAGAACAAACACAAGTCATTCTGACAAAAAACTCACTGGATTTGGAATAAATCAGATAAAAGTTTATATGGCAACTGTCTGTGCAAGCAGACACTAGACTCTGGACGAGATAAAATCTACGAACACGTAGTTCAGTCCACCTTCCCAACAAAGCTACCTTCCTAATGATCCTTTAACATCTGTCACTGAGGCAAAGCCAACTTTTCCACAACTTTTCTGATTCAGATGTCTCCTGAAAACATGCTGGGTGTGTGCAGGGTTCAAATTGCCCTCATCTCGGCTTTCAAAAATACTGAGCATATTACTGTGGAACTTGCATGTCCTTCTAGGTCCACCCAAAATCAAAAGCTTACAGAATACCTTGAGCTAGAAGAGAAATAAGAGTCTTCCACGTCATCCATGTACTTCTTCTTTGGCTTCGCAACGGCAGGTGCTTCCTGCTCTATTGTTTGCATATCTGAGGCGACTGAGTGAGAAATGCCACTGGGGACAGAAGAAAACAAGCATGTGAAGAGATGACAAAGCTCACACCCTAAAAGAAAAAAAAGGAATGAAAGCCCAAATCTAGTTTCTGGAGCTTGCTGAGAAAGCCTAAGCTACACAAACATTTAAGGAAGGAGGAATTAAACAAAAAAAAAGGAAGGTCTTGGAAAGCTGTTGTTCTCTCAAGCAGGGACAGGACTTTTGAACACAAAGCCCATTCTGACAGCTGGAAAACACAATTTAGGTTGACCTCTGTCTGGCAGGTTAGAACTTAAATCTATCAGAAGCTTCCCCTTGACAAAAAGAAGATATTTTTGCTGATATTGCTCAAGTTTCCATAACATGCTTTAGTCCATTTCTTCATTTCCTGAGTAAAATGAGGGATAACTGCATAAAACCACAGAGTATTTCAAACACAGTTTCACATACCTCCTGTTGCTGCCCAATCCCATGCCAAGCCTCTCCAGTTCAGCTTTCTTCTTACCAGAGAGGTTTAAGGTTTCTTCTTTTGCTTTAATATCAAGATCTCTGTAGGCTAACCTTAAAGATGATACACTGGAACAAAACACAATTACCAGAGAAATGTCCAATGCTACCCTGAATGATCAGCCCAGGAATATCAGCAGAACATTAGCAATATTTATTGTAGCACTGTATTTTCTAATGTCTTCCCTTAAGGCACATCTTGGCCCAGCTAGATCTCCATCCCTTACCTCTAAACCATCTTAATATTTTCCAGTTGTACTAATGCAGTAGAGACTGAGGTTTTTCATCTTGACTACAGAATTGCAGAAATACTGCTTGAATTTAATTTGTCAGGTCAAAAGGGATACAATTTTTATTGAGTTTACTGAGCAACTCAGCAATATTTTCATTCATAAGTCTCAACTGGCATGAAATACAAATGAACTCCCAGAAGAAAGGCAAAGGAGATTTAGGATGCTGCTGGTAGATGAGCTGCAAAGCAGAAATGAATATCTGATAACATCTACCCAGCACTTTAAGCAGGAAGATTAGCAGCCCTGCTCAGGAAATCTACTTTATGAACATCACAATCTTATTTGCTGTCGATTAAAACAAATGGGGAGACTGATCAAGTTTTTAAAAGTAATTTCAGCTATCTATTCTTGTCAGTGCACAGCAGAAGGAAATTGTGTACCAATTTAAAATCACATTTAAAGTTTCAAGTCTCAGAACTCTTCCTCCTTCTAAATACTAAACTACAAAAGAATCACTTCCATTCCTGCCACATAACAAAGTCATATTGAATTAATTTAGGAAAGCTTATTACTTAAGCTTTTAAAATTAAAACCACCACACAAATTAGTTGGAAGCAAATAGAGTTTTAGAAGAATTCACCCTTCCTTTCATTTTGGCATCTGCTGCCACCTACAGTTAAAATTCCCAAATGAAAATCTCAGGGAAATACGGTTCTCTTGCCTCCACTGGGACTGCATCCATGAACTCAGTGTATGTGCATTCCTCGTGTTTACAGGCATTTTTAGAGGGTTTTGGCTACTGCAAAAAGGTTGCAGAACTTTAAATAAAAGTTGGCTTGGATCTACTTAGATTTATATATTTCTGACACAAAACACAAGACACTGCTTGGGACTTTCTTCCAAACTAAATTATACAATCAAAGACAATATTGATAAATAATAATAATACATGAACAATCTTGGTTTTTTTTATTATTTGTTACTTCAGAGTCTCTCCACTGGTAGTTTCTGGCAATCACCAAGAACCATGACATTGTGGTTAAATGATCCCCTTGTGACTGGTATTTTTAATGCAACCAAAACATTCATTTCTGCAAGGACAACAAAAAAGTGAGCAAAAGGAATGGGGAGGAGATTATAGACCAAAGACCTTGGAACCATGAGCAAAGAGTGATCCTGTAATTATGTAATAATTCAGAAAATTTCTTAAAAGGTTATAGGAAGGATTCTCTGGCACGTGAGAGGATGTTAAGCTCTGTAACAGTGAAAGTGTACACTAACCAACTATTTATTCACCTAATTTTGATGACAACTAATGAAATATTAAAAACCAAAAGCACATAGCAGAGGAATGTGGAAGGGACCAGGAACAGCACCCTCTGAGCTTTAGGGTTGAGTATTTATTAATTAAGGTGGACCAACAGATCCAAGGCCTCACACAGAATTATTCAAAGGGTTTTGGTGAAAATGAAGGCTGTTCCAGCATAGATCAGCTGCAACCTTCATCAGGCAATTTGAGACATACTTAAACTCCCCCTGCTCTTACCCAGTAAGTACAAGGTAAGCTGAATTATTTCCTTTTCTCTTGGAAAGACTGTTTCCAACAGTATTGAGTTCACTACACCAAACCAAAACAAACCAGGTAACTAGCGTGGGGTAAAAAAAATTCAAGAGCCAAGAGTCTTCTTAATAGTGTTAATAGTCTTTTTAATACTTAATTTTCTACAGTAAATCATCAGCTGTAGAAACATATATTTAATAGCCAAAAAAAGGGCACTGGGGGAATTACTGCTTGGCTCACCTTAACCACACCTGTTTGGGCGTATTTTAAAGTAAGAACTTAAGTTTTACTGGCACATGCTAATCTGTGGTAGTATTTAAAATGCTGTTAATTAGCTCACTGAATTAGGCGTCATGGTTTACCATTGTGTAATTAATTCATACTTACAGTGGCTCTTCCTTCTCAGTTTTCTTACTACCATGAAGATCCTCTTGTTCCTTCCTTTTATCTACAGCTTGTGCTTGTTTTTCAATCTCACTAAAGCTTTGGCTGCTCACTTTTTGGGCTCCCAAACCACCTTTTTTGGCACCAAGCTGGAATTATTGAAAAACAAAAAACCAAAAGCCCCAATATTATAACTGAGATAACCACCTCAGCTGACCTAACAGCCAGATGTGAAAGCAATAGCAAACACATGGGAGCATGTGCAGACAGCAAGGAAAATTTGGAGCAGAGAAAATACTTCTTTCCATGTTTTGATCTTCAAAATTCTGCTTCTACTAATTCTTCTTACAAATTTAGTTAGCTTTGCAGTGAAGTCCCACAGAAAAATGGAAGTACTGTAGTTTTAATTGTTCAGAGACTGGCAGGCTCAAATAAATATAGTACACAGAACAACTTTGCTTTCTTTGGTTGTACAGGAATAATATAATAAATTTTGTTGCAATGGAACCACTATCAGATTTAAAAAACACTTAACACTGCCAATATGGATACAATGGTGCTGACTCGGTGGCATAGGACTCAAACTGCTGCTCTTGGTCTCCTCTGTGTTTAATTCCTCACCTGCAACACTGCAACAGCAATAAATTTCACGATACATTTATCTTCATCTTTTATTGCTTTAAAGCCTTCCTGTAAAAGCTCCAGGCTGTGCACACACAGATCACAAACTCACCTGCACCTGTAAACCCAGTTCTGTTGTTCTCACTAGAAGGGAACAGATCTGCACAAACCACTCAGAATAAAAAAATCCCTCTTGGGTATTAGGGCCCTTCTAGTGGGAGCACAAAATCATAGGATTTAATCTAAATTATCTGCTCCAATAAACCTTCAAAATCTGTTGTCCTACAGTAGCCCAGACTTAAAAGGAGTGGCTCCCTGTAACAGGCTGTCACCCTGATAGCCCATCATTAGAGCGGCATTAGGGTGGCTACTAGGGCTGTGTTCTTGAGTTGCAAGAGCCACACACTCAAACCTCGAGCTGCCTTCCTCAGTTTTCCTGGTCCTTGAACCATCATTCTGAGACATTCAACTCTCTTCATGCCTTTTGCAGAGAGCAGATGCTAAGAAAGTGCTAAGACCCCAACCAGAAGCAAGTCTGTAAACTAATGATCCTTTAAACGATCTTGGAATAAATGACTTATAATACAGTTAAAATAACTCATTGTTTATAGGCACTTACCCCCTTCTTAGCTTGATTTGGCTTCTTTTTTATAAAGGTAGTGTTCTCTGCAAGGATTAAATGTACATTACTTAACATACAATTTTTATTAATTCCAGAACTGCAGAAGAAAATCGCCACAGTATCAACCTCAAAATAGTTTTTGCCATTTATTTTAATGTCTTTCCACACTGAGGGGCTGAGATACTAAACTGAACTACAGAACAGAGCTGTGAGTACCTCCAAGAAAATGTGGGGAACTACCTTTAACTGGCATCTCTTGAAAATATGTAACAGAAATAAAATTACAGCTCAGTTGTCTGTTGCAGACTTCTGCTAGTCAACAGAACAGGAAAGCAGAACTTGCTATTCTGAATCACACTTGAGGTCCACCTGACCTCAGATCACTTCCAGGATGAGTTTTTTCCAGGCTAGAAAGGCACTGGCTGTGTTCAAACCCACCAGTGACACACATAAAACATAGCTGCATCATTAAGATATCACAAGCATTATCAACAGCTCCTACTGGATGCCTGTGCATGCAGAAAAACTACTCTAAGCTGAAGTTTGGGTGGAAAGGGGCATACACAGAACAGAGGTTCTTCCCTTAAGACAGAACTCGTGATGTCCAAACCAACCAAGAAAAACACTTCTTTTAGGAGAATATGTGTTAAAGGTACAAATGAGAAAAGCAGGAAGTGCACCCAGGGAACTTTTTTGTGGTCTCCAGCTCTAAAAAACCCAAACCCAAATAAAAACAGTAAGACTATGCCTGCCTAAAGTACTGAATTAGGCCCAGCCAGCGTTTCTTTACTATCCCTGTGCTGCTGAGAATCAACACTTCATTCTCAGATATCTGGCCCTGCAGGACGAGCCTCAAAGTGACAAATCACTGATGTACTTTATTCTATTCTACTTCCATCATCTTTTTTGTCCTTACTCACAGTATGATAAACTGCTCAGTGTTAAGTGTAAGAGCCTGGGCACTGAAGCTATTGCATTATCAATACAGGATTTTTTCAGTCCAAGTTTTTATGTTCAGATTTCTGAAACGGGAGCAAAATCTATTGCCACGGCTCTTCCCAGGCAAACATTCTCTGTCCAGAGGGATATCTGGGTTCCCTACACTTGCTGCTCTCTTCTGCTGCTTGCACTCATTACCTAATGCAGGCTGTGGGGATGTGCTAAGGCCATCAACACTCGGTCCATGTTCTGGTCCTAAAAGATAAGGAATAACAAAGGTAAGAATATCAGAAGGCTCTTTAGAATGCATGAAGTACCAAAACACATGTCACTGTACTCAGGGCAGTGCCTGGCAGATACACCATAGTGTGGTATTTCCAACACAGCTTTCCCAGTCACTAAATGAGAAGCAGGCACCCCAAATTCTTGTGTTATTAGGATGGTCAGGTCATTTACCTACTAAAGCAGGGTAAAAAGAGACTAAACTAAGAGAATATCGGAAAAATGCAATTTTTTGTTAACAAAGAATCAGTCATACCTTCACAGGATTCTGGAATGTTGTCTGAAGTTTTCTGCTGGAGAGAAACTGGTTCTGGTAACATCCACTCTGTACCCTTTGCCTTGGAAAAAAAACCACAAAATCAAAAGTGCACAGAAAATAGAATATAGCAAATAAACATGAGCACTGAGCTAAAGACTGCCTAAGCATCACTGGTTTATTAATATTGAATTCTTATCATTACAGCTTTTAGGATTAAAACCTGTACTCAGAAGGGCAACTATTAAAATTACAAGAAATTTCTACCTTTGCTGAAATCAAGAAGGTTTCAATCCACTCCCGAGTGCTTTTATTTCCCCTCTCAGGCATTTTGTTCACCACGTTTACCATCAAAACCAGTAACACACATTTTAACTGTGCTTTAGATTTATTTATTGTATGCTGGATCATTTATTTACATATAATCACCACACCTTCTCCCCACTAGAAGCTCTTGCACTTCCCATTTTCTACACACTTCATTTTTGATTGTGAGCAGTCCTCCCAACATTCCTGGTGAGTCCTCCCAGTCCCTCCCACATTCCCCTCAAGAGGCAGGTTTGTGACCAGGTCACAACAAATGTTGTAAGAACTTCGCTGACTGAAAACCCAAGGTATAACACAGTATATTTATATCAGAGCACTTCCAAGCAAGAAACCCTGGCTCCAAGTGGAACTGTTATGTCTACAAAAAAATAGACTTTCATTCCACATTTAGCTACTATTTGGGTCATTTAAAATGATCATCTTAGAAAGTGGTTCACATCCAGGAAGAATTCTGAGACTCACAGAAGGAAAAGCAGATAAATATTAACTCCCTGACCTACCTTTTCTTGATAAAGTTTTCTTTTAGGGTTTAATCTTCACCACAGAGCTCACAGTCAGCCAAAGTGTTTAGAAAAGAAACAATTTGTACCTTGGTGGAAACATGGGATGCAAAAAAATCTTCCTCCTCTTTGCTGTGAGGTGATGCTGGTGGCATTCCACACCCATCTGTCCACAGCTGGAATTAAGGGTTACAGGTTAATTGCATGAATGTATATTTTTCAAATGCACTAATCTTAAAATGGCTTCTGTTTTGTTTTCAGGTTAAAAATGTATTGATTTTTTTCTTTGTCCATAATTTTTCCTTATGAATTTATCCAAGGTTCAATAGATGACATTCCCTTTTTTATTATATTCATACATATTTCATGTGCTCCTGGTGGACCAGCCAAGAGCTTTGGGCAAAGCCAGATCTCAGGGCTGGGGGCCCCAGAGTGCCACAGGAATGCAGGACAGGACTCCAGCCTGTGATCTGCACTCTAAGATTACTCACAGGCAAATCTTTTCTCATGGCTCTTGCTACTCCATGCAGGAATAATGACCTGTGCCAGAAAGGATACTGAAGGTACAAGCTCACCTCACCATTCAACAATCAGCTCTATCAGTAAGTCAGAAAAGGAATTTCTTAACATGTGACAGGGGAGGGGATGGTTGGTACTAAATGCAGATATCTGAATAATTTACTTCAGTTATTTAAATAGCACACAATCACTTAAGTTTGCAGTGCACAACTAAAAATATTTACTAAGTATTTACTGCATTTTTCAAATAATTAATATCAAACAATTGGATGGAACCTATAATTGAAACAAGATAATCATAGTTCCTCAGAGTCATTTGGGGATCTTACCATAAACTTAGATACACACAGTATATTATATCTACTTGAACACATTTTACATCTTAAGCTGTTTACTAAGTCAAGAAGTATTCTCTGAACTTGGTGAGGTGAACTATATTGTCCATAGTATGAATAATAAAGAATGATCCATTAAATTTCATGCTATTTATGCATAGGTAAGAGAAAAAAAATCAAAGCCTTCTTGCTTTTAATTTCCACTCATCTGATCAACTTCAGGTATACCAGTCACAAACTTCAACAATCTGAATGAAACAATCAAAACATGTTTTCTTTTTATGAAGAAGAGAACTCCTGTCAAACTTACTTAACACTTCAGAAATTTATTCTGGATACTTTGCTTAACTCCTGTGAGCAACCTAACAATGTTTTGACAGCTTGCATGAACTGCCTCAGCATTTCTGATGGAGAGCAGCAAGTTCTACGTAACTTGCTAATTTCCCAGATATTATTTTTGTTGGGGAAAACCAAAAAAAAACCCATATTTACCTGTTCAAGAAAAATCCCACTTAAATCACAAATAGTCTGTAGTTAATTCTATTACAATTTTTCATGCTGTACTTCTCCAAATATTCAATTTCAGATAAGCAAAAATACAACCATTACATGGTTCATGGAGAAACGGCCACAATATCTGAAGACTGACAATCTTTTGTATTACTGATTGGAAATTTAAAGCAGCTTTAGAGGGAAAGAAGGTGAAGTTTTTCAGGAATCTCCAGGCCTCAGGACACACACTACTCACATCAGTACCGTGCTTTCTCGTGGCCTGCGTTGCAAGAGATTTAATCTTCTCCTTGTACAGCTGAGCAGCACGACTGTTGTACTTGGCATTGGTGTCATTGGTTGTGCACCCATGTTGGTGGAAAAAAGCCGACTGGGAAGCAGAACACAGAAAATGCTGTGACGAACAGGTTTAAAAACTAATGATATTTGACACAAAAATGTATTGCAATGCAGCAAACCACTCTGCTCCCCTGCCTAAATCTAATCTTTTAAATTATGGAGTCTAAGTAATCTGCAAAGTACAAAGGAAACTCCAATCTGGTAACTTCTTTACACATAAATAAAACAGAAAAAACCCCAACACATTAGTGTGATGCTTTAAGAGCATATACAAATAGAAGCTTCCATTATATATAAAGAATCTTTGTTCTGAAATCGAGTGATTAAGTGGAAGGAAGAGCTAAAATTGACTGCTGGTAGCTGTGCTCCAAAGGACATTTGTACTATTCTAAAAGGCATTGCTTGGTTTAGTCTCTGTCAGGCTGGAGAGAACAATGTATGTTCAACAGCATCAAAACGAGTGTACAGAAATGGTCCTCCTTCAAAAGAAAGGTGTATTTATGCAAATATCTATGTGCTCAGATACATTCATAGGCTTGTGTGTTTATATAAGATGAATAAAGGAGGATTGTGCATTTCTGCATGTAAATACATACACCTGTTAACTTGGTACTCAGAGGGGCTTCTTAGAAACCCTAACTCCAATTACCATAGAGATTTAATCTGCAAGCAAAAGCAACTAAGGACACTTTGGATTTTCCAGCTATCTAAAACACAGCAGGAAGCTCAGGACCGCTGTTATCCAGGATTCAGCATCATCAGGCAATTACAGAACACAAATGATTGATGTTAATCTAGCAATGCTTCTAGCCAACAGTTAGTAAAACTAGAATTTGGTGTTTAACTGGAACCAAAAGGAAACGGCTTTTTAGTGCCACTAAAAGAAAAGTGTTTATTTTACTTCAAATATCCAGACAATTTACCAATCTGGTTTTTCAAGTTCCAAGTATTAATCTTCTGAAGTAATCCAAACCAGACCATGGAGAATATGAGGTATTTGGGGAGTTGTTGAGGGTATATTTCACCTCTTGGTACAATGTATGATAGGAAACAGTGACATCCAAGCAGGAAGACAAAACCCCACAAAATTAAACAATAAAGGTTTGTTGTTGTTCTTCTGCTAATAGGCTTTCTAAGATAAACTGAAGACTTTTTCAGACTTTGCCATCTCTTCTTTCCAACTGCCTCAAACCCTTTACACAGCAAAACTGATATAATTTAATCAAAGCTTTTAAGGATTTGGCTAAAAAAGAAACTGTTTTTAACGTGAAATCTCCCTCTTCTCATTAGTCAAAATTGTGATTTTTATGAACTAAGTGGCATAACAGAAACTTAACGAGGACACTCACGTAACAGCAGTACTAACATGGAAAGGAATAATTTAGCAAGGACAGGCAGAAGAAAAAGAGGGAAAAGACACCATGTAACTGCTCAGATCTGTAAGCTTGAGATAGTGACTTGCTGCATGCCAAATTCAAAGAAAAATACTTGACTGGAAAATAGAGAAGTGGAAAATAACTGATAATGACCTTGAACTCAGCATTTTTTGTACGTAAATAGGGAAAAAAATTACAAAAACCCTAAAGACTTAAGAAAAGATTGTTAAAACTGTCAAGGAAAAGACTATGGAAAGCAAGCTTGGGTGAAGCTTCTCAAAGAATCAAAATTAAGGACCAAGCACAAATGAAATAAGGTAAGGCACAAGCAGTCAGGGAATAAGAAGAAAAGTAGAAATGCCTTTTGGAAGTTGCATGTTCCCACACTGGGTGGGCCAACTTAGGGAAGCACTGTCAGTTCTTTGTGGAAAAAACTGGGAAAAGATTGCCAAAGAGCTTACAAAAGAAAACAAAAAGGGAGATTGAGAACAAGACAGCTGTCAACAGAACTTCAATTTACAAACACGTTGTATAAGTACATAAAAAATCAAGTTGAAAGTAACAGCCAATATGAATTGGCCTAAACCATGACACTGCTAGTCCCCCTCCAACAATGTAGCATGTCTTATCTTCAGTGCTAACTCAGGTAACTCAGATCTTGATCCCAGGGTGACTTTTGGCAGGAGTACGTACAGCATTTGCATTTCCTCCGACCTGCATGCATCTCAGCTGGAACCAGGACCAATTGGAATCCAGTTCTGTAGACCTAAACACAAAGAAATGTTTTTAGTGTTACCTCCAAAGCCACTTAAAGTCACTCTGTTTGTGGTTTTTTGCCACGTGTTTTTCCCTTCTCCCCTCCTTTTTTTTTGTAATCTGTAGTGATTTGGCAGACCCCAAAAGGCCCTGAGTCAGCAGCTGGGCCACTCACCTGGAATGGGACAAGACCAGGGTGCAGATTTACTGCACCAGCTGTCTGCCTGAGCACTGCCCAAGCACCAGAATCACCGAATAGTTTGGCCTGGAAGGGTAGAACTCAGGTGCCACCACAACGAGCTGCTTCAGGAAGCAAAGCCGGCAAATTGAACACAATTCCCAAGAAGCTACCAGATACAGCAAAGCCAGCACAAACACTAAGAAGGTTGGAATCAGAAGCTGAAAGAACAGGCTTTCCTCTCTGAGCAGGTATGTGAACAAACAAAACTATTAAAAGATTAATTTTACAGTCAAAACACACCAAGTACTTACCGAATGAAACTCAAGTGAACGCCAAGGGACCGGTGGGTCCCTGAGCAGTCAATGCAGAGAAACACTCCATAGGTGATGCTTGCCCAGCTGGGGTTCTTTGCTCCACAGTCAAAACACACCTTAAAGCAAACAAAAGATCAGGAACAGGACTTGAGCATAACCAGGCCTTATATGGGTCAATGTAACACTCCTGCAGTGATCCAACTTTGTTAACTCATTCTTACAGCGTTTGTTGACATGACAACTCCACATATCCTAATTTTATACATCTAAAGAGGAGTTACACAATCTGCCCGCACAACTACATGCCTCCCCATTTCCAATTATAACCAGTGTACACAGGTTGAGAAATCAGGTCAGAGAACCCCCACCAGCCTAGTTCAAACACACGTTTAACACAATGCTTCCAGCACTGATGGAATAGGAAAGTGTTTAAGAAATATTTCCCCGAGGGCAGGCTCTGCTCATGTTGCACCTGTGAGTCCTCAAAAGGTATCAGCAGGACTAATTACATCATTATCTACTTTCCCATATTGAAACCTTGACCTTCAGGACAAGCCATGGCAGTCCAGCTGTGTGAATGAAGCCCTGAGCACCGCTTATCCGGGCAGCCTCTGCAGACATTTGCATGATTCATCACACACCAATTGCCACATCAGCCTTTCCACTGTCTGTGCCACGCTGGTTAAAAAGCAACCAGGTCCACAATTACTGCATGGACAAACCCAGGAATTTCCTACCCTCTACCACCACGCTGGACCTCTAACACTCAGCAAAAACAACAAGAGCTGTGTCTGTGTATGTCTCATACACTTCGCAGGTCGGCACACCACGATTTTCAAGTCCTTTTTCAGCTGTTCTGAGCTGCTTTTTTGACCAAGGAAAGCAAAAACCAGAAAAAAATTATCTGATCCAAATCAATTATCAAATGCAAGGAACACCACAACTTTTAACAGAAACAGCTGTCCTGAGTTAATGCCATGTGTACACATCTATTCCTGTATGACAGGACTTTATATGATCAATGTTTTTTCAGAGGTATCGGCAAAGGCTGCACAGAAGTATTTTTATAGTAAAAGCACCCTCCCACAGGTACAGCCAGAGCCATCTAGTAAGAAATAACTTAACAGAGAGAGAAGCTTTTACACACAAATTGACAGCATTCCAATCTGCAACTTTATCCTTTAACAACCTCCTATAAACTTAATGCATCCTCAGATAGCAATGGAAGTTGTAGCTATAAGCAGATATAAAAAATTAAGTTTATTCCAAGTCAGGTGGAGACATACTGAACATCATAAACAGGCCATAGTGCTTCCAGCACCTCCTTGCCAAGCTGAACAACAAAATAAAAATAAAACTAAGAAGTCTTCTTGCCAGAAACTCCCTCTGTACAACTGGATAGAGATTTTTGTCTCTATTTTTTTTTTTGTACATATACAGTCAAACAAGCCCTGAGTCTGGGCTCAAGTCATGTCACCCATCATCCATCCAAATTAATTTCAAGTACATGCCCAGGAGCAGTTTGAGGCTAAACTCCTTGGTTTAACATGGGTTGATTTAGCTTGTGCAGTCCAAGTTCATCAGGCACAAGCACAGTCCACCAGCAGATCCAACATTAACTCTTCCAACAACTGAACATTTTAAGGGTGAGCTTCAGTTAGGTAATGGCTGCTAACACACACAGAAAGCACGGAGATGACAGCTTCTGCATGTGCAAGTCCTGCCTTTCCCCCTCAACAGGGACCTAGCATTTATTAATGTTATTTACATATGCCACTCCTGTCGGTGGAAATGGGGCATTCACTGGCATACAGCAGAAATGAAAGCTACACAGAATGTGTGACAACAGGAGGGGTTACAGAGAGTCCCTGAAATAAGCTCAGGTGGAAGAATGACACAGAGAGAGTGAGGGAAAAAGAAAAATAAGACTTCATGTATGCCATATTCTAAGAAAACACACAGCCTAAGTAATCAGAACTTGTTCTTTTTTTGCCCAATTCTTTGAAGCAGTTCCTTAAAAAACACGAGACTCATCTTCATTTTAAATCGGCTATTTTCAGGCTTTTTCTTACAAGGCCAAAGGAGGATGGGGACAACAAAAAAGGAGAAGATTCTGCTTGAAACCAAAGCCAACAAAGCAGCCCCGGTCTCACTTCTGATACAGGAGAGCAAAGCTGACTTACAGCTGTAAATTTTGTGGAAATTCCCTGGAGTACAAATGGGAAACGAGAATCTGGAGTGGGTGGTTAAAACCACCCATGTTTTTTAAAGTTCAGTCATAAACATACCTGAAGATTCTCCTCCTTCCCCTTTCCCTTTCCTTTCCTCCAATTACAAGCACCTTGTAATTTCAACATCTGAAATTCAATTGCATCACCTTGGAGTTGGCTGCCACAGCTCAGTATCTTCACTCACAGAGGACTCCCTACCAGACACCTGTGGAGATTATTCACAGGTATAAAAATGTACCTTTCAAGACTGAGATGCAAGCAGGAACATCCAATTTTCTTGTGAAAGCAAAGGAGGAACAACTATTTCCATCAATGTTATGCAACAGAAATAGATGCGTTTCATCAACATTTAGACTAATTTTGCTTAGTATTCTCAATTTTTAAAGTGCTTCCCACCACATAAATTTTGAGAAGAATCAGGGGGAAGAAATTAACATCAATTTCAGAGCCACCCCATGAGACTGTTTCCATTTTAAAAACAAAGTGTATTTTATGTACAGATTTATGTGCAACTAAGATATTAAAATATTGATTAAAAATAAATCTGAAGGATATGCTTAAATACTCTAGTGCTTTCAAGATACACTTGCGTGCTTTTTGTTTATTTTGTGTTAAAGCACTTCACAACACTGTAGGTTCAGGAAGAGCCACTTTGGAAAATACCAGTCAAAGACCTAACTGAGATGTTTGTATGAGAACAAACACAGAGATTTGGGTATAATCCACAGCAAGTAGTCACTAAATCATAAAACATCCACCTTGCACAGAACACCTATGTTAATAAATAAATAAATAATAGAATATAATATATTGTCACTGGATATGGAAACTCAGTAATAAATAGCTGATAGAAATGCTATTTTTGGCACAAGAAGAGGTGAGTGGGTTCAGCAAGATCCCTTATCCCTGAGGTCAGGGTTACACAGAGACTTTCAGCCTATACACTTTGAACCTCCACTGGAACAGGGCTGCAGCCCCAGGGCAGATCCACACCTTGCCATTCCCAGGCTGTGGATCCAGCTGCCTGAACAGTAAACCGGTTGGAAGTCAGGCGGCAGTGCCACTCTCAGCCAAGGTGATCTAAATCCAAGCAGCCCCTCTTAGTCACCGGCCACTGTCCCCAGATATGCTTTCCTTCTTGTCTCGCATCAGCACTAATAATCCCGGCTGCTGATCCCGCTGGGAAGCAGCTCTGCATGGGCACACGGACTCTGGGCAAAGGTAGGGCCACCTCACAGCACAGCCACCCAGGAACGCCAGCATTAGGGAGGGAACTGCAGTGCTGCCCACGGGAAGGCGAGAGGACTGCCCGCTTTGGAGGTGCCATCATCTCAAAATGACTTTGGGGACACAAGATAGTAGAGTCATTCTGGGGCAAAACCCAACACACACACAAACCACACCCACAACAACAAAACTCAACTACCGATAAGCCACCAGCACAACACACACACCGGGAGCCCAAGCAGAGACAGGAATGCCATCATCAAACAAAGAAAAGAATCAGGTGGAAAAGAATCAAAAACCAACATTTTCAAAGGAACAGATCTATGACAGAATAAAAGAGACTTTCAGCACGGCCTGAGTGTGTGCCTTCAAAAGAGCTGAGCTGCAAAGCCCAAACACTCAAGTTAACAATATCAAGTGGCTTAAGGACTATGAACATTTTTATGGGTACAAAATACATCCTATTTAATAACTGTAACATGTTTGGTAAGTCATCAGGCAGCTGATCACCAGTCTGCTGTCATCAGGCAGCTCTACATTATGTAACACCCAAAGACACCAAGAACTCAAACCCTCCTCATAAAGGGAACTAACATCAAATTACAGATGTTAATTTCAAGACAATTATTCAAACATCACTTTCAACACACTATTTATAACCAGAAATTAAACTGTGCATTTATTTAAATGAGAATTCTTTTCCTAAGCTCATGTGCAGTAAGAACTACTGCAGAGCACCCAGAACAGTGTAAATGCACATGCCTGCTTAGAGCAGGCAATTCTTCCCAAACTCTACCCATAAACTGCACAGTCAAAGCAAAGTACTAAGCTTTTAATACAGAACTCTTTCCAATATTTGCACTTTCCCATGTCCTTCTTCCATAACAAAAAAAGACTTACTAATAAAAGGGGCAGACAGACTGCTTAAGAAGAACACAACAGAAAGGAAAAAAACAAGATGTAATCAAACAGGAGAGAAGAAATTGATGGAAGAAGCAACTTTTACTTAAGGAGAATGGTCAGACAGACAGGCATGGCAGAGTTGTGAGATCTGAGCTACCCTTTTCCACTCTCCTTCTCTGCCTTCTCAGGTCAACCAGACCGGGCATCATGGCATTGTTATCGAGTTCTTTGTGCCTGAGCCACTTCTTTGCCACTGGCCCACAGTGAGTGGCAGCACACATTGTGCCAATATTGCTTTGTCAACACTGAACTTCTATGTGACATCTGACATGGGGAGACAGACACACCTGAACAACCACAGGTACTACATCCACCTGATTAAATCTAGCAGGGTAACAAGGAGAGCAGCACAGGGGAGCTGCTCGAGGCACTCCATGCTTGCCAGGCAGGGGCAGTACTTTCTAAATCTCCTGTGATCCCAATACAGAAGAAGCATCACAATAGCCCTAAACGTCTCAATTTTCAGGCATAGTGCCAGAGAATTTCAGGAGCTTGTAAGAGATTTTCTCTCACTCTCGTTGCTGGGACTAGGACCTTTCCTTGATAAACTTTTTAGCCCATTGCAAAGGCAAGTTTTAAGAATACTTTTGTTAGAAACTGAGAGTTCACCTCTGAGCTCTGCTTTCTGAGAAGCCACACCTGTACAGTCTTAATGAACTGTGCTCAACGAGTGGAAGTCAGTTTTGAACCAGAGACAGACATCCGGATTCCTATTCCCAGAAAACAAACCCAACGTGCGTCTTCCTAACGCTAACCCAAAGTTTCCTGGTGGGTGTATATTTCATGTATGTTCTCAGCGCACATCGCAGAGCCAACACAAACAAGCAGCCCAGAGCAGCTGAAGGCACTTGTGCCCCGTCACCTGGCCAGGCACCTTTCCCAGCCCACACCTCCACACGCAGTGGACACTACAGAAACACCTTCACAACACGGAAAAACCCACCTGAGCATGGGACAAGCCCAACAAGATCAGAAAACAACAAACTTTTATCACTGCAGAACTGGCTGTGCCACTTCGCTGGATTATAAAAAAAGGAGGAAAAAAACCCCCACTCAGTCAACACAACGTTGTGGTTGGTTGGGAACCTGTTTTTATGCCCAGAGGAGCTGACCCTCGCAGCGGACCGGAGGCACCCGGTGTGCGCCGCACCTCCCTCGCCGGGGGCTCATCCCTTCGGGATGCAGGACCCCGGCCGGAGGGACGGGGGGCAGGCAGGCAAGGGCTCCCCCGCTCCCGGGACGGCCACCCCGGGGACCCGCCGGGCCTTCCCCCGCTGTCCCGGGCGGGACGCGCCGGGCTGCGGGCCCCGCGCCTCCCCCGCCCCGCCGGCTGTGCGACGTGTCACCGCGGCGGAGCG
>VYXC01010951.1:29259-71181 GCA_013397175.1 Platysteira castanea
AAGGGGCGGTGCGGCCCCGCCCGGCCCGCCCGGTTGCCGCGGAGACGGGAGCGGAGCGAGACGGCCCCGGGGTGCGCGGGGCGAGGGGGCTGATGGCGGTGGGGGGAAACCCGCAACCACCGGCTGCGTCCTGCACGGACCCACAGGAGCGTTCGGGTTGGAAAAGACTTCGGAGATCATCGAGCCCAACCTTTGAACGATCGCCACCGTGTCAGCCACACCGTGGCACCGAGCGCCACGTGCATCTTTCCAACAGCTCCAGGGATGGGGACTTCAAATCTCCCTGGGCAGCCCGTTCCTGTATCTAATCACCCTTTCCATTAAAAAAATCCAGCTTATGTCCAAGCTACACCTTCCCTAGCACAGCTTAAGACTGTGTCGTCTTGTCCTTGTTCCCTGGGAGCAGAGCCTGACCCACTCCTGGCTGCCCCCTCCTGTCAGGGAGTTGAGGAGAGTGAGAAGGTCCCCCCGAGCCTCCTTTCCTCCAGGTTAAACACCCCCAGCTCCCTCAGCCACTGCTCATCAGACTTGTGCTCCAGCCCCTTCCCCAGCTCCGTTCCCTTCCCTGGACACGCTCCAGCCCCTCAGTGTCCATCTTGCAGTGGCAGGCCCAGAACTGGACACAGCACTTGGGGTGAGGCCTCACCAGTGCCCACGACAGGGGGACAGTCACTGCCCTGGTCCTGCTGGCCACACCACTGCTGACCCAGCCCAGGAGCCATTGGCCTTCTTGCCCACTTGGGCACGAGCTGTGGAGCAGCGGCCCCAGGCCCCTTCCTACTGGGCTCCTTCCACCCACTCTTCCCCAGCCTGGAGCTGCTGGAGGTTGTTGTGGCCCAGGGGCAGGACCCGGCACTTGGCCTTGTTGAACCTCATTCCTTTGGCCTCAGCCCATTTATCTAGCCTGACCTGGTCCCACATCATGGGATGTGGGAACTAAACTAGGAGGCCTGACATGATGATGAAAAAGGCCAGAAACAATTTTTGTCCTGTCTCCTTATATTTCACAGAGGAATAGGCTAAGAAGCCAATATTCAGGAAATTACTATAAAATCAATAAAATTTTCCTCCTTCTCTCTACAGGTCATCACACACTGTAGAAACCTGAGGGGTGTATGACCCAGGGTACCTGTGAGGCTGTTGGCTGAAGACATTTGCAAGCAGAAGAGTAAAAGAAATGGACCTCCCTGGACATACCAGTCATGTAGCCTTCCTCTGAGATTGAGTCATATTCAACTATTAAAAAAATATAAGATTATTAAAAGTAATATTGGCATATTTGGTTCTGACACCTCACTGATTGCTTTGTATACCCTCGCCTTGCACTGTCTTCTACTGCCCATCTACTATTTCTAATATTCTAATATTGCCAAATGTCCAGTCTCATGCTTTTGCCTGTGTCTTGGGTCTAATTTCTGGCTTTATGGGTTATATGTGCTACATTTTTACTTTGAAGAGGGGAGGACAAGGGTAAGTCTGAAAAAAAAAGAGGGTAAGTAGCAAAGCCTATGAAACAGGTGTGCCATAAATGGGCTACCCCACAAAAACTGATAAATGAAAGGGATTCTGTCACTCCTGCTGGTCCTGCAGATTACACCTTTAGGAAGAAAAGGCCAGGAAAAAAACCCCAGCCAAGACAGAAGAGCAGGAATGAGTGTCACTCATAGCTCCAGGATGAGCCTGCAGCCAGAGGGATAGAGACTGCAATATAAGAAATCAGGGAAGCTGCAGGGAAAAGCAAAAGGCCAAGAAACAGAGGAGAGAGAGACAACTTCCTAGTGCCAGATTTACAGTCACATACAACTTTTTTGATGTCATGTGTAATGTGCATAATGTCATATATATAAGCAGTGACCAGGCAACCTGATTTAAACAATTCAGATTGCATAGACAGTATTTGTGCAGCCTACCCAGTGGTCTCCCCACGGCAAATTGGTGCCTTTCAGGTGCTAGGACCTCCAAAACAACAGCTCAAAGGTGTTACACTCATACAAATACTGAATGTTATTTTTCCTCCAGTCTGACTAACAGAAGAACAAACACCAGCAAAAGTGCTTTACTGAATCCCTTTATTGACTTCTGTGCATATATTATAAAGATGGGGTACACTACCAACAGCAGCAACAGCTAAAGTACAGATAAGTTTAGATACAAGGAATGTTTTAGAAATATTTGCTATACAGATTCCTACTCAGGGTCTGCAAATCCTCTGCAGCCTGCCTCAATGAAGTTATAATGGATAAGATCCAAAAATAATATAAAAACGGGCAATAAGATCATTATTACAAACAAATGCATTTGAACTTCAAGTGCCTCAGTTCCAGTTTTAACTGAAGCTGTGGCACGTGGGAAAAAAAAACACCAAACAAATACAAAAAGTAATTACTGCCCCAAGACAGAAACAGTATATTGTGAGATGCTCTTCTGGACAAGTGGGACAGAATAATTTAATTCATGCCAATGAGCAGGTCAAACTGAGATTTATCTAGTTACAACATTTAGTTTCTTGAACCTTCAATATCCCTTTCATACAAATCCATCTAAAGGCTGCCAGAAGAAGAAAAATCAAGTCCAAGCCCAGGCTTTATAAAAAAGTTCACTGCAACCTGTCACATTCCCTGTTTTGTCCATTTTGAGTTTTTGCACTTGAACATAAGGCAATCTAAAAGCTTATCTGTGTTGCAAATCAGTGCAGAATCAAGTCAGATGTGAATTAAAAGTATGTCCCCACCTGGTCATTTTTGTTGTCTAAACAAGGCCCAAATCCACCTTTTGATGCAGGAGCTTGAGCCCATGTCTTGATACATGCACGGATACAGTTGGATGGTTGCTGGTATTACAGGATTAAGAAAATTCCAAATAAAATTAATATATGTCTTATCCAGGTATGGAGAGGTTAGAGGTTTAACAGAGATCTGGAATGACATAACTGAAGAGTGATTAGACTTGATGGCATGTCTTCATTTTGTCTCTTCAGCCAAAATAACGTAAAATAAAACAAGCACTACGTCCCGTTTTGTTGGAGAAGCAGAACCTTCCTGTGCTGACTTATCTGGAAATAAAAGAGACAAAAGCTGCTACAATTGGAGTACCTCACTGAAGCTCAACCTGCTGTGAGTTGCCTAAAAATCCCAGCCTGAACAACACAGCCTTTGGTTTGGGAGCTTCCTTGCAGCTCCTGTGCTAAACGCCAAGGTACCGTACGGAAATCCAGCAGGGCTGGGAAGAGCTTACCCCGGGTGTCAGCAGGGCACAGGGGCTGCCGTCCTCAGTGGCTGTAACACTTCACCGCCATCAGGATGACCGTGAGGAGCAGAACCACTGCGAAGAAGAGCAGGGCGAAGACAACGTAGCACCAGGGGGAGTTCTCCGAGCAGGTCGCTGCCAAAGGGACAAGGGACAGGGGTGTCACCGCGGGCAGAAGCAAGGAAACTTTTGTTCTGAGTTACGGGAGTGTGAAAAATCATTGGCCTGAAGATAAAGCCTGCTACAGATACAGCACCTGTATATCTACATAGGTTTATATGTATGCAAACCTGTGTGTGACTATGTGTACACATAAAAACACACTTTCAGACTCAGAAGAAACCTTTTCCTGGCCGGTCTTAAATTCTGTCATCACAGCTGTTGAGAAGACACCTAAAAGTGGACACAACCTCTTACCTTCGGGGGCAGAGCACAGCTTTGCCAGCACTGCTGTGCCAGCGTTTTGCCACGCGCACACACAGCACTGCCAGTGCTTCCTACTCTGGAATATACCCCGCCTTTTCCTTGGAAAATGGCTAGCAATGTGATGTTGTGCTGTGCTAATTGTCAGAGGTTACACAACTGAAGACCCACAAAGAAAACTTGAAGGTCCCATTCAGACTTTTAAAAAAGATTTTATAGGTAATTTGAAATTCTAGAGACTCTTTCCAGATTACCATAACTTTTAAGCACAGCAAAGACACACTTGTTTAACTGGTCTTTAAATCCCTGCCTCCATGATTTTCTCCTTCAACTTTAATACTGACTGGGGTCACTCTGTTCCTTTGATCCCCATTCCTTAATATTTTCCATTAAAATTGCTCCCCAATCTAAGCAAGAATCAGAACAAACATTCGGCCTCTGTGGTTTTAAAGAGGTTCCAGCGAAGAATGTGAAGGGACAGAGCTCTCCTAGTAGCATTTATCCATATGCAGAGCATATATGGATTTTGATATTCCTTGACCAAAATTCTAAAAACCTGGACAGTGTAGCCAGAGTCAGAGAAAGGAAGGAGGGAAGTGAGGACTGGGATGTAAAAAGGAGACAAAAACCAGACAGGTCGGTGGCCCTATATCAAAACTGCATTACTGGCAAGACTTTCCATGCTGCAGTCCAAGCCTGGATTCACTGGGATGAAATCAGAAGCCAGTAAATTAGTTTTGTCTTTGTAACAGGGTCTCCACCTGGCTCACTCCCTTGCCTGCCTGCCACTTTTATTCAGAAAAACCATCTGAAGCTTTCAGTTTCTTTTTCCTTGTTGTGAGGCCAAATTAAACCCCAATGGAAATGTTTGTTTGCATTAGCATTTCCCACAGCTAATATTTTTTTCCATATATATCTTAATTTCTCTTATGTATCACATGAATGCAATATTTTCTTCTTCATTTTCACCTCATACACAGGAGTCAAAACTCATATCAAATATATTATTTCACTTTGCAGAACAAAATTTTATTTCAGGGCTAGTTACACGGTTTGAGACAGTTTAAAGTATCTTAAAATTTTAACTTAAGAAAAGATAGACACAGTTTTTCTGGAATTGTCAAAGAGCTGTTCAGAATTTTTGTTTTGTGGCTATTGCTTTCCAAAAGTAACTCAGTTTTCTTTAAATACTATTGCTGGCCTGTTCATTCACCCCAAATTCATTTGGAAGTGAAAAACACTACATGGAAATTGTTGCTGAAATGAACAGAAGAGTTTTCAAGTGCCTCCACTGCAAAATGAATTTTAAGCATATTCTGAGCATCCTTCAGGAGTGGGCAGTAGGGAACAATGGATCAAAATCCCCTGAAGCAAAGAGAGGAAGTGATGCTCTCCCATACTCTGGAAGAATGTGATGTTTGGCTGCTGAAATATAATGAGAAAATGTGAAGTGTCCTGCAGTGTTGCAGTACCTGAATGTGTAATTTTGGATGTGCTGTCGGGTCTGTCAGATCTCCATTTCACATTCACCTCAGCATATGTGGCTGGCTCACCTGGAGGGACAAAAAGGGCTGAAATTACTAGAAGGGTTCATGCAGTAATTGTTCTGCTGCACAGTATTGCAAATATAATAAATAAACTATATTAATCTATTAATTTATTAAATCTTAGAAAATTTTAAAAATCCTTCTAGGTGATTCTCAGTTACCATACACCAAACTACTCTATTATTAATTCTATGTTTTTCTTGTCATCCCATATCTTACACACACATTTATATATTCTGTCAATCTTTAAGCAGAAGTTAATCACTGAAATTTTTTTCTCTGTTTACTTCTTAATAAACCATGAGCATGGCTGTGACACTCACGGCCACAACCATTACAAAAAGAACTTCATCCTGTGTTACAAGATTTTTGCAACCAATGGAGAGCATAAAAAATTTTGCCAGGATGGGTTTCCCCAAAAGTGTGGGGTTGGCTGGGAAATGGCACTTTCCCTGCCTTCCCAGCCTCACTAGTGGAGAGTTCCTGTCTGCTGGACTGCCAGGAGTGCTTGATCATGGAAATAGGACTGGGAAAGGAATTTGCTACAGGATTTTCAGCAGCAACCAAGAAAGTGGGTGGTTTACTGAGACTGCTTTTGCTTTAGCAGAGCTCTGCTTGTCTTTGGAGGCTTGTCTGTCCTTATGCATGGATGCTTCCACTGGTCCTGTGCAAAACAGCAGAGATCTCTTTCACTGCAAAAACAACACAGTCTTTGGCTCTCAGAGGCCAGTGCTGGGTGCAAAGCCCAAGGAGGGCAAAGACAGTGTTTAGGTGCCTGATTCTATGATGTAGTTGAGCTGCATCCCATAGGAAGTGCTTTTAAATTCATATACCAGGTATGCCTGGAGGGCATCTCACTGCCCAGGGGGTTTCCACAGGACCACTGGCCGAAACCAAAGCAATATTTTACAATCAGAAAAGCTCAGGGAAGAGGTACCAGTAGAAAAATGACTGCAGGTGTAATGGGGCAGTGGACTGCCCTGTGACACAGCTTATCCTTCGCTTTATGATGTTAAATCCAGAGATGAACTCTACAGTTAGGAGAGAAAGAGCTGAGAGACAGGATGCGTCACTGACCCCAGCAGTTTTTGGCAGGTGTGGCAGCAGAAGGAAGGAAGGAAGGGGCTATATTTGTGTAACAACTGCAACTCACCACCTTCAGGGTTGCCTGCTTTGCATGTTTTGCCACATTCCCTACGAGCTACTTTCAAAAAATTTGCTCACTGATAGTGTATATACTAAGATTTTTTTTGCCTGAAGAAAATCAGCCTCCTAAAGGTGCCAGAGCTTCTGAGATCTACCTTAGATTTACAAAAAATGTCGAATCCAACCCATTTTCAGAACTAAGCATCTTTCTCAGGCAGCAGCCAAGAGGTCAGAACAGTTTAAGTGCATCTGGCAGAAGATGAGGGCTCAGTTTCCTGCACTTGTGCTCTCAAGTATGAAAGCAATGGAACACACAAAGAAATAGAAGATGAAGATTGTAAGAATGTATAGATATGGTTTTATATCTATAAGAACATGAAAAAATATTAATTATATAGATACAGCGAAAAAAAGTCACCTATCTCACTAGGACACACTGGTGCTGTTAATGGGTGCCAAATTCAAGATCAATTTAAAGTATTTCTTCATGCAAGACATTACAATCAGCCTGTGGAAGTCCTTGTTTTAGGATGCTATTTAAGTAAAGCATTTATTGGGACACCAACAGGGATGCAAGATTCACAGAAGTGACAAGAATCTAGGTATTGCAATTGAAAATAATTTTTTCAAAAATAAGACAGGTTAAACACCATGCTGGCATACTCTAAAACATAAGAAAAGCATTTTGTGTGAAATTTGGTTACTTAATTAGTCTCATAATTGGCCATTAAATTTTTTTATATTCTGAGTTTCCAAGCACCATATGCTGGCAAATTTCAGAACTATGATCTTGGCTTAGGGGGCTCTCAGAATAATTTACAGCAATTTCTAAGCATGATTCACTGAGGTGAATTAAAAGCTGTGTGAAATCACTTGAAACTATAACATATAACTCAAAATTTAAGGGACAGGTGAGGAAAAAATAAAAATCGATGGAACAGACTTTTATGCTCTCAAAGTCTGAGACATTTTCACAGTGAGTTGTGCTGGGCACGAGGGTGTATCTCAAAAAAATCCATAGGGGACAGCTCTACACTGAAGTTCCAAGGACTGTCCTGGCGGAGCAGCTCTTCTGCAGAGAACTGATCACAAAATTTAAGGGGCAGGCTGAGTTAACAATGAAAGACAAAGATTTCATACCTGTACAGGTGCTTTTTGTACTCTGTTCCAAGGAGTGAATATACAAATCTAATTTTTAAGAATAAATATGAATAAAAAGCTCTTTGCTGGCATACTCAGGACATACTTTTCTTTCCTATTGTAACCTCTGAATATTATAATTTAAAATAAATTTTCCATGCTCAATTGTCTTATGATGAGAAAAGATTTATTTTTTAATCAGAACTGAAAAAGTAAAACTCGATACTTTTGTTTTAAACCCATGAATTATTTCCTACCTATAGCCATTAATGGCTATATTTTTCACTTTAGTTTTTGAAAATACATTTTTTAAGCAATGAAGTTCTATAGTTAAAGGCATAAGTCGGTCATACACAAATTGTAGGACTAACAGTTTTCAAAATTATAGAAACTTCTGTTAAATCTTAACTTGTATTTTTCTCAACATAGCACTTTTAGAAGAGAAAGAAAGAGGGACACAGATGAGAGAGAGAGAAAGAGAAAGAAAAAAGAGAAGGAAAAAGAAAATAGAAACAGATCTATCACTTTAGAATTTAAAAATATTTCTGGTGTCTAAGAAAGTGAATCAAATCAAAATACAAAATGTAAGTGGACTGCAGGAGAGAAAAGTCCATTCAGTGAACTTTAACTGTCAATGAGATTCCAATAATGTGTATAAAGATCTTCAATGTCTGGACATTAATGTGTTTCAGAAACTGCCCATTTCAGCCATCTTACTGAAAGCCAGAATGGGATTTTAAAGGCCAATCTTCACTTTTGCTAGAATTCAGTATTCATTCCATCAATAAATATGAATTTTCCAAGCCAATAGATAGATATAACAAACAGAGGTGGGTATTAATAGTTACAAAAGGCTGTCAGCATGACTTCAGCTGCTTGCACATGATTTAAGAAAGAGTGAAAGTTTTAAGAATGTGCCAGTGAACAAAGGAAAATAAGTAATATTAAGATGACCGTTTTTCTTACCTGTATCTGAAGCTTCTGATATAAAATTCACTCTTTCCTTAGGTGACACCTCGGCGTAGAGCACCTCACTTGCCATTTTGAGAAGTTGCTTTCAGCTCTCAGATCTGCCATCAAAATGGACTCACTGAAGAAAACACAGCCCCTATATCTGACCTCCCCCCATCACACCACATTTGGTCAAAAGAAGTGTTTAGATGACTGCAAAACGGAAGGAAATTAGAAACTTTTTTTTTCAAATGTAAATTCTCACCCTGTATCTTTTGATAAACAAACCTTAGTCCCTTCTCTTGGTGTATGTTCTATTAAAAACTGAGATTTTGATCAATTTTCTCATAAACTGTGACTGTCAGCCCACGTATTTTTTTTCATTTAGAACCTGAGCTGGTAACATGCTGAGTATGCTCATGTTCTCCTCAAACCAATTGGACATTAAATTGTGTTTCAAGAGAAGACTCAGTTCATGATTATTAGATTTCTCATTTTGTGATTATTAGATTGTTCTGGTTTGTGATTATCAGACCACTTCCCCCTAAACTTCAATAGTTCTGAGTTGAAACCAGAAAGCAATGATACAGGGAGGAACAGAAAGAATATCTGATATTGCTGAAAAACCTAATTTAAATATATTTGAAAGAACTTTTTCTGCATTTTATTTTTTATTTTAATTTATTTCATACAAAATAAAATAAATTTTAAAAGTTGGGTATAAAATGTTGGTATAAGGCCCACTTCCTTTTTTTCTTTGGATTTTCCTCCCCATAGAAATTCTTAAATTTTTGGAGTTTCTGGTAACTTAAAATGATACCAAAACTTTGAATTCTTCTCACAGAGGAACTTCTGCTCTTCAACCAGCTCTACACCACATGCTAATCCTCATACCCCTGGGGCACTATTGAGCTCAGAATTAAACCAGGGCTGAGTCTGACCCACACTTCCTTTGCATGTTGATCTTCAAATTTTCTCATTAAAGGTGGAAAATGTGGTTCTTTGGAGTTATCATGGTGGTAAGTCAAGTAATGCAGTATTTTGCCCTCTTGGGACCAGCCATAGAAGGATGAACACTTTGGCGTTTTCAACTTAAATCACTGAGATGTTTTGAGGATGGGCCTTCACAATCCTGCTAACTAAAAGGCTCTGTATTAATCACAGAATGGTTTGGGTTGGAAGACACCTTAAAGATCATCCCGTTCCAACCCTGTGCCATGGGCAGAGACAGATTCCACCAGACCAAGCTGCTCCAAACCCCCTCCAAGCTGGCCTTGGACACTGCCAGGGATGGGGCAGCCACAGCTTCTCTGGGCAACCTGTGCCAGGGCCTCCCCACCTTCACAGGGAACAATTTCTTCCTCATATCCAATCTAAGCCTGCTCTCTGTCAGTGTGAAGCCACCGCCCCTTGTCCTGTCACTCCAGGCCCTTGTCAAGAGTCTCTCTCCATCTTTCCTGTGGGGTCCCTTCAGGCACTGCAAGGCCACAGTGAGGTCACCTCAAAGCCTTCTCTTCTCCAGGCTGAACAATCCCAGTTCCCTCAGCCTTTCCTCCCAGCAGAGCTGCTCCATCCCTCTGATCCCCTTGGTGTCCCTGCTCTGGACTGGCTCCAGCAGCTCCCTGTCCCTCCTGTGCTGGGCCCAGGGCTGGATGCAGCCCTGCAGGGGGGCCCTCACCAGAGTGGAGCAGAACCACAATGTCCTTTTCTTTCATGGAAAGGAGGACAGCAAAGAGAGAAAGTGATACTCTCCCATATTCTGGAAAAACGTGCTTTTTGGCTGCTGAAATATAATGAGAAAATGTGAAGTGTCCTGCAGTGTTGCAGTACCTGACTGACCTTTCAGGAGGAGGTGGGAGCTCTGTGGAGGTACCAGCTGGAAAGCAGAAGTTTGTGAACACCTGAGATTTAGGCTCCTAGATGGGTGAGCAGAAGATCATGGGGTTAAAGCATTTCTCTCCAAAGCAGCATAGCATCAATCCCAGAATGGTTTGGGTTGGAAGAGACCTTCAAGACCATCTAATTCCAGCACGCTTCCAGTTCCAGCATCCTTCCCCTTCTAATTCCAGCATCCTCCCCCTCCCTTAGCAGGCAGCTGATGGTTCAGTAGAAAAAGACGTTTCTTGCTTGAGTTTGCAGCCAAGTTGTTCTGAGAAAGATTCTTTCCTATAACAAAACAACATGAGGAAGTGATTTGTATTAGTACTTAGGCACTGTGTCCTTAGTGCCAGTGATGCAAAGCCAGATTAAATTTATTTATTGCAGCATCCAAAGCTTTTGAAAACACCTGGGGAAAGGAGGAAAGAACCTCTGGAGACCTGCTGTATTCCATCCTGTGTATTAATAATTGCACAGAATTGGAAAAATTATTTTGTCAGTGGAATTGAGGAGAGCATATAAAATTGTACCCATCATTAGAAGGATATTTCAAGAATTTCGAAGAAGGTTTTTTCCTCCTACATTAATCCTTTGCATGTGAGTCACAAAAAATAGTCACTAGATGTCTCTAGTACACCATAAAATATATCAGAATTTCTATTCCATTTAAACGGGTGAAAATTTGAAGTGCTTATGTAGCCTTTTTTGTTTTTTTAAAGTATGAGTTGCATAACACTGACCTGCTTGATTCCTTGAGTTCTGCAGATAAACCTGCTCTGTCCCAGCACCGAAAGCTCTGCTATAGCTCCCAGTTAAAGGAAATCCTCTGGCTTAAGCTAAAAACCCAGCATTTTCCCTCCCTGAAATAGATAATATCAGGTTGTTATTCCTGCACTGGGCAGAGTAGGAAGGCGAAAACATTTCTTTACTTCATGGTTTTGAACTCTTCACTATGGAGAATAAATTCATATAATTTATATCCAAAACAAGCACATTTATGTATATAAATCTCCATGGATATAGGCCACTGTTTCACCTTAAGTTTTCAGCTTTTGAGCATAAACTGATGAGCTGACTAAAGCTGAACACGCGAAATAAAAGCCACCAAGAATAGTATTTAAAAAGTATTTTCTTTCCCCCCGCCTTTTTTTTTTCCCTTTTAAGCAATCTGTATGAGGTGGCAGATGCAACCTTAGTATCCCTGGGTAAGAAATCCTGTTTTTTCAGGAGGTTGGACTCCTTCCCATCTGATAATTAACCACCTTTTCCCTTATATGTTTTCCTAGAAGGGGTATAGAAAAATACTTCACATTCAAGAGTACTGGATGCTGAACATTCAAGATATCCTCTGATAACCTTATTTCAAATATTTGATGATCTTCCTGAATCTGAGCAGATCAATCTATAGTGTATATCATAAACAGCACTAACAAGGATGTGATGCTGCATTTAAATTAATAATATCTGCTTTCTGCCAAAAAGTAATGCAGTATTTTATGCCAGGGTTGAAAAAGCATTGATTTTAAAGATCTTATGATGCATTAAGATAAATTCAGGATGGTTGTGAAATCTCACTAGAAGCAGTGGTACTTCAGAGATATTTCATGTGAAAATAGGTGAATAAAATTTTGGATAGACAAACTGAAAGTTCTAAAATGGCAGGAAACATCATATTCTTGCTGGAAACATCATAGCAGTTTGTTCTTATTGGGTTTTTTTCTTACTCTTATTCTTAATCCATGCTGTCCTAGTTTGGATATGGGCTTAAAAAGTCAAGCTACTGAATTCTGGTCTGTCCCTTGCACAGCTGACCAAAACTGTCATTCACAAGTTTATTTTTGATTGCATAATTGCATAATTTTGAACTAGTAGTATTTGCATATTAAGGAATGGAAAGATGTATAAATTGTAATTCTACAATGAATGAAGTTCCCTATTTTTTCAGGAGTTTTTCTCTTTCAATCAATTGAAGTCTGACTGGCTCCGATAGCTCACAGAAAGCACTCGGATGAAGGTGGTGGGTGTTCCAGTAGTGGCAGGAAACACTGGAGGTGAACCTGCTGAGAAAGACCTGAAGGTCTCACTGGTGCCAGCTTCACACCCAGGAATTTCCACAGTCAACTGCACTCAGGTTATCCCTGCTTCCCACTGGTGCAGCTGAAATCAGAGCTCATGCTCTGCGTTTCAAGAGCTGTGCAGGTGGTTTATGACTTATGTAATTTATTTTGATGCACACAGAATGCTGAGAGGAATGCAGTGAGTCTCAAAGACTTGCAATGTGGAAACTCCTTCCCTGAGTTCCTGGGAAGAGGCTCTTTGAGAGAGGAGGAGGTTGAAGGCAGTTTGGAGCTTTTAGCTGTTGCACCTTGGATGTTCCCTCTGGATTTCTGAGACAAAAAGACAGTCAAGAACTGTCTTGATTAAAACTGCGCTTAAGTACAACTACAGATTTTGGTTTGTGTTTGTCTGGGCCAAATTGAGCTATTTTCTGTTACCTTCCCCATGCTGGCATTGTTCAGGGATAATTTTTATTCTAACGAGAGGTTTCACTTGAGCTCAGCAGCTTTCAGGCAGCACAAGCAGCTGTTTGGCCATCAGCGATATTTGCACACGCTCTCCTTCTGCTTGAAATTGCTGCTCAGGATCAGGTGCTGAGGACACAGAATACTGAGCACAGACAGCTACAAAGGGAGGGAATTATGCAAGAGTGACTGATGGAGCAGCAGTGACACACTGGCACAAGCCTGTTTTAAATAAACAACCATTGCAATAACTGATCCAAGCATTTCTGAAGGGAGATGGGAAGGTCTAAATGCCTAGTCATGTGTTGTTCATTGAAGTCCAGCAGAATTTTTCTTATAAGTTACATAAGAACTCATCAAACAGACCCCTTCCTTCTTGCAAATACCCCATTGCAGCTATTTTCCAGCCATGCAAGGTAAACCTAAAACATAGAACTCACTCCTGGGAGTGATCAATCTCAAAGCCCACAGTCATTCAAATTAAGTCTTTAGTTGCCAATTATTTCTATTGAGAGGTCCCTGGACATAATCTTGTTCCTGCTGGCACTACCTGGAAACTCTCTAAAAGCTTGGTTATAGGGATCTACTGTGTCCAGAGGTTTTTGGGTGCAGAAACTTCAGTGAATGTAGTGCTCAGCAGTGCTGCCCACAACCGCTGAGGTTTTGATGTTGTCAAACCCAAAAGGGTGAACCTCACAACCCTCCTGACCAGGTGGGTTTCCAGGACTCAGCCCCTCTCATTCACAAAGGGAAGGGGAGGTGGTGAAGTAGAAGCTGTCTCATGGGTATCACCACAGCAGCCAGGCAGCCCCATGGCACGACACACTGAGGATGGCTGCTGGGGCAGGGCTCTGACAAAAGCAGCAGCTTTTTTCCCCCTGTGTCAGGGCTATTTGCACCCACAAACACCTTCCTTCCTTCCCCTGTTAACCCCAACACACCTGGAAGATCCCCTGATAATCCCCCGGGGTGGGGTGGGTCACGTAACATTTAGTGCAGGAACAAATACAGTGAGAACTGTGCCTGGGATCGCACATTCCAGCTTCCAATCCCCTTTGGAAGGATTCCTCCTGCAACAAAGAGAGCACCGACTGGACATGAATGGCAAGTTAAAGAACTTGTGCTGACTGTGACACAGAAGGCACTGCAAATGGAAAGTCTGAGTATAGAGAAGAGGTGGGTATTTATCAAGACTAGGGACACTTTTAACTCTCAAGGCTTCACCTCTGACTTTGAACCAATGGATGTGCCATCCAGCCTGGATACAGCTGGAAGGCCATGGATGGGACAGGCAGGGTTCACCTCAGCCCTGGCAAGGAGAGGAGAGGAGAGAAGAGAAGAGAAGCTGCCCATGTGTAGAAGTTACCTCCACTTCCTGCAGCAACCATTTTCACATTACTCAAAGGCTGAAAGGTTGCTGAAACCACAGTACCATTTGCTGGTGGCTCAAATCAGGTCATCCGAGAGCTTCCTCACACTCTGCATTCTTTTTCTTAAAATCATCCACGAATAAGAGGTGGCTGCAGCATGGGGACCTATTTCCCAGGAAGAAAGCTTTACAAGGAGGTGCTTAGGAAATGAGCCTGTGTGCAGCTCTGGGGATCTGCACAGGCCATGGACCTGTGGGGGTGGGTCTGGAGTAGGTCACAGAGATGCTCTGAGGACTGGAGCATCTCTTCTACAAGGACGGGCTGAGACAATTGGGGCGGTTCAGTCTGGAGAAGAGAAGGTGTGGAGACCTCAGAGCTGGATACCTTCCAGTCCTGAAGGAGGCCTATAAGAAAGCTGGAGAGGGAAAGTTAGTGACAGGACAAGGGGGAATGGCTTTAAACTGAAAGAGCATAGATTTAGATTGGATATTGGGAAGAAATTGTTCCCTGTGAGAGTGCTGAGGCCCTGGCACAGGCTGCCCAGAGGAGCTGTGGCTGCCCCATCCCTGGCAGTGTCCAAGGCCAGGCTGGATGGGGCTCTGAGCAACCTGGGATAGTGGAAGGTGTCCCTGCCCAGGGCAGGGGGTGGTACAAGATGATCTTTAAGGTCCCTTTCAACACAAACCATTCCATGATTCTACAACATAATACATTGCTCCAGGCTGCTCTGCAGAAGGCAAAATTAAGATGGAAGGTGCAGAAGAAATCCAAAGGCAGAGTACAGGATGGAAAAAGAGGGTGCCAGCTTTGTGACCACAGTGCTACCAGATAAGAGTGATTTTGAACTTGTGAACATCCATGATAAGAGCTTCCCTGCGAACTAGCAAAGTAAAAGGCTTCCAAAATTTAGTTCCTCTTACTTTTGTTCTGGCTGTATGAGAGCATCTACATTCTATTAAAGCACCTTTAATGTCCTTTGATCTGTATCATTAAACCTCTAGGCAGCTTCCTGCTTCTTTACATGGTGCCCAAGCCACTTACAGGAATTTTGATTTTCATTTACATTAAATATGTTGTGAAGTGGAATTTTGAGAAGTGGAGTTTTATTACATGTTGCACTGTAACAATGTTCACAGAAGTAAACGTTACTACATTCCAGAGTTAAACAGGTTGATTTTCGCAACACATTTGAGTGATAACAAACCACTGAGATCTGCTAAAACCATGGTTGCTTTTAGGCATGTTAAGAGATCTCTCACACATAAAGCCCAATCATTGCAAAAAGTCTTCACCAGTTGTGTGACCAGAAACTCTGAGTTCTTGTGGTTCGGGATTTTCATAGCATTTTTATATTTTATGGGGAGCATCACTGACCTAACAGAATATTATAGCATTTAGGAATTGGATGCTTCCTAGCTAGGAGAACAAAACAGAATGCCAAAAAGAACAATGCATTTACACATTGTGCTAACTGTTGCCAATTTAGGATCACCTGCAGACTTACTTAGGATCCCTTCCAGTCCTGAGTCCAAATAGTTTACAAAGATGTTGAAGAGAACAGGGCCAATGATGGAGCCCCTCTAGTGACAGGTTGCCAGCCCAATCGAAATTATAGTTGTCTCCTTTTGCTTCTTTTCAATACCTGCCTTTTTGTAGGCTGGCTTCTTGCTATTCTTGCCTGGTTGCTAATCTCTGCCATTAGTCTCTATCATCTATCATCTCAGTAAAAGGAATATGAATATCCTTCTGAAATAAAGGAAAAATCCCAATATTTTTGCCTTGGATTCACAACACCACGTTGCCAAGAAAGGATTTGCATTTCTCAGAATTGCTCTCTCTTTATTCAGTGTACTGGACTTCACAAAAGAAAAGGAAGTGATACAGAATTTTATATATACATGTGAATGGCTTTGAAGTTTTCTTTCTGGCGAAATAAAATCTGAAGTGTGAAGTGTGTTTGAATAACAAGAGGCAGGATGGAAAACGAAGCCAGTTCTCTGAATGTGCAGAGGTAATAGGAACAAGGGTTGTGATCTCTAAAAACACTGCGCACCGACTGCAGGTACACACCTACTCTGAAAATTGCAGGGGAACATTGTGTTTAAATGTAAACATGCCGATGTTTTCCTGGATTGCTCCCCTTTGGGACCTTCATCCTTCTGTTGAGACACTGCTCTGCAGTGTCAAGGCTTGGGACTGTCTCTGACCTCCATCCTTGCAATGCTGGCATCAGATTCTGCTCCCAACCCGTAACAACCTTGAGCTTAAGCTTGGATGGAGATGAGAGGGGTGTTACTCTCATCAGACTAAAAGACTGGTTTTCCTTTCCCTGGGTGGGCTTTCTGCTATTTTATGTGTCATTACATGAAAATATTTTCAATTCTACTCCAAACTTGCAAAAACTAATTTGAGAATGTAAAGGGGATTTAGTGCAAGTGAAACAAAGGACAATAATACTTCAACAGCTTATTTAGCGGGTGCCTAACTTTTTAAAACTGGTTTGTTCCTATTCAGGAAGATAATCCACTTAGGAGTCGATTTCTGTCAATATTCCAATGGGTGGTCTCTTGCTAATATTTTTAAGAGCTTCTTGAGATAACCACAGGATCCACTGCCTTTGTTTTACTAGAACTTTGCACAGCCAAGCAAATATATATAAGAAAAAAAAGAAAATGGTGAAGTAATATAGGCTGGTAAAATGGTTGTGATTGAGTGACCTTAGCTGGCAGCCAGACACCCATCCAACCTCTCTCTCATTCCTGCTCTTCAACAGGACAGGGGAGAAAATAAGAGGAAAAAGGTCGTGGGTTGTGACAAAAGCAGATAAATCACTCATCAGTTACCATCATGTACAAAACAGACTTGACTTAGGGGGAGTGAATTACTTTTGCAAACTAAAGTAGATTTGGACGGTGAGAAACGAAGACAAAAAGATTCAAGCAACACCTTGCTCCTGCTCCTTCTTCCCTCAATTTCACTCCTTTATTCCTAGCTTCCGTCCCCTCCTCAGCCACCACCCCAGAGGCACAGGGGGATGGGGGCAGTAGTGTCAGTCCATAACAGCTCCTCTCTGCTTCTCCTTCATCCCACACTGCTCCTCTGCTCCAGGGCTGACCCTCCATGGACTGCACTCACATAATTTATCACCACTAGACACTCTGTGGACACACTGAAGGTGAAGCCAGGATGTAATCCTGACCCCAAAAAGATCCTGGTGGAACCTTGCTGGATCTGACAGTAGACAGAAATCGTTATAACCATTTCAGAAAGAAAAAAAATTACTTCCCACTGAACTCTCAATTTCCAGAGAGAAGTATCCCACACTAGCACTTAAAAGATCACCAAGGGCTTGCTAGAATGACCACTTCACTTTTGTGGAAAAGACCTTGTTCGTTAATTTCAAAGTAAACAAATCTGTGCTGTTCCAAAAGCCCAGGCTTGTCCTTTTGAAGTGCAACAGAAACACTGCAAACTGTGAGGTTTCAACAGAGCTGCTTCCGTAGTTCCAGGCCACACAAGTCTCCATTTAAATAATGGCATTAAGCTGCTCAAATGTACCAACAGCTCTTCAAGTGGACAGGAACAAAGCAGAACTAAGGATCAGTATATGTATTTAAATGTCCTTTCCAGCTATTTAATGAGACATATGCACACCATCTTCTTTTGGTAAAGTAAGAAGCAATTTCTAGCATTTGAAAAAAAACCCAGAAGTTGAGAGAGCTGATTTTATGTAAGATAAATGAAAATAAGTCCACCAATGCAGTAAAATGGGCTTGAGACGCTCAAATCAGTTCTCCCTGCGGGAAGGAGTGTGTGTGCATCAAAAGAGTGGTTTTGAGGACTGGGATAGTGCACAGGAGAAAGTGCAGTGTTAGAACTACCTGTAAGAAGGGTCTGGGGTTTGTCAGAGAAAGCCAGAGGAAGAGAAAAGTGAGAGAGAAAGAGTTCACTTGTCTGTGTGATTTACACTGCTCAGTTTCTTTCCCAGTCCTGCTAGTGCATGGCTTCAGTTCAAAGCACGATGGCCATCTGCTGTCCCCTTCTTGTTCAGCACACTTAGAATCACTTAGAACCCTTGGGGTGGAAGGGTTCTTAGAGGTCATCTCGATTTTGGTTTGGGGTTTTTTTAGGTTTTGGGTTTGGTTTTTTGGCGTGTGTGTTGCATTGTTTATTTTTGCTTTTTGGTTGGTTGGTTTGTTTCATTTTGGTTTGTTTCACTTTGGTTTGTTTCACTTTGGTTTGTTTGCAGGAACCAAATCTAAGGAAAGTTTAAGAATAATTGAAATTAACACTGTAAGAGAGTAACTTACTGTCCACTAAGCTCTTTTCAACAACTTCTGGGGATTTTGTCAAAAGCATCAGGAGCAGCAAGGGACAAAGCACAAATATTTGTGCTGGAAGGCTTTCAAACTTCTCTTGCTGACCTTTATTTCTTTGAAGTGTCCCAGGGAAGAGCTTCTCAGATCATAAAATCCCAACCCTTGGAGAACTTAGACATCCAGTTTCCAGACAATTAATTATCTCTGATGCTCAGTTCATGAGCAATACTAGCTGAACATTTATGTAAGAACAATTTTTAAAGACGAAAAATCAAGAGCCGACGTCAATTACTCAGCATAGCAGGATAAATTGTGTGCACTGTTATTGATGTAAATTGTACAAGTTTGTCTATTATTGCAATTTACCTGACAGGAGGGCCAGTGGAGGCTGCGGAGATGATTTAGGGCCTGGAGCATCTCTGACAGCGAAAGGCTGAGGGAGCTGGGGCTGTTAAGCCTCAAGAGGAGCCCCAGCTGAGAGGGGCCCTCAGCCCTGGGTGTCCCTGTCTGCAGGGAGGGCTCCGAGCAGGGCCCAGGCTCTGCTCCGGGGGGCCCAGCAGTGGCACCACAGGAACGGGCAGGGACTGAGCCCAGGAAGATCCACCTGGACAGGTGGCAGAACTTCTTCCCTGTGCAGTGACCAAGCCCTGAACAGATTGTCCAGAGATGGTGTGGAGTCTCCTCACTGGGGATATTCCAGAACAGTCTGGACACAGTCCTGTGCCCTGTGCTCTGGGATGGCCCTGCTGGAGCAGGGAGGTGGCACCTGATGCCGCACGGTGGCACCTGCTGCCCCACTGTGGCCCCTTCCAGCCTGACCCAGCCTGGGATTCTTTACTGCAACCTCTCAGTGGTGATACACTTAGGATTGAAATGGATTTCTTGTTCTTCTGTACTGCTCTTCTTTCTGCTTCCATGTTTTTCCTTATGCAACACTGGGCACTCCTGTTAACACCCTGCTTCACACTTACCCTCCTTCTCCAGTTCCACTGCTGCAGTTCACTGGTAGCAAATGTTCCAGGCTGGACTAATTCCAGTGTGTTAACTCCATCCAAGCAATACATGATCTTACTGCTCACTCTGACTCACTCTTTGTTGCTCACGCTGGATCCTTACACAGAAAGCTTTTCTTTAGTTTAACACCCCCCTCCCTCCCCCATGCAAACATCATAATTTAGGGGCTGTATCATCTGCATTGTTATACTTATCTGTTATGAGGCCAGTGTGAGAAGAGTTTTTCAGTCTTGAAATTATCAAGAAAAATTAATTCATAGTTGCATTTCTGCCTCCTGGGGAAAAACAAAGATGTCACATACTTGTAAAGAAATAAGGCTGGAGAGCACTGGAAGTTTTGTGGAAGGGAGTACTCTTTGTTCTTTGTTCCTGCCATTTCATACTGATTGCAATATCTTCTGGAAGAATTGTAAAGTGTGTGATCAAAGCCACTTTTTGTCCATTCAATCTACAAAACCTACAAAACCTAAATAAAGCTTTTACAACAGCTTTATTTCCAATTTCATGAAGAGAAAGAAACTTTTCCCCAAAAAGCACTGTGACATTAAATAAATGCATTAATGGCCAAGGGATGTCTAACTCTACATGTGTGTGCAGTTACAGAAGAGCTCTGGAATACATGGAAAGAAGGGAACTGATGAATCTGTATTCAGGTTTGACAGTTTGTGAAGCAACATCCTGCAAATCCATGCGGTACCAGCAATCAGCCTGGCCTGCTGTCATGGTTAACCCCATCAGCAGCTCAGCCCCACAGAGCCACTCGCTCCCTCACACCTGGGGGATGGGGAAGAGAACCAGAAGAGTAAGACTGAGAAAACTCGTGGGCTGAGATAACAACACTCTAATAGATAAAGTGAAAGTTGAACACACAAGAAAAGCCAGAAGAAGGATTTAACTTGCGGCTTCCCGTGGGCAGTGGGTGCTCAGCCATCTCCAGGAGAGCAGGGCTCCATCACACATAACTGTGACCTGGGAGACACCAGCACTCCCAACATCCCTCTTCCTCTCTTCCCCCAGCTTTATATACTGATCATGATGCCATTTGGGAAACCCCTTTGGTCAGTGGGGTCAGCTGTCCCAGCTGTGTCCCCTCCCAGCTCCTGTGCACCCTCCTGGCTGCCGGGATAGGGTGAGAAGCAGAAAGGATGCTGTGAAATCACTGCTCAGTAATAGCTAAAACATCCCTGTTACCTACACTGCTTCCAGCACAAATTCATGGCAGCTGCTCTGAATGAAATGAGCTCTGTCCCAGCCCAAACCCGCACACCCACAGGAAAGGGTGTTGTGCTGAGGGACAGAAGTGCTGAGCAGTCTTCCAGCCCCTGCCCCTGGCCTGCTATGGGCTTGGGCAAGTCTTTTTATTTTTGCCCTTCCAACTGGATTCTGGAATTGGTGCCCTTCTTTGCTAAGTGCTCTCGGACCCACAGGTTAAAGTGATACCAAAAACCCCAGACTGTTCCAGACATGAGGGTAAGAGACAGGAGCTCCACTAGACCTGAAGGAAGGCAGGCTATGTCTGTACGGCAGAATAGAGCACGACAGGGAAGGACTAAACAAATAGATAAATAAATTTCAGCCCGTGAGTTTAAATGTTTAAATGACATCTTTTTTCCTGCTGCAGTGTGGGATAACCACACACAGACATTCATTTATGGCAGTAGGTGTCTTTGTTTCAGCCCTAGCTCTGATCATGCCTTCTGGGTGCTGCTTTTGCACCTCATCATACAAATAGGCTCTGCTGTGACACAGCAGAGGCTTAGAATTGAAACCTAAACTGGAGACTTACTCATGGAACTCCCTCAGCTTAACCAGGAAGCCTCTGTGTTGCAGCTCAGTCTTTGGGAAGTGTATTTTGTTGTCAGACCAGCAGTTCAAGTTCTTTCAAATGTGCACTATGAGGCAGCTGGAGTCCTGGGCTGAGCTGCCTGTTCTGTGGCAGGAGGGGCTGAGTTCTGCTTTGTAGGATTCTGCTTTGCTGGATTCTGCTTTGCTGAATTCTGCTTTGCAGCCCACGTCGCTGTTTTCAGTCTGCCTTTGCCTCCACACGCAATAAAGGCACTGCTGTCACACCCACAAGAAGGGGTGACATCTGCAGTTGTCACCACGTTTGCTCTGTGCATAGCTGGAGCTGGTAGCTGTGCTAACACCAGACCATCACCAAGTGACATCACTCAGGCTTGGCAGTTAGAAGGGGGGGTCTGTGTGCCCCCAGGAGCTCGTCAGGATGGGGAATGACATGAGCTCACATCCCTTTGCCCACCCCCACAGAGCCCCTGAAGCTCCAGGCTGCCAAGCTCTACATGATGTGCAGAGAAATCCTACACAACAGTCCCACCATCTTTCCTTGCAGGTGCTGCAAGAGAGTCTGGACCCTCAGATATCTCCGTGTTCTGCCAAAAAGTCTGAAAACTCAAGGCTAAAACACCACTCCCCCCTCTCCAGACATATGGATGTTTGATACACAGCAAGCCCTGGTGTTTTATGGGCCTCACCAGCAGTAGGGGTCTGTAAGCTCTGCATATTAATCCAGATTCATTGCCTGGGAGGAAAGAAGAGAATGAGGCAGGGCTCTGCCTGGAGAACCCAAAAGACACAAGGCGAGGGTGGATCATTCAATAAATTAAACTCAAGCCAGACTGAAGCTTGTGAAGAGGAAGCTGAGGGAGATGAGGGGGCTCAGCCTGGAGAAAAGGAGGCTCAGGGGGGACCTTCTGGCTCTGCACAGCTCCCTGACAGGAGGGGGCGGCCAGGGGATATCAGGCTCTGCTCCCAGGGAACACGGGACAGGATGAGAGGAAACAGCCTCGAGACTGTAGATGGTTACCT
Organism: Platysteira castanea; assembly: GCA_013397175.1. Lineage (NCBI taxonomy): Eukaryota > Metazoa > Chordata > Aves > Passeriformes > Platysteira > Platysteira castanea. The sequence continues at coordinate 51,642 of VYXC01010951.1, forward strand.
CTGGATGGCTGTGACTGGTTTAGGAGGGAGAAGACTGCTGAGGTGTGTGTGCAGTGATGGAAAGAGACTGAGAGTTCAAACAACCCATTTGGCCTTCTAGCTCTCTTTTATAGACTAAAGTTTAAAAAGAGACCCAAATAAGGAAAGTGGGGTTTGGTTCAGGGTTGGTTTTTGTTCTTTTTTTTTTTTTTTTCCATTTCAGAGCCTAACTATCCTGCTGTAAAGGATGCTGAGAAGTTCAGGGGAAAACTGATTCAGAGGACAAAGTTCTGTTTCATGTGAGGCCAGGTGATACAGCTGGTATGTAGGTGTCCATGAAACGAACCTTATCAGGCTGTAGTTCACGGTATCGATTTATCATTTATTATCAGATAATAAACCCGTAATGATTTAGATACGTTGCTTATAAATCATACTCGAGCAGCACTTCTGACTAATCTGTTCCATGACTATCAAAGGTTCTTCTTTTTTTTTCCCCCAAACCTTTTTGTTTCTGCACTTAACACCGTTACTAGCGTTGAACATCAGAGGGGAAAACATCAGTAATATAAGCTTACAGCCCCAAACTTTGGTTTTTTTCAGGTGCCTTTGAATGTAACAAAAACCTGTAAACAGACTGTATAAACATGATTTTCAACAGACCCATGTAGGTTTGCAGACTTTTTCTGCCCTGAACTTGGAGGGAATTTTCTAAGTGGGAATAAGGCACAAAACCAAGAGTGTAGCTCTTAGCAGGAAATGTCATGCAAAGGACTCTGTGTCTAAGTGTTCTAAATGTATTTTTAGGTTTTAGAAGGTTTTTATGTTTCAATTAAGATCTGTGAGGCTTCCTCCTGCCCTGAAATAGAGGATAAAAACACTGTCATCAAAATATCCTGCAGCAAACATGTGGGTAATGAAAAAGGAGTTAAAGGTAATACAGGCAACTTGGATTTTCCATCTGTGGAGTTGTTGGCTCAAGCAGGGAATAGTTCAAGCAATGTAGGAACAGAAGCTCCTTGTAACTACTGCTACAGTAAAGTATTGAAACATTCTTGTAAGAAGCACTGATCATATTTTTTTCAATTTTATTCTGAGTTAATGTTAACGCATCATCGGTATCACCTAAATTCAGCTGTTACACCATTAAAGTACTTTGTGGGTGGAGCAGGTTAGAATTTGAGTTACATTTTTGAAGCGGTGTGGTTGCAGTTCCATTAACCCCAAAACATCTTCTACTGATACACAGACTTCTTATTTATCTTTCTTTCAGGTGGGTAGGCTGTGTAAGATCATGCACAGGAGCACCAAACAGCCACAGCACAAACGGTACTCTCTATTCGCATGAGAACCAGCAAACCTTTCACACCTGTGTGAGTCCATCCTTCAAAAATTCCCTCTGCTTTGACCAACAAGGGTTTTTTATATCTATTACTAAAAATGATGGGGTTTAATCTTCATTTTCACCTGTATTCTGAAGGGCAAGAAGAGACACAACAGTGGCTGAAAACGGGCTTTGAAGCTGCACTGAAAGAAGGAACTTAGTGACTTCCTTTTTATGTTTCTCAGCCTTCACCAGAGCCTTAGCACGGCATGTGAGTGTTCTGGAGGCAGGCGAAGCTGAGACAGGATGCAAATGACTGCATTAAAGCTGCTCTTTCCATAACTCTGAGGGACAGGCTCACAGATGGCAGGGGATGTCACGTACGCGGCCGTGGCGATGCTGCCGAGGGAAAGGCCACACGCTCCCTCTGGGACATCAAACCCAGGTAAAACATCTTGGGCATGCACTGTTGGCTCTCCTGTGCTCTCTCTCTCTCTTTCTCTCTCACATTTTAAATTGGGTAGAACTAGAAGAATGCCATAAAATGCTGTATGGGAAGGGCGAGAAGTTGGAAACAGTGGATGAGATCCTCACAGTACAAATCATCCAAGCTGCTCCCAAATCAGAACAGCCAAGGAGCAGCAGCTCAGGTCTGGCCCCAGGCTTTACGTAAGAGAATGAGAAAGAAAAAGTGTTTATTGTTTGAATAATGAGCATAATATTTCTTTTTAAATGAGTAACATGATCAAGGCAATGCTCCACTGAATTACTACCTAGCCCACAAATTAGACCAGTGTTCATGTTCATGGAAAAGGAGCAGTAAATTTACCAGTAAATCAGAAAACTAGTAGCAGTCAAAAATGCAGTCACTATCACTGAAGGAAGTACTGAATGATTCCTAAAAACTTCCTGCTCTTTTTAATTTTCCAGTGGTGATTTTCCAGAACCAAATTATCAATCTGTGATCACTTCCTATATTTGTAACAAAACCCCAAAGGATTAAGCCAATATTCAGGGTAAGGAGGTTATTTAAACGAAATTTTCTGAAGAAGTAACATTTCTACTACTTGAAAAAAATGTAATTCATTCATTAAAGCATTTGGACAAAATTCTGGATCACAGCTTCTATGAATGAGGGTTTCTCATTATGAGCAAATAGAAAATGCTTGTGGCATCAGACTAAGGGTATTTTCATGTTTTCATAAGTAATTAATCCCTTAAGGAAACAACATTGTGTAATGAGCGTTTTCAGATGTTCTACTTACAGTAGAGATTAATAATGATGATGATGCTCTGAATATATGCACTTAAATGACAGAAAATAATATCTTTTCTATATTTTTATGAGACTGGTATCCAAAAGATAAAAACGAGTTCACTTTATTATATATATGATGTGAAATACTACCTTAGACTGTGTGTTCATGCACCCATGGATGTTGTTTGCACTGCTGTAGCCTGTGCAACACAAGGAAGGCTTGCCTGGAATTTTAGCCAGTATTGAAAGTGATAAAATTTATTTGTGAAGGGAGACAGACATCAAATCTTGATTGGAAGACATCCAAAATTATTCCTTCATCATGCTGCCTAAAGGAAAGGCTCGATTTTGGACAGGCCAGTTCCAATGAAATTTGTCATTAGCATCTGGATGGTTCTTATAAACTTTTTGTTGAACTGATTTTAACTCTTGATATTTTCTCACATGAAGTTACTGGCCACGGTAATTAAGTGATTTCTCAATGCCCTTTTGCCTTTAAATATTTAACTTATGAAAAATGCTAATCATTTTTTTGATGTTCTTCTGTTCATACTCCAGTGCTTCCATCTCCTTTAAAAAATGGGCACCAGAGATCCACACAGTATTTCTACACCTTTGTTGTGCTGTCTCAATTATACAGAGACCGAAATCTCTTAAATAATCTTTTCTTTGCTGCTTATAGCTCCCAGTCTCACCTTCCCCGCTCTTGTGTCTGATTATATTCAAATACATTTTGTTTGATTGGGCTTGAACTTAGAGTTGGACTTCAGCTGTCACTCAGGGGCTCTGAATAACAAGGACAAGGGGACTCTTGGATGCTCTGCCAGAGTGTGTTGAGGAGGATTTAGTAATGGCACTATCTGTGCACAGGCTTTGGAAGGTGCAGGTGCTATTGCTGTGCATGTGCATCAAAACAAGTGTTCCGAAGTAGAAACGTGTTCCCAAATCCCAGCACGGATAAATACCTGGGAATCCACTTTCCAGCAGAAGGCTCTGGCAGTTTTTGTGTCCCGGTTCCCTCACGGATAATTTGAGAGCTGCCTGATTATGAGTCATGGGTGGCTACACAGAACTTTCCTTGGGGGAAGAGCAAACCAAGCAGAGTTCAAGTCCATCACGAAATTAACTCACAAGTAGTTGTAGCCTGTTATTGGTTGAGCCCTTAACTTCTTGTTCCCCTCCTTAGCCTCCTGAGCTGCTCCAGGTGTTGATCAGGTCAACCTGGAGCCTCTCCAGCTTCCCCCAGATCCCTGGATAGGCCAGCCCACAGTTCCCTAATGGACAACCCCCCAGGAGCACTCCCTGTCTGCACATTCACCAAGCAGAAGCTTCCAATAAGCAGAGATGTTTTTCTGCACCTGACAGCGGGCACAGAGAAGTGAAGTGAAATCTCAGTTTCAGTGACTGACAGAGCACTCCACCTTGTTGTTGAATTAGGTGAGGGTGTGAAAGCATCCGGCAGAATGAAGGTTATGTGGTAATTTAAAACCCCCTGCTGACTTCCGAGGACTTTGCATTCAAATAATCATGTGCCCATACACGCTGTAATAGAAGGAATAATTTTGTTTAAATATTCAGCTTGCACAAATAATTTTTTTTCTTACAGACTTAGAGATATACTTTAAAGGAATAAATGTTCATTTGAGAGACAAATTATTTTGTAACACTAGCAGATTGTCTAAAGTACAAAATTTAGAAGTACCTCCATTTACAGGGCTAGTGCATTTAAAAGTTTAAAAGTCCTGAGTGTTTTTGGAAAATCATTTACATTCGAAGGAGAAAACTTCTAGGGCATTTGATTTGAGAACAATTACATTTAATTTACAAATTTTCTGTAGTTCATTAAAGTAATAAATTGAAATAAAGCAAACAACGATGTCATTAGGTCAGATTCTCTAAAGCACAGACTGTCTCCCCTGTATGAATAACCCTATAATTTGCCAATAAGGTTCTCAGTGTTTTTCTTACTGTAAAACCTCTCCACATTTCAAAAATTCTCGTATGAAATCTGCCTCATTTTAGCCTAATGAGATGCTCTTCTTCTGTCAAGTTTTTCCCTCATCAGTGAAATTTAATACAACACTTCTTTTTTAAAGCCCCAGGGATCACAAGCTAAGGTTCTAGCACAGAAGCTTATTCTTGAGACAGATGGACAAAATCTCTCCATTTATGGAACCAAAAGCAGTGTTCCAAAGGTCCAAACATCTTCCATAACACTAACCAGTAGCTCTGCAAAATACCCAGGTAAATGATATTGAAAAGATGTTCAGAAAGAATCCACGTGCCTTTAACCCACACCGTGCGATTTGAATGCCATTTTTGGTTTTGTTTTGCTGGAAAAGGATGTCTTCAACCATCAGGTCCATTCCTCTGCTGCTACAGGCACCACTTGAAATATCCTAGGATAAACACTCACAAGTCAGGAATTTCCCCCAGGAATTACCTTGCTGCAGCAGCATTTCTCTGAGTGCTGGTTTTCCTTTTGGCATCTCTCTGCCCCACAAAGCAGTCACGGCTCTGGTGCCCCTCCAGCCCCTGTGGTACCTTCTGAGATGGCTTAGCAACAGATGGGATGCTTGTCATGGAGAGCATCCAGGTCTTTCCCATCCTTCAGCCTGTCTGCCTGCCTCCTGCTCCAGCCACGCAGCACCCAACAGTTCAAAGCTTGAGGAGGCTTTTCCTGCCTGACAGCCGGAGGAAATGGTAAATCATCATCTTGCCTGTCGTTGCCTAGGAAAAGGAAAATGCTGAACAAGCAGCCCTGGAAACACACGCCCCTTTTCATACAGACTCAGCCTTTATTGTTCCTCCGCTCGGTGATTGGCACAGCCGCAAATGTCAGCGTCTCCCTCTCCCTGCAGGAAACACGATCACTTACGCTGAGCTGCACGTGAAGCCCCAGCCCCAAGGGAACAGCAGAGCAGAGACTTCCGCTCCTGGTACTGTGCAATTTCGCTTGGTTACTAATTATAGATGTAGTTTTTCCTACCCCCCAGCAGTGAAACCTGTTATCAAGAGCCTTTACTTGCACTCTCTCAATGAAGGACTCATCCGTCATTTCATCTGCTGCTTTTTTTTTTCTGCTGCGTTCTCAGATTACACACTTTCCTTTTAAAAATAATATTGAGAGACGTTTTAAAAATAATTTCTAAAAATACCCTACAAGGAAAATGTAGTAAAGCACAGTAAAATTCCATGGCTTTTTAGGAACCCTCCTGTAACCCTCTCTGCAGGAAGAGCCCCAGGGACGGATTTGGTTTTGGAAGCAGGGTAATGCCCAGGTCTCTATGTGCCATTAGTGCCCTGGCGATTGTCACCCTCCCTGCACCGGAGGAGCTGCCTGCCAGGGAAAGGGAACATTACAGCAGATAGCTCAGGCAGCCAGAAGATGGAGCAGTTGCTCATCTCATGCAGGCGAGGTCCGGAAAACAGAGCTTGTAAAAGTGCGAGTCTGTGTCTCGTGGATCTGGCACTTTAACCCCAATTTTCCTCGGGTTCTGCGGCTTCCTGAGTGTTTCACTCTGACACAGGGTGAATGCCAGACAGCCGGAGAGCTGCTTGGTTCGATGCACTTCCCTGTGCCAGGGGGTGTCAGTATGAGGCTTTTTTCCCTGTACATTTAGGGAAGTTATCTAAGAGCTGTGGGACAGTCACGCTAACCCTTGGGAGCACAGGGGAACACACCACAGCCCATCCATGACATCACAGCCATCCCCAATACTTTCCCCAAATTGCTCTGCAGGATGTGTGTGGGTAGGTGGGAGGAGGCAATACTTGAGAAGAAGAACTCAAAGGAGTAAAACCAAATTATTAAAAGCTGAAAATCACTTGCTTGGTGTGACCAAAAATTTTGATTTCACTTCCACGTGTGCAAAATGGGCGCAGATTTTTAGTAAGTAAAATCCCACTGCATCCTCCTGACAGCAGACTGATTTTAGGCAGATTACATCTTTGTTGTTTCCCCAGTGTTAATTTTAACAGTGCCAGGACCTTAAGCCACTCTTCTTCCTGCCTCCCTCCAGGCTGCCGGCACAGGTGCTCAGCCTGGTTCTACGTGGCGCTGGTCCTGGGTGTCCTTGTGCTCATCCTGCTGGGAGTCGTGGTCATACAAGCCAAGCAACGTGAGTAGATCCTACCTCCTGCTTCATCCCTTCATTGCAGACATGACTAAAAATTCCCTTGGAGTTGCACTAAAAGTGTCAATTTATACACAAATACAGAAAATGAGAGTCTGTGTACAAGGGCCTGGAGTGACAGGACAGTGGGGAATGGCTTCACACTGACAGAGAGCAGGTTTAGATTGGATATGAGGAAGAAATTTCTCCCTGTGAGGGTGGGGAGGCCCTGGCACAGGTTGCCCAGAGAAGCTGTGGCTGCCCCATCCCTGGCAGTGTTCAAGGCCAGGCTGGATGGGGCTCTGAGCAACCTGGGATAGTGGAAGGTGTCCATGGCAGGGGGATGGATCTTTAAGATTCTTTCCAAGCCACGCCATTCCATGAACATCTTCTCAGCAGGGCTTTGCTTACTGAGTTTTACTCACAGAGTTTGCTCATAACTGTGCCTGTACCAGGCAATGTACACAGACACATCCTCACATTCACAGTACAGCTCTCGGTACAAAGGCTGCATTTCCTTATCCTTCTTGTTAACCATGATCTTTCTTTCTCTCTCTCTCTCCGTTTTTTTTTTTTGTTTTTTTTTTTTTTTACTTTGGGCTGTTCAAGTTTCAAAGGGCAGACCAGGAAAATCAGGAAGTTTGCTGCAGTATGGTCTGAACAGCACCAGCAGTGACATTTCTTCAGAGAGGACCGTCCCAGCCGTGCTCCTGAAATGGCTCATGGAGGAGCTGTGTGAAGATGGGCAGGGTGAGGCACATTAGTCCTTTCCAGCACAGAGGACGTGTGATGTGCACAGTTCTGTTGTCTCTGTTCCCATTTCTCTGACACCCTGCAGTTTATGGGAACTCAGTGGTGCTACCCAGGAAGCGTGGTATTCCTGCAGAGCAGTGATAACAGAAGCTAAACGAACATTTTACCCATAAGAGTCTTGCTCCTCTTTTGGTATAAAGTTTCCAGTATTTTCATTACGTTTCTTTCTGCCAGGAGCTGCTGTCAGAAATGCCATATATTGTAAATCTTCCTCTTGTCCTGGAGAACACTTTCCAGATTATGGTTCATAAACAGAGGGAGGAATTCCATTCATTGTAGGAGCTAAATGTTCTCCCTGCCCACCCACAGGGACAACATGCGAGCTGTGTCCCCCGGGGTGGCAGCTGCACAGGGGCAGATGTTACTTCTTCTCCGAGGAGGCCAGGAGCTGGGAGGACAGCCAGAAAAACTGCCTGGCCAGGAAATCCCAGCTGCTTGTCATTGAGGATGAAATTGAGATGGTGAGTCTTGCAGCAGCCCTGAAAGTGTGGCACAGGCAAATATTTCTGCAAGGGAAAATGGCCTGCACGTCAAGTGTACATGTAGACAAGCAAGTGCCCCCTCAGGGGAAGCATCTGACTCTCCCTGCACAGGAGCTGGGTTTGGGAATGTCAGCAGAGTAGAGCTGAAGAGGAGAAGCACAAGAGGTGCCAAGTGCAGAAGCCAGAGTAGTTTTGACTGGGAAGAGGAAATGCTGGGGACTTTCCACCCGTTTCCAGCACTTGGCTCTGGGAAGGGAGGAGGCTGGTCATGTGTATGGGCTGATGTAAGGGCTGCTGTGCCATGGCTCTTCAGCCCTGTCCTTGCTCTTTGTGAGGAAATAAAAGCTGTGCATGAGGCAGGACAGTGACCTGGGCACAGCAGGAAAGCTCTTCTGTCAGGTAACATCCCTCTGATTGCTCCACAGGAATTTATAGACAACAAAGAGAAAGATACCAAATATATCTGGATTGCCTTGAACACTGAAGACATGGAGAAACAATGGAGTTCAGTGGAAGATGACAGAGTAAAAGAAAAGAGGTGATGATTTGTGGGGGGAGGATATCTTTGGGAAAAGCAAAGTGTGGTATCCCTGCTTGGAAATACAACTCTGAATCTGAGCTAATTACCCAAAGCACAGATCTAACCCTGCAGCCTCAGGCACATATTCAGTGTCATTCCATGGCTTGTTCCAGGTCAACAGGTTCCTGGTGGACACTTTTGGAAACTGTTTTCTGCCTCCAGGACCAACCACAGCCACAGCTCATGTATTTATTAATGCAGAGTCATTATGACACACTTCTGCTGAAATCCCTGCCAACAAACTCGCTTTACAGACCACGTGCCTCTGTTGAAGGTGATGCCTGGCACATAGCATGGGCTGGGATCTGTGCCGCTTTCTTCAGCATTGTGGCTGCATGGGGAGAGTCCTTATCCTTGTAACAATCCCAAGAATCCATCCCTCAGGAGCCACCAGCCCCTGCTGGGGGTGCCCATCCCACCCCCACATGGCTGCTGTGCTTCAAGGGGGTGATTGAGTGGGCACCGCCCGCCCCCCTCACTCAGAGCACCACCAGGATTTTTAAGCAGTGCTGAGTTTAAAGCTGAGTTTAAAGCTGACAACTGCACTCTTTTTGGTCTCTCAGCAGGACAGCTCTAAAAAGAATCGAGGCTGACAAGAACTGTGCTGTTTACAGAAGGAAAAACGAGATCCAGTCAGATAACTGCCAGACGTTAAAGGAGTGGATCTGTAAGAAGAATGCAACTTTGCTGGTGCTCTGAGCACATTTCCAGACAACAGGCAGAGCTTTTTGTCAGAAGATCCATGTTGCTGAAACCAACTTGTGATGTAAATAATCTTTATCAGACTTGCAGGGATATTTGCACTTTGCTGTGCTGTGCTCCCTAAGAAGTCAGAAGACAGGTCCTGCAACAGGGCTGCAAGCTGGCACACGTGGATTTGGGGGTGCTGAGCCTTCACACGGACAGACTGTGGCAGCAGCTGCCTCAGAAAAGGGCAGAGGAGAAGAGATACTCGTGAGGAGGAGCACTGTGCACATGAACTGTGTGATGTGCAGGAATTATGGCCCCTGTGGGGGATGAAGGGTGTGCTGGGCCCACTGCTGCCAGCCCCGCCTCAGGCAGCTGCTGAGCCGAGGATTTTTTATTTGGGTTTCAGTTTTGTGTTTTCTGAAGTTTGTGGGTTTGTTTTTTTTTTTTTTTTTCCTTGGGGTCTAATTGTGACTCACAGAAGCCACTTGAGGGCTGGAAAAAATGCAGTTATTGGACAGTGTCTTATTCAAAGTTGCTGCACAGCTACTGAGTGTAGACAGCAGACCAGGCATGGAGTGACTTGTGACACTTGTGGTTAATGTGCTGATTGCTCCCGTCCTCTTCTGATGCTGAACCTTGGAATCTGAAGGGATTAACTAGGGAAGGGGCTTGGACTGTAAGATGACATTGCGGTGCAAGGGAATAAAGTTGATAACCTTCCTCTCCACCTATATTTAATTTACATTGTGAATTCTAATGTGGAACCACAGATACGGTATGATGAGGCACCAAAGCCAAAGACTGGTGAGATGAATGCCTGTGAGTGCACTCAGTAAATGCATTACTTAGGCATTGAAGTGTCATGAATAAATGCTATTTCTGGGTCTAGAATACAAAAATGCTAAGAGCAGTCTGACCTAGTGCCTTTATTAGATTCAGACATTTGAAAAGAATGAAGAAATGTCATGAATGTTAGGTGCTACTTTAACAAAAATGGCACAGACTAGAATTTAAGTCCTTATAGCAATGAGAAAGGGAAATAAGTCTAACATGGCTTTTGAGATGTAGAGCCTTTAGCTCATCTTTGCTGTGATACACACAAATAAAGGCAGCTGCAGTTTCACCGAGATGTTTTTTTCACACCTGCACATGCCTGGGGAGGGTTAATGTCCAGCACTCTGGGGCTGCAGATTAAAAAGTGAACTGTACCCTCAAAGTCTTCCCTTCAAACAACAGCAAAAAAAACCCCCAACACAGATTTACCCTGCAAAATGCAGAATCAGCAGCTCAAGACTCATATGAGAACTGGTGTTATGTAAGAGGAAACAACAAGAACAACAAAAATCCCCCAAACTCAGCACATCACGTGGGGAGAGGAGGATTGGATTGTTCATTCTAGACAGAGAAGCAAAGAAAGGGCAAGAGTCTGAAATGAGCAAGATAACATCTATACCTATATAATACGTGGAGATATGGTTAGAAAGCAGAAGTGGGAGCACTGCTGAACTCGGGTCAGGAGTGAACGCAGTGACTCTGTTTGGCCCAAAACCGTGGCAGGCAGTGGGGTCTACCACCAAATAGACAGCACAAGGGAAAGGCACGTTTGGGCATGTTTGGTATGTATCTGTGCAAGCTGGTACTAGCTTGTAGTTTTGAAATATTATTATGAAACATAGGTTGTTATAGTGAATAATGCTTATATAAGGATCTATTTTTAGTAACTGCTGAAAAGATATAAATACTCAGCTCTGTATCAATAAAATCGGCTTGTTGCACCCAAGCAATCTGCCCCGTCTCTTCCATCGCCGACCGTCACTTGACAGTAATACATGCTTTATAGAGAGATAATTTCTCACTGCTGAGAAATTCTAGCTTCAGGGTACTCACAGCACACCCTTGTCCATGCAGTGGAGTTGCCAATTGCTGGTTTTATGGCAGATCTTTCTTGATTCGTGCTGAATTTAACAAGAAAAGCAAACTCCTGCATGCTGGCTTCTCTCAAATTAGTTGTGGTGTTTAGGTTTTAACAATATTCATGAAACATCTACTATTTGGGCCTTCTTGCTTTTATTCATGTAATTAAACAAGTTTTTGCAGGGCCTTACTGAAGCTCTTACCTATAATTTAAGCAGTCATGGATTTAGAAAGAATAAAGAAGAAGAAATTACCATTGAAGTACTTCATCAAATCCCACTCTGAGTAAAGCAAGTTGGCAGAGTTTGCAGCTGGACCCTTCTTTTCTTAATACCACAGAGGATGTTCATTGCATCCCTGAGGAGTCAGATTCCAGAAGAGCTTTCACTGTAACCTTTTGTTAAAAGTCTGACACATTATGAAGTGTTAGAAAAGGAGATGCATTATTTTTTGGATCAAATGTCCTGTTTCATGTCAGCCCCAACATTATGATTAAAGATGTTTTCATATTCAAAACCTGAATATTTTACTTCCCTTCAGATTTTTTTTTTCATCCAAATGGTGCCTGAGATGAAAAATACTTTTACTGTCCCAATATTAAGATACAAACCACTGCAATTCAGGGGCTCTGTAAAGATATTTATTGAGTATCTTTTCAGGACTATTGCATATACTTCAGAACCAGGTTAATTTAAAAACATTGCAGAATAACACCTCCCCCCAGCATATAAATTAATATATTAGGCGTTTCATACTGTAGAGTGCTGTTACTGTGCCTATAAAGAATACAAGCAACTAAGAAAAGTGTAATCCAGCAAAATTAGTGATTATATTTAAATAAACATCTGAAAGTCACAAGTTGCTGACAATATCCATGTGCATGGTCCTGCTACAGTCAAGTTCTTCTGTCACAGAAAATACTGAAGGTGAATTCCCATTCTTCCTTCTCTAGAAACTTGATAGGTATATTCCTTTCAGGAAAATTTGCTTCCTCTGGGTCAAATGACACTTTTAATCTTTGGATAACCTGCTAGACATGAGTGGGACTCATTATCAGAGGGATTGTGTCCTAATGCTGTTCAGGCTCCCAGCAAACAGCCCCGGGGTTGCTGCTGAAAATGTCACCCACACAAGGAAACACTGATTGTCCATCTGGAAATGTCCCCCTTGCTCAGAAGCCTCACACTGTGACAGGCACAGGGCACGAGGAAAACACAGAGAAACATCCCTTGCTGATAATTCTCTCATTCCCTTCTCATGATTTTGCCTCCTTGCACTGAGGGCTATTTCTGCCTTTGCACATTAATGCCTGCAGCTTCACTATCACTCTTCCAGTTCCAACTCTTCTCCCCCCATCAGTGCAGATGCTCAGGTAAATAAATATTCTTATCTATTGTGATCTTTTTTTGGCTGAAGAAAGTGCTGTGAGGATAACTTCAGGTGCAGTGCAGCTACATAAATTAGCTTGACAGCGTTATCACTGGGCTTTAACAAGATTAATGTCACACAGCATTAACAAAACATGGAATACCATGCAAGATGCATCCCATCAAATGGGGAGAGAGGAATTTGCTGTGATCTTGTGTAAAACAAGAGTGTTCACTTCTGCATTACCCTGTATCCACGAGGCAGTCCTCCAGACAGACCCACTCCACCACCCATCCCTGCACACAGAGCGTGGCGAAAGGAAAAGCAGAACAAAAACCTCCGAGTGCATACCCAAAAGGGAAAGAAAGAGCAGCTGCTCTTATCTTACAAGATAAAGAGTAAATGGAAGAAATACCGATGGCACAACAGAAACAAACTACAGGCTGGGCAGTAGCTGGAAAAATGGGGCAAGGAAATGACTTATCAAGATGCTGAAGAGAGCCTTTTAAATGGTATCTTTAGAAATCAGAGGCTTCCTCTGTGGGTGGATGTTGAAGTGAGGTAAGCCTGCAACCCTCCCTGAAGGCAGCTTTGACCCACAGAAAGGATCAGGAACAATATTTTTGATAGATATTCATGGATGTTTTATTTCTCTGACCGCATGGCAGCCAGGCGAGACACAGAGTGACCACATGGCAGCCAGGCCAGGCACCAACTGACCACCAAAAACCCAGGAATCCTGGGACAACCACAGTTTTTGGGGCGGGGAAAACACCTATAACCAATAACGAACAGGATAATATCAGGGAGCCAAGAAACCCTGTGTAACCATGCCTCAACTCCCGTGGCCCATCCCCCAGGGGGGCACCTCCACATCTCACCCTTTCGTTTTAATTACAAAGGTTCCTCTCAAGGGTTAAAGCACATCATTTGAAACAACTGCATGGACACACAGTAACGCAAACCATTTCAAAAGAATGCAACCCACCCCTTTGAGTCCCCAACGTCCAAAAAGAACTCAGGAGAGAGATGGAGGCCTTCTGAGCACACTTGGTGAGGAAAACCGAGGCAAGAGAGGGTTTCTTTCATCTACACCTGTTGGAACTTTAAAACCAAGACAGTTACCTTTTTCCCTCCCCCTTTTTCATCCCCCCATAGTCGGAGGGCAATTTTGGGGAAGGGGATTGGGAAAAACAAGGTTTTTTGAGGAAAACCATGGCTGGAGAAATGAGTTAGGGATAAACTGGGGGTAATAAGATGGAGGCAAACCCAGGAAAGGGTTTATATTGGGTACAGGAGAAAAGGAAAGGGTAGAATGTAGGTAGGGAGGTTGTAGGGATAGATATGGTTTACAAAAACTGCGATTTTGCGCATAATCATTGCCTCAGACTGCCGCACCCCCCAGGCCGGTTACGTTAGTAACCTGTAACCCCTTTTCCCCTGAATTATGTTAAAAACCACAGTTTCTCCATCTCCTAAGCTAGGGATTAATTTTTTGGGGTTGTTCTTTTCAATGGCAGTTTTACGGACAAATATGTCCTTTCCATTTTCACATCTAATTATAAAACCATAATTTTTCTTCACAATATACCATTTGGCAATTCCCAAAACTTTTGTTGCAAGGACTTTTCCTCTCGTGGGTCTCTGTTTATGCTGTTTGAGCCCCTGAGCTGCTGCCATTGCTTTGTTACTTTCAGTTTCATTTTTGCTCGCTGCCAGGGACTGCACGCCCCTGCCGAGATTTTTGGTGTCCCCGGAGCCGTGGGGGCCTGGCTGGACCATGCTGCTCTGCTCCTCGTGCGTTGCTGCCGCTGCCACCCTTGTTGTCACGGTAACAGCCATTTCTAGCCTTTGGAGCTCCTGCTGTGCCTCCCCACTGCTTGGCTCCAGCCATGCCGCCGCCGCCCGCGCTGCCAGCCCGGCCGCTGCTCCCCGGAGCCGCTTTGCCACCGCCGCCACCTCCAGCCTTTGCTACATTCGCGCCGCTGCCTCTGCAGCTGCTTTTCGTGCTGTTATAGCCACCACCGGCCAGGCGGCCACGTGGCTCGCAGTGCCAGGCGGAGCGCAGGGCAGGGCGGGCGCCGTGGGAGCGCCGGCCAGGTGCAGTCAGCACCGACACCTCCACCGTGCCTGCCGCCGACACCGCTGCCTGGGCCAGCCCGCCCGCCCGCGGAAACAGCTTCGCCGCCTTTCTCAGCGCGCTCAGGGTGCGGGGTCGCGGCCGCGCTGCGGGAGCCACGTCCACGGCAGGACGTGCGCCGCCGCTGGGCACGTGATCCGGGGACCGCGTGGCCCCGCAGTGTATGTTGTTAAGAACGGGACCCAGCACATCCATAACCAGATAATATTCACGGAAATAGTCTTCCATCGGCATAAGCTTCGATTGAAACATTAACAGAGTCAAAACATCTTCCCAAAAATCTCTTGTAAGAATTAAGTCCTGAGAAACATAGAAACGGTTTTTAAAAATCCATGCCAGGAAGTGTTTTAGCTCCTTCTTAGCCTGAATGAAGCCAAAATTTGCATATCGCTGTTCATGCATCTTTTCAAGTTTAAGATAGATGTCCCTTTGTGGCTTGGGCAGCCATAATTCTTCCCACCAATTTTCCATTGTCCAAGAGAGGACAGCCAAAGCACGTGAGCAAGGAGAAAGATCCAGGGAATTCTTACTGATTCCTTGTGGATCTTCTCAAAATCTTTGCTGGTCTTCTCAAGCTGTCTTCAGAGGTTCAGGGATCATTAAAATGTCCACAAATCTCTACCATCTGTTGAAGTGAGGTAAGCCTGCAACCCTCCCTGAAGGCAGCTTTGACCCGTAGAAAGAATCAGGAACAATATTTTTGATAGTTATTCATGGATGTTTTATTTCTCTGACCTCATGGCAGCCAGGCGAGACACAGACTGACCGCATGGCCACCAGGTCAGGCACAAACTCTGCCCCGAAGACCCAGGAATCATGGGACAACCACAGTTTTCGGGACAGGGAAAACACCTATAGCCAAAAATGAACAGGATAACATCAGGGAGCCTGGAAACCCTGTGTAACCATGCTTCAACTCCGAGGGCCCATCCCCCAGGGGGGCACCTCCACAGGTGGAGAACTCTGGCTACCAGAAAAGTCATTCACCTCCAGGTAAGAGCTGGGACACATTCCCAGTTCCCAAAGTATAGACACAGCCTGTGTAGGCATCATATCAGAGCTCTGAGTGTCAGGAGTGGTGGCTTGGCCCACCCTTATTGAGCTGAGTTGATATTCAAGCTACAGACCCACTTCCTGGTTAAATAACATCCCGAGACTGAGACTCCTTTGGACTCCAGATAGGCACAGCTCCCAGAGCCTTTTACTTCAAACCTGTCAGAGAGAAGGGAAGACAGGATTACTCGGACACCCACAATCAAATATTGCAACAGAGTAAAGGCAGCTCTGGGCATCTCAGTCTCTCTCTGAATAAAGCCTGATTTACCACAGGCAAGGCACTACAGGAGGATGATGTTTTGTGCCTCGAAGAGAACACCATGGAGATTGCCTTTTCTTAATGGGATCTTGTGCCCAGAATACAAAATCCAGGCTTTGTAGTACTCCTGCATCTTGTTTAGTGGTCACTTCAAGTGAAATACAACCTTAGAGTAGAGACAGAAACTCAGGTTTGCCCTTCTCAGGGATGCTGTGCCATGGAGATGAGCACCACCACTTTGCACTTCTACATCCTCCTATACAGCTAGAAGGTTCCAGCAGAAGCTGTGAAGCAAATGTATCTCATTTCTCCCTTCCTCAGAACCCAACAGGCACTGTGGTTAAGGGGGTGGGGGCAAACAGGAAGCAAACCTCAGTTTCCACACCGTAGGTGTCCCTATAGAAGAGGTAAGGGACTTCTTCAGAAACTCTGCTTTCAAACAGAGTGATATAAAGTTCTATGGATAGGCCAAGCAAACTGGAATGGTCTCCAGAAAAGCCAAGGGACAAATCCCCACCAGTGTCATAACACCTGAGCTTAGACATCAAGGTGTTTGCCCTTCTAGAAACAGGAGGAGCAGTTTGAGGCAAGCAGCGAGACAGAAGTCTAAGAATGGGGAGAACCTCACTGAAAATGAAAGCGTCAGTGGATGTCTGTATTGCAGACGGGATAAAAGAGTGGGAAGGGCTGCAGTTTTCAGTTTGAGGCGCCTTCCTGCTCGTCACATCTCACAATAAACACCTTTGTCAGATCAAGCTCTCAGGGCTTGGGGATGAAGTGAATATAGTCACACATCACCAGTAACGTCACAGATTTAAAAATATTTAAATTTTCCACTTTTTAAGGTAATTTCAGACTTGTGAAATCTCAGTGCTTATTCCTATCGCTGGTAATTCTACCAACTCCTGCCAGCAGCTGCTCCAGGACGAGCTGCAGCAGCCTCCGAGGAGATGGGACAGCTGCCAGGGAGAGGAACAAAATGCCCCACACCTGGCACTGGTGGCACAGAACACAGGGCACTGGCCACAGAGCAGCTCACCCAACATAAATTCACAGCTTCCTTCCTCTCCAGCAGCCTCTTTCAGAGGAACATTCTCTATAAATGAAAACACGTCTTAGCAGTCTCCCAAACCTCTTTGCTGTAAACCTCACACAGGTTACATGCAGATTGACACTTTTGCAAAATATATTCTGTAATGAGGAATTTGTGTTGCTGTAATCTTCGCTTCCTCCCCTCATTGCTTTGGTATCCCGGTGTCTCTTGGTTTAACTTTCACTTTCTCTACTCTCTGTTACCATGAGCCTGCCTCATGTTGCTTCTCAGCATTACAAATTTACCCCCTAACTTTCATTTGTCACCGTTTTAACAATGCCATGTGAAATCTTCATTGCCTTCTATAACCTCTCCATAATCACCCCTCAACATAATGACAGATATCTCCTACAAGTCACTGTCTATGTCTGTATTATTTATCTCGTCTTACTCCCCTTTAATCGAGTATCACCAGCAAAACCCCTCCACATCAACTTACAGCTTATTGTCTAATGCTTTTCCATTTACCCAAAAGAACTCTTCATTTCTTTTATAGAGTCCAATCCATGGATCTTGCTTTGTTATCTTCATCATAAAGCTCTGTAGGAATAAACCCACATGAGAAAAAAAGTGCTGCATGTTCAGTCCAGTTATCAAAACACTAAGTCTTTGATCCAGGGCAAAAGCAAAACAACAATCTAGCCTTTCCTGCAGAAGAAATAATATTAAAACCTAAATATACAGAGACTGGTGACTGGGATAGGGTTGACTGACCTGGGGAGAGCCTATTCTAAAATATCAAGGTCTGCTATCAAGGTCTGGAACAGATACAGAAGAATATATTCTCCTAGGCCTTTGTGCAGGGTGGAATCTTTCCTAATATTGTGATATAATATAGAAAAAAATGCTCCAAGCTGCACTTCGGGTAACTATCTCCTACCTCCAAAGTTCACAATTAATGTATTTACCAACTTGTGTGTCATTAACCTATCTCAATATGAGAAAACAGTTGTTTAATTAAAGATAAATGAGATGCAAGAGTGTTTACCCTGATAGATGCCTTCAATATGAGTATTTATAGCTGTGAGCAGCACCAAGTTTAACTCAGACAGATCCTTGGACATTTTCTAAAACATCAACTGCTCAAGCTGATGTTTCCTGTTTTCAGGGAGCAGAGGCACAAAGTTTTCTTCAGGCTGTGACTCACTGTGGTCTTACACCAGCTTCCTACCTGTTCTGCTGAGGAGGCTGGAGAAACGGTTCCCTGGAAGTGAGCTGGGGGGAAAACAGGATCCCCCTTTGGTTCCCTTACCAGCTCCTGATGATTTTCAATGACCAGGAGGGAAGCATTTTGGGAGGAGCAGCGGCTCTGGCTGGAGTTCCAGGCAGCTTCGCTCTCCGAGAGGTAGTAACACTTCCTCTGGAAGTACAGCCAGCCTGATGGACACAGGTCCAGGGGAGGACACACAGGAGAGTCTTTGGCCGGAGAACGGTTTACTGGGAAAAGACAAAAAACAATCTACCCATTTCTTCCAGCTGGAAAATGTTTTAGTTTGCTTTCTGGCCGCATCATCTGAAATAATCTCAGTCTAGCCACAGCATTGTTACTTCTGCCCAGCAGAAATAATTATTGTAAACTAATGGTATATTCTGGATCCTGCACCCTTCTGCCTCTTGACATATCCTTAACAGGATGGTCAGGGACAGTAGCTGGTCAGGTAGAAGTAGCTGAGAAGGTGATTATAAAGTATCCCCCAAGGACTCTTCTACAGCTTAAAAATTCCAACAACTGCAGTTTTTGCACACGTTGCTTCCTCACAGCTGAATTAATAACTTTGTTTATTATAGTGTCATTTTGAAGGACTGCAGATTGGTAGGACAATCTTCCCATTGTTATTTATTTGTTTTCCTGAACTTGGATTAAGACCAACAGTGATGCTACAAAATTGATATTTTTTATTTTGATAAAACTAAACTGAGCCCTCCCTAACCCCACTGCAGCACGTGGGGTTGTTTCTCCAGCACTGGCCCACAGTTTCAAACAACACAGAATCAGAGTGGCTTTGGGTTGAGAGTGACTTTAAAGATCATTTTGTTCCACCCCCCTGCCATGGGCAGGGACAGACTCCACCAGACCAGGTTGTTCCAAGCCCCATCCAACCTGGCCTTGGACACTTCCAGGGATGGGGCAGCCAGAGCTTCTCTGGGCAGCCCGTGCCAAGACCTCATTGCCCTCTGAGTATAGAACCCAAAACTCTGGTAATTTCTATTGCTAATTATATTTTCTTTTAAAATTCCTTACTTACCAAACTGAATACATGAAATCAAAATGAGAGCAGCAGTAAGGACTCCAGCAACAGCTCGCCACAGCCAGATGTTTGAGAACAGACCTGAAAAAAGAAATGTCAATGAAAAAACAAAACAAAACAAACAATTAAAAAACAAAAGAAAACAAAAACCAAAACAACAAATCAGAACCAACTGACAGGAGAGTAGAGCCCAGGACCCACAAAGCTGTTAAAAAAAAAA
>VYXC01010952.1:3035-13803 GCA_013397175.1 Platysteira castanea
GGATAATCTCTTACCATGGTCCTGCAGGTGCTTGACTGGATTTACCTAAATCTTCCAAAGCATAATTATGACAATCCTAATGGAACAAGTGAATTGAAAGAGTCAGAAATAAATGGGATCTTGTCACTTTGTGACAAAAGAGATTTTTGGGACCAGGCCACGGGGCTTGGTTTTTAGGGCAAACATGAGAATAAGTTTGCAAGTTCTCTACATTATGATGCACAATAGGACAGCTACGAACAACAGATGGAATACTGAAACCCAGATGAGGATAGGTGGTTGTAAAGAACTCCCTTCAGCTGACTACTCACAGACATCTTCCTTGAAAGCCTCCTCTGGCCATGATGCAAAGCAGAAATCAAAGGAGTTTGAGAGGAGCTGGAGGTCTTCAAAAGAAAGACACACAGACACTATTAAATCTCTTTGGAAAAAAATCTCTGATGAAGAATAATTTCTCCCCTTGCCAAAAATAAGCAATCCTCAGTGAAAAGAAGAAATAACAAATCAGTTTTCACATGCTGCTGAAACAAAGTTATGTATGTAAGTGGCTGAATATGAATTGAAATGTTAGAAGTCTGAATGAGACCAAACCTAAAATCATCAATAATTTCGGTTCATTCCTTAAAGTGACCCTTTGTAAAATGAGCTTTTCAGTTGTAACTTCTCAAGACTTCTGAGGCATGACATTCACCGTGATGTGGCACCTCCCCCAGGACTAACCATGTCAGTTATGTAGATTCTAACTGGATTTCAGATTGATGATGTTCATCCAGGAAATTACAGCGCCTTCACTTCTCAAAAATACCTAATTGACTGTTCTCACTGGCATGAGCAACTTCAAAAATAACAAGTTTGAATCAAATTTGCAAAATACAAAATCTGTATTCTCAACAGGTACTTGAGTGGAAACCAGATGATGCTAATACTCATTCGGTCAGAAGAGCCTTGTATAATACTTGTACAGTCAAAAGACAGCCTTCTTTCTCAAACTTCACGCATTACTTTTTTTACAAAATCTCTTTAATTATTTTTCTTTATAGATTATTTTCTTTGCCTGGTTTTACAACTTTTGTATTATAGCCATGGCATATCAAACTAAACAGATTACTTTTGTGTAACCGTAAATCAGGTTTGTGACACAGTCTAACTTGAAAAAAGAAAACAACTCAAAATTACCACTGGGCAAGATTCCCCTTCTTTCAGTTTTACAGCGGAGGATTTCTAATGTGGAACCTAGTGCAACACAACAGAACCATAGTTCAAGAGCAAGGACCAATGTTAGTTGCCTTTGGCAGTGGAAATGGGTGAAAACATTTTTTTCAAGCTGCTCCGTTTGTGCTGAAGGTGTGCTGAAGGTCACAAACCTCTCTCCTGTGCCAACAGGACTTTCTCTCCTTTTCCAAGGCTGTGCTGAAGCAGCCCCAGTGAAAGAAATGTATTTGTTTTAGCCCTTCACTCCATATTACACATCAGGTCCACTGGGACCTGCACCACCATGACTTGGAGAGGGAGTGGTGAAGGGCAACTTGTGACTGGTGAAGGCAATTGTTCTCTAACTGGCCCAGGCCATGAGTGCCTAAACCTGACTTAGCTGTGTGCAGCCATGGACTTCCCTCCAGACGTACCACTGCAGGCAGGAAGGCCTGCCCCTCTGCAGCATCAGGGCTGGTTGTGCATGTGTGACAAAATGGCACAAAAAATCTACTTTATGTAAGAGGCTGCAGCAGGTTACCTGTAAAAGGGAGTAGATCGGGACCCCTCACTCCTTTCTCCTCTCCTTCTCTTTCACTCTCATTGTTTACCCAGCTCCAGACCATCCACAGGACAAGACCGATATGAGATTAAGCAACTGGTGATACTCTCTGTTGTTTGTCTCGCTCTTCTCTGCCTTTATTTCTCTCCTCCCTCACTCAGCCTGGGCACAGAATGGCTGTCCAGTTCTATTCGATACTCGGTACAAAAGTTTGCTGTGGGAGTGGGAAGCTTGTGGCTGTGTGTTGTGGCTTGTGAGCCAGCACCTTTGAAAAGTTTGTTGTGGGAACTAGTGTGTACTGTAAAAACTTAGGGCCTGTTAGCAAGCACTTTTGAGAAGTGTATCATAATATTTAAGAGCTTAGTGAGCAAAACTTTTTGTGTCCAAAGAGTGGGCTGGTTGCAGGAGCTAAGACAGCTAAGACAATTAAGCTCAAGAGCTCTCTGACACCTCTCTGGTGTCTTTATTAAGCCTGACAAGAATTTGCAACAAACATCACTCCCCATTCTGAGGGGTTGGGACAATTACCCCAACACCAAACTCCATAGAACACCCTAAGAAGGGCCATCCCAAAAAAACCCTTTTCCGGATAATGCTACAATCTATCAGGTGAAATGCCAGTCTCTTTCTACCGCAAAAACAGATACACCCTCCTAGCCCNAACA
The DNA here is from genome assembly GCA_013397175.1 of Platysteira castanea. Classification (NCBI taxonomy): domain Eukaryota; kingdom Metazoa; phylum Chordata; class Aves; order Passeriformes; genus Platysteira; species Platysteira castanea. Next base: position 5,454 of record VYXC01010952.1, read on the forward strand.
CAAGAGAACTGGCAATGTTTGATAATTAAGTTGTCCTTTCTTCATCCTGCTGGTGGAATTTTCTTTACAGAGCTAAAATGATTGCTTTTCTTTGCCTATTATTTTAAAATATTTTTCTTTTTAAAAATTTAGATAGTTGCTTTTCTTATTGCCTTTTATTCTGAAATATTATAAAAGAATAATATCTATGAAATTACTTTTCCTCCATCCTGAGAAGGTGATATTCTTATTTCTTATTACAAGGCAATACAGCTTCTGAAATTTGCAAACTTTTAAAATGAACTACAAAATAGATCCCTCTGTTGTTAAAATTCTGGGTCCCCATTAGATTTATAGTTCCCATTCAGCACTATTGTATTAATTTCTTTTTGCAACAAGTCATTTTTACTCTACTCTCCTGAGGTATTGCATGTACTTGACATATACTCTCAGCAAATTCCCTCATATTGGGCAACTCCAGCATTTGTATCATTAGGAAATGAAGAGTATTGTTTTATAAAATGTTTTTTCCAAGATTTAATAGTGGCTGGATCAAAAGCCATTACTTTCTCCTTCAGTAATATTTCCTATAGCAATGAATTATTGCTGAATTAATTTTATTTTACTGGGACATAGAAACAGAACTATAATTCAGGGTCAAGTTAGCACAGACCTTGCTTGTCTGTCAGAAAACTTATTCTCTGCAGGTTGCGTTGTTCGGCATCACACAGCACAGAGAAACCGGAGCAGAGCTGAGCCGGTGGCTGGGCAGAGAGGAGTACTGGAGGCAGGCTGAGGGCATGGTCCTGCGTTGAGACCAGCTGCCTCTGCTGCCTGCTCTGCCTTTAGCACCTCCTGCCCTGCAAGGAGAAAGCGCTGCCCAGAGACTGTGTGAGGGAAATACCAACTGATTTCCTTTTCCTTCAATAAAGGCTTGTGAGAGCCCTGCCAGAGCTGCCGGTGGGTTGGCCTCTTGCAGGGCTGGGGAGGGTCCTGGGGGCTGGGGACCCTTCTCTTAACGGGGTGCAAGGGTCCCCACAGCAATTGGTCCCAGCCCAGGACAGGGGTGGAGGGACTGAAGCTGCTGCCCTGGGCAGAGGGATCTGCTGCTGTCACCACCTCCTGCGCTGGCTCCTCCTGGGGCCTGTCCTACTCCAAGGGGACAGGTGCAGGTGGGGGGTGGCTGGGACCGCCNCCAACTGATTTCCTTTTCCTTCAATAAAGGCTTGTGAGAGCCCTGCCAGAGCTGCCGGTGGGTTGGCCTCTTGCAGGGCTGGGGAGGGTCCTGGGGGCTGGGGACCCTTCTCTTAACGGGGTGCAAGGGTCCCCACAGCAATTGGTCCCAGCCCAGGACAGGGGTGGAGGGACTGAAGCTGCTGCCCTGGGCAGAGGGATCTGCTGCTGTCACCACCTCCTGCGCTGGCTCCTCCTGGGGCCTGTCCTACTCCAAGGGGACAGGTGCAGGTGGGGGGTGGCTGGGACCGCCGGGGAAAGCAGCCTCCAATGTGCCAGCCTCCTCTTACACATCATAGCCTTTGGGGCCATGGGCAGGAGCTCCCATCCAGGAACTGCTGGTCTGGGAGCTGCTGGAGCCGGAGCTGGTGTAGTTGGAGCTGGAGCAGGAGCTGGTGCTGGCACTGGCCACAGGGCCATTATTCTCGTCCCTGGCAGCACCAGAGCGCAGCAGCCTCCTTGCTGCACTGGCCCACAATGATTCTGATGACACTGTGCACCAAGTGGTGCCGTGTGTTTCTCGAAGACAGGCTGTAACATCTGGACCAACACCTCAGCATTCAGCCCACAGACACACAGATTGTGCAGGATTGTGCTCTCTGCGGCCTCAACCAGCCCCAGAATATCCCATCCAGCCTCTGGCATAGCCAGGTTGTCCACAGAAAATTGGACCCACAGCTCGGGCAGGAAGCCACCTATGAACTCCAGCCCTGAGGGCCCCTGCTCAGCTGGGGACAGTGTCCCCTGTGGAGGATCTGGATGGGACACCACAGGGCCATGGGGGCTGTTCTCGTCCAAGGGCCCAGGAGTTCTCCCTGCCTGGCTGGTGGCCTCTGGCAGCTACTCGGAGGCGGTGCTGGCTGTCTCCAGATACTCGTCTGTGTGGCCAGAAAGTGTGACAGTCTCTATCAGTGTCCTGCAGAGGGGGCACGAGGGATTTCTGTGTGCCCACCGCAGGATGCAGCCCAGGCAGAAGTGGTGACGACAGGGCAAAGCAGAAGTCACATCCTTCCAAGAGTCCTGGCAGATGGGGCAGTTATCATCTGTCTCTGTGGCCACGTCTGGGCTCTGCAGCACAGTTGGGAACAGCCCACAGTGCCTGGCTTCCCCAGCCAGGTAGGTCTGGGAAACAGAAGTGATGGCTCCGGGACTGGCATCGAGATCTACCAAGAACAGGCTGCACCCAGCACCAGAGAAGCCTGGCTTGATCCTCTCGGCTTGCAGTTTTGCTCAGTAGGAGTTCCGGCTGGAGCCAGACTGGTCCTGCCAATGTCTGAATGCAAGCAGTGCGGGGCACCATGTCACAATCTATCACCCTGGGATGTCATAGTCTACTGCTCTCTGACACCAGCTTCCACCCCCAGTGACAGCACCAAAGGCATTGCAGCTCCTTGGAAGCCCAAGATAAGCAGTGAAGGATGTGAGATCACAATCCAAAGCTCGGTGATGTCACCATGTGCACTTCAGATGCCCCCACCCTATGACAACACAGCAGGCCTTCCATCCCTGCAGGCACACGTTGTCAGGAGGAAAAAGGAAATAGTCTTTCCTAGTTTCAATTTCTGCATTTCCATGTGTCTCTCCCTGAGCCTCCAGCATCACACGTCCTTGGCCCTGTCTCTCATCCCTGCTCCTGACACCTTGCTGTGGTTCCCTGGGGGCAGTCCTGGTGTCTATTCACAGGGCCTGTCATCAACCTCCCTGTGAGATGCCAACAAATCCAGGCTTTTCAGGCCAAGCTCTGCAACATTTTTCTTTAAAAGTCAGAGTTTGTCCTCTATGCTGTCCTCCTGGGTCAAGGGTAATGGACATAAGGACACATTGCACCTGTGTTTAGGAATGTGAGACTGTTCAGCCTTGCTTGCCCAGTAAAATGGTGCTGCCTAGGGAGGCTCCAAATCCAGGAAGGAATTCTCTCTGCCTTTTGTTTCGGCAGCAGTTCTTTCATCTGCACAATGACAAGTCCAGGCCTCCATCCTCGGAGCACTCCTGGGATGACAAAGACACACTCCAAGGACAGCATGTGGGCCCCTGAGCTAAGAAAATCTGCAAATACACAAATAGTGCCCCAGGGATGCAACTCTTCTTTTCTCCTTGTGCCTTTAGTAAGTTGTCCTCCCCACCTGAATCCTGAAGGATTTGCCAGGAGAATTAATCCACGATGCCAGAGGTTTATGGCCAGAAAGGAGACAGAGCAGTCCTGTAGCTTTATTCGAATAAAGAGAGAGGCCATGGGCATTTCCCTTGGGGTCTCTCAATCTGTTGGGGGACACAGCCTCCTTTGTATCCTAAGTTTCTGGCCTCTTCCTTTCCCCCACTGGCCAAGGTACAGACTTCCCGAATCACATACTCTATGCCCCCTCTAATATGCACCCCCTTTTTGTCGTATAAAAGAAAGAAAAAACTTACTCATTGTTCTATTCAGTCTTCATTCTTCTTCTCTAGGTTCAGGAATTTAACATGGCCTTGGCTGAGCAACAATCTGTGTTGATTAGTAACATTTTCTAGAACTAAGAGTTTCTTCTGTTATTTCCTTGTCTGTAAGTTCCTGGCACTACCTACAAACAGATTCACACGATCTGTTTGGAAAGAGATGTTCGTCTTATTCCTTTCAATTACAATGCAAGCCCTTGCTGCAGCCAACTCTTGTCTATGTAGACTCACAAAGTAGACCCTGCAATGGAAAGAGACTCCTTAGAGTTTGTGTCGGGAGGTGAAGGGGGAAGCTCTGTCCTTTGGTCACTTGAAGCCTTTTTGAGGAGATGCTTGCACTCTGGGGGACGCACACAAATGACATGTATCCAATCCTTGCAGGTTCATTCACGAGCTTCTGACGCATCACAGAGACATAGGGGTTGTCATGTTGGGGGATGTCACAGTAGGCATGGACACATGACACACACTTATTGTACTCCAAAGCTGTAGAAAGCAAAAGTTTTTGTATTATTCTCTGCTACTATTCTTACACCACTTCACGTTTACTGTGGCTTGTTATGATTGGCTGCTTAGCAAACAATGACAGGGCTGTCTACAAAACAAAGACCGTTCAAACAACAATTAGCTATACAAGCAATTAGTTACATATTATATGCAAGGTCCTTCTTGTACACTGTTGATGTTCTATAGCAAGAACATCTTCTTTCTTTGATTACCTTCTTGGTTATCACTGCAGTTTTATTGCGACTGCAGATTCTCACAGGTAAATCCTACAGGTAAATTCTGACTGTCTTTAGATCTGACTCTGTGGGACTTTCAAGGCAGCTGTCAGTCTCATCAGATCCCACCACAAGGGGAGGCAGTTCAATCTGGGAACATTTTTAAATGCTTCAATACATCTTTTTTTCTGCAGAAATATTGCCATAATATTTTTCTTCCAGAGAATCTTTTTGCTTCTCTTTGGGGGACTTGCCTTTGCTGCCTTCCCAAATCAGGCCATTTCCCTNGATGTCACAGTAGGCATGGACACATGACACACACTTATTGTACTCCAAAGCTGTAGAAAGCAAAAGTTTTTGTATTATTCTCTGCTACTATTCTTACACCACTTCACGTTTACTGTGGCTTGTTATGATTGGCTGCTTAGCAAACAATGACAGGGCTGTCTACAAAACAAAGACCGTTCAAACAACAATTAGCTATACAAGCAATTAGTTACATATTATATGCAAGGTCCTTCTTGTACACTGTTGATGTTCTATAGCAAGAACATCTTCTTTCTTTGATTACCTTCTTGGTTATCACTGCAGTTTTATTGCGACTGCAGATTCTCACAGGTAAATCCTACAGGTAAATTCTGACTGTCTTTAGATCTGACTCTGTGGGACTTTCAAGGCAGCTGTCAGTCTCATCAGATCCCACCACAAGGGGAGGCAGTTCAATCTGGGAACATTTTTAAATGCTTCAATACATCTTTTTTTCTGCANTAAGATGGGGTGGCAGAGAGGCAGAGCGGGAGGTTTCAGGCAGGAGCAGCAGCCCCTGCCTGGGTCATGCTCTAGAAAACCCCAGGAGGGAGGTGTGAGAAGGGTTCTCTCTTTTTGTGCAGATCAGTGATTTTCTCCTCCTTCAAATTTAGCACTCTCAACTCTTGTACTGAGCTGGATATGCGGTTGTTTTGCCGGTGGGCAGGGTCAGAGACAAAAATACAGACAGCAACTGAAGCAATAGTGTGATTTGCTATAATTCAAAACTGCAAAAAAATCAGAAAAGGATCGCCCTAATCCTTTACACTTCATCCAGATCCACACATCAGCTGGGGGAAGCTGTCCCAGCAAAGCCCTGGAGAGCCACAGCTGGGAACTGGGAAATCCTATGGTTTAGCAGTGTTTGCAGGCCATGAGGCTTTCAACTGCCCTGTGAGAGTAGCCTGCCTTTGATGGTACTGAATGAGCAATCTGACAGAACTTCTAGTGCAGCAATATCTGATTTCATTCTCCCCTTGCTCTTCTCCCAGAGCCCAGCCAGTGCTCAAGGAGAAACCAAGGGAGTTGTCTTGGAACCTACATCCCCAAACAGGGCTAAGTGAGGCCTTGTCCAGATTCTAAATGTGGAAAGCTAAAGGCATGTTCCACCAAGGAATGCACCTATTGATAGTAATACCTGGTTAAGGAGCAGATCCATGGAACATTTGGTTGGAAGGGTCATCTAGAAGGCAACTTTGGCTCAGGGCCTGTAGTTGAGGCTTTAGTCCTTCAGTGTTTTGCGGTGCAAATGCATGCCTTGGAGAGCTGGAAACAAACAAGTCCCTGTTTAGCACATTTCAGACAGAGAACAGGATTAGGCCTGCAAGGCCGGGCTGGGGCCAAGAGCAGAAGGCCGGCACACTGCGTTTGCCCACAGGCAGCCGTGCAGACCAAGAAGGCCACTCCTGCCCAGGGCTGAGGTGCCCGAAGCTGCCTCCCTGCTGGGCAGCTCTGCGCAGCCCGTGGGACGCCGGGTCCCGGGCAGCCAGGGCAGCCCACCTGCCTTGGAGCACGAGGAGTGTCCCAGAGAAGCTGCGGCCCTTTGCTTTGGAACTATTTCTGCAAGTCCTGTCATTCATCCATCGCGTCTGACATNAGGTGCCCCAAGCTGCCTCCCTGCTGTGCACCTCTGCAGAGCCTGTGGTGCTGCGACATTCTCAAAGACCTTTTCTGTTCTATACTCTGTGGCTGAACTTCCCTGTAGAAAAGCAGTGCTGCTGCCTGTGTCCTTGCAAAGTGCACCCGTACGTTTGACTTGCTGAGCACGTACACAGTTCCATGCAACGCCTCATGTTCCCGGTAGCATCGTCTCCTCTGCAGAAGACACAGCCCATGAAAACAAGGCAAAGTTGTTACCTACTTTTCTCCTCCCACAGGACTTTTTGGACACAAAGGTGTCTGAAAGGACTGCATTTTCCTCTCCTCCATTCTTATTTCTCATTCTACAAAATAAGAGAGCTGAAGGAATTTCAAGCATGTGGGTGCCTGATCTCTCTTACCCCCTAAAGTTGCCTCATGGAGCCCTGGTTACCTACCAGCACTTTAGCATGGGAGTCATTAATTCCCAAAACACAAGGGCAGTGGACTTCAACTGCAAAGCCTGTCCTTGGAATGGCATTGCTTTTGATGCCTTGATGATTTTTTGCCTTTTCTTTTTATATACCTTTTATGTATTCTCAGTACCCTCAGCATGCATACTTTCAGTTCTTTAAGTCTGATAGCTTGGCATGGTCCTGGTATTCTGCAAGGCCAGAAGACCAAACATCCTAACGGCCCCACAGTTGGAGGCCAGAAAGCCTTATGCTTCTTGAGAAACCAAGCCCCCTGTAGAACATACTTTGTAAACTAAGATTAGGCCTATCTGGGGGGATATTTTAGAATGGGGAGATGTTGTGCTATTCATTCAAGCCTCTCATTGGGACATTTCTGTTAGATATGCTAATTTGCAAGGTCTGGAGTATTGTATAAGAGATCTACTGGATGTGTAAATTTCGGCATATTCCATTTGAAAAATTGTTGTACCAAAAAGATCCTTATTAAAAAACAAGATAAAAACCCTTTATCCCTTAACTGTGTCTGGCTCTTGATTTGAGGATTAAGGAAAAGGCATCACTGTTACCCTGCAGGCTCCATGTGGGAAGGCGTTTGTGTGAGCAGGGGAGATCACAGCCTGTGTGTCCTGGAAATAGACCCAGTAAAAGGAACAGATCCTTGCTGTGGTCTGGTACTGCTGATCCAAGCAGCAACTGCCCTGCGAGTTCCTTCAGGGAACTTCACAGAAAGGGCCTCCATAATTTCAGCTCTTGTGAGAACTCGCTGCTTNGAACCCATCTCAGCTGACGAAGACCATTTATTGCAGATTGCTGCAGCCACACTGCTGATCTACAAATACACGAGAATCAAATTCAGTTGAAGAATGTAATTTTATTAAAAATTGATACACCCCCACTGACAATATATACAGACCTCAATTAAGGTTAAAAAATGTCATTTATTTGATTACTACAACAATGCTATGTAAAAATATACAAATTCCAATTTCCATTAACAAAAATTTATTTATTGCCAACCTCTACAACTCACTATACACAAAGATCCATTAGATGTTTAACAACTTAATTTATTATATATTACAACAACTGTAAAGCCCATATAGAAACACAAAAATATCAGTATCTCTCTAAATAGCCCTATAACAAAAACTCAGTAGATGGAATTATACATACACAACTCCCTACATATTTAAATAGAAATCAATACATATATAACCACCCAAATACACAGATGAAAATATAGATTAAATATTACAGACTACATACAATATTTATAAATCGGTACATAAAAGAAACCTATCTGTAAATAGACAACTCTACCAATCTAAATATCCATAGAACTGCACCAATACAAATACACAGTTATACATAACTAGTTAATATCTGCATAGCGAAGTTATTCTTAAGGTATTTGCACATAATATTTCCTAACATATTCTGATACATAGTACTTCTTACATTTCACTACCCGCGAAAGCCAGTGGTATAATAGCTGTTTATCACACCTCTCACGGGCTCTCCACCCTTCCCCAGGGTCTCCCCTCTCCCAGGGCTCTCCCTCCCGCCACCCCGGGATCTCCCCCTTCTGCCGGGCTCATCCCCCTCTCTTGGGATCTCCCCCTC
>VYXC01010952.1:13973-30326 GCA_013397175.1 Platysteira castanea
CCGCGCCGAAGCGAGCTACACCGCCGCCCGTGCTGTGCCTGGGGAGGGGCTGCGGAATGTGGGCGCTCTTCGGGACAGTAGGGGCTCCGAGCTGTGCTCGCTTTGTACCTTGAAGGCTGTCGGGTGCGTTGCAGGAAAGCTGGAGTGCCCGCGGTATTCCGGTCGCTCCGTGTCCTCAGCTCAGCAGGAAGATGGTTTCGAGTGCGGGTGCGAGGGCTGTGTGCTCATCCAGCAGTGTGTCTGTGTGTGTCTGTGTATCGGAGCTCCATGGGCTCACCCTGGCGGTCAATTCTTGGATATTGTTATNTTATGGGTACGAATCGAACCGAATTGAATTCACCCAGAGCCAGTTAGGGTTTCAGCTGATTAGAATTTATTGAATTGAGCAAGCACCACACTAGCAGGCACAAACAGGCAAAAGCAGCCTAGGCTGAGCGGCCGTCCAGCGGCGCGCACTCAGTTCCCTTTTCAGCGATCCTTTATACCATTGTACTGCTGCGTTTTGTGGCTCTCTCGGCGACTTGTGCGCTTGCGCGGGCTGTTGGTAGGTGGTCGGTCATCTGGTGGTCGCGGGGATGAAGGCCAAAGTCTTCCTGTGCGTTGTGGTCACGTAGTCACTTATGCAAAAAGCCTTACATTGCAAAAGCAAAAGCCTTGCGATGCAGTTTCCATTTTCAGGGTGCATATGCTCAGTTACAATACCTTACCATACTGGATATTGTGGTTTGACATTTTTGCCATTGTGTTGTTGCTGTAACTCTTTTTGGAACATTTCAACATTATTACACAATTCTCTGGTGTCACAAGTTTGATCAACANCAGAAAGAAGTTCTATGAAATAATGGAAGTAGTGATGTAGTCAGACACTTCTGTGTATAAATATTCAATAACTAAAGCATTAAGAAAGAAATCTTGTAGGTGTATAGGCAATGTATTATTAAAAAGACTTTCTGTGTCCGGAAGTTGGGGCATCAAGGATCTCGATTTATTACTCGCTTCTAATTATTACTGTTTCCAATTTGGGGTTGCTTTTTTTTCATTGTTTTATTTGAATCTCAACATTTGAGTAAAATCTGTCTGCAGTGATCTTGTCTTTATGTTTTAGGCTGTAGTAGATCTGAGTTACTGCCATCAGGATTGAATTGTTCTTGTGAACAGTGGTGTGAAAATGTTTAAGGGCAGTCTCTGGTCCAAAGAGCTGCATTGCTTGTTGTTTTAAGTCCCATACTTAAATAGTTGATGTGGATCTGTGCAAATGCCATCTCGTAACAATCCTGATATAATATAGCACTGGTTTACAGATGAACCGTGTGAAAAACAAATTTGAGATGTCTTTCAAGAGATGCTCGTAAACAAGAGATTTGTAGCCTGTGTTTTGACAAGATCTGTAGATATTTTTGGGTGAATCACAGACAACCTTTACAGACCATCAGTGTGGCCTGAGCTTGCTGGGTCAGCATCTGCCTCAGATGCAATGGTCATTTAGTTGCTGGCATTTGGTAGTAGTTTTCCCCATGTCATATTAAAATATCCCATGGACAAGGTTCTACATCGAGGCTGAGGCACGGGAGATAGGGGTTAGGCCCAAAATCTTTGCCATGTTTCACTTTCTGTTCTAAGGCAGAACTTGGTTCTGTGGTACTTGAAATAAACTTTAAGAAAGAGCCTCTAACCAGCCTGGCTGTAAACAATTCCTTTTCCAGGTGACTGCCCGTTAGGCAATAGGATCTGCATTGTCACTGTAAAGCTTGAATATTCTGCCTTAATGTCAGTAAAGTCAGCAACAAGAAGAAAACCACTACAGTTCTCAGAAAGGTTTATATATACCTCAACATCCTATTTCTGGCCCTTCTAAGTTATATAGTCGCTCATGAGATTACAGGTTAAACCCAACAAGCCAGCACCTTAATACTGAGTGTGAAATACATAGGAATGTTAATGTATGGTGCTGTTCTGCCTTTACAGTGTATACTTCTAAACCAATTACTTTTCCCTTTCTGAATCAAGTTTTTTTTGTTGGTGGTGGCAGTGTTGATTAAGTTCATGTCTGGTAACTGAATTAATCTTAAAATATCAACATTCATATCTGATGTGTATCCTAATCTAGATTAAGAAAAGTGGACTGTCCTTTGCTTTTTAAGATATTCTTTTTGCTGAAATGTACCTACCCGTTTGACTTGTGGGGCTTGGTTGGAGCTGATTCAAAGGTATATACTCATCTTCCCAGCAAGGCTGAAGATTTTAATGCTGAAATCTGTCCTTAGCAAAAAGGTAACCAAATGAGTGCTGAAGGCTGGAATTCCACAGAAAAAGTGAAGACACTTTAAAGGTGTTTTTTGGTGTGATAAAACTGGTTTATATCAGTGGGAACAGATTTCTGAACTCTCACCTTTCCTGTGGCTGTCCAGTAGTCTGATTTTCATCATTCTTCCAATTAACTTGGGATTGTTTGCCACTTGCTGGAAGGATGTGCTGCCAGGTTGTCATAGGTTATAGTGTAAGATGGACCCCAAAAAATATTCTTTTACCATTTTCATGAGCTGCTGAGGCCAGGCAGGGTGGTGCTCCCTGCCTCCTCCCCCTTGACTGTCTTCTGTTAATGGGCCCATCAATGCCTTCCCGCATGACTCACAGGTAACTGGCTCCCGGNGTAAAAGAACTGTTATTCCTGTTCCCCATATCTTTGCCTGAAAGCCCCTTAATTTCACAATTATAATAATTCGGAGGGAGGGGAGTTGCATTTTTTCCATTCCAAGGGAGGCTGCTTCCCTCCTTAAGCAGACACCTGTCTTTCAAACCAAGACACAGGTCTGACAGATCTTGAGAAGGTTTTGCTTCAGGTGAAAGAAAAGAAGGAGTCTTTATTCTCTGGCATTGCAGCTGCACATGGAACGGCCAGCAGTAAGTGTGTTCCTCATCACTAAACTAACACTTTTTCATGATACAGCTATGCAGACTGTGCTGGAATAACTCAAAATACCGTATGAGCTAAGGAACTTGGGCAAGTGCTGAGGGGCTTCTTTGGGAGCTGCAGATTTGAACAATAGCAGTGCCCCAACTGAGAGTTTTGGGGAGTCTGTTTCTACTTCACTCTGAGTCTCTATGACTAATTCTGCAGCCCTGGTTGTTCGCCCTGGTTGTAGATGACCTAGTTATAGAGAGATCATGTTGATAATCTCCTTTCTCACTTAGATCGTGTCGATTCCAAGTAGTATCTAGCCAAAAAGGAATGTCTCTCCATTATATTCTGTCTTCAATTTCAAGTGACCTGGAAACAAAATTCCACTGTAGTTTTTTCCATAAGGTAATTCAGCTGTGCACATTGTTCTCTAGGCTATTGTTTTCTTCTTTCACCTCCTGCGTTGATGAGGATTTCTGGCTGGTGATGGAAAATGTGGACAAAGGCACTTTAGAAGATGTTGTTGAAGACATCTGTGGGCTGAAGGACAGGTCCTGGTTTTGGCCAGGACAGGGTTAATTTTTGCAGCAGCCAGGAGGGGGGCTTGGTTGGATCCCAGATGTTAATCAGTAACACCTCACTTTCAGGACCACCTCATGTCTTTGCCAGGGGTGGGGGACATGACTCTCCCTTCTGGGGAGAAGGGACTATCTCTCTTCTGGGGATAAAGGATTCCTTCTGGTTGAGAAAACGTGGTGGATGGAGAGGTCCGGTATGTGTTTATTGTCAGGGCATTTCTGCATGATTAATTTCTTTTCTTATACTGTTTATTATTGCATCAGTGCTGTTACTGTTCATTTTCTTACCTCATTGCTGTTTCCTGTAAACTGTCCTTATCTCAACCCATGGTCTTTACCTTTTGTGCTTTCAGCTGGAGAGAGGAGAGGATGTGGCAGCGTGGCAGTGGGAGTACTAAACTGGAGAACACCATTCGTAAAGCACACAGCCTTAACTGACACCCAGTATGTGGCACGAATGGTTGAGATAATGACAGGTCTGCCCAGAGCAGGCTGGACACCAATTTGATTTAAGCATTTGTTGTGTTAGGTAGGGAGCCACTGGTTTTTGAAAAAGGAGAGAAGATAATCCAGACCCTTCTGAAATCTGTGTTGCAAGCTGGTGCTTACGCTGAAGCTTTCACATGGGCTGAGCCATGTCAGCAAATGCACTTTTGGAAATGAAACACTTGCAGCAAAACTGTTCTTAGAAGTTGTATTGAACATACTGTGACTACTGATATTCCAGCCATGCCCTCTTTGTAAAACCAGGGACTGCCTACTGTGGAGAAAGTCGTGTGAGCCCTAGTATTAACATAGGCAGCTTCTTCCAAGTAATTTACTGTGGGAACGAAGCTCTGAAGGACTTTCTTAACCCCATCCAGTTGGTGTTCTTTGGCTTTTTAAAGATCTGCACATTGCAAGTGTCAAAATTCTGCTTTTCTGCAGAACTTAAAGCAACTTGTACTGCCTCCACACACCCTGTGTCATCAAGGGAACAACTTGCACTTCATGCAAGTAAACTTACAATTAGCTGTTGCACTCACAGAGGGGAGCAGTCGCAAGCTCCTTCCTGTGTTGGAAGTGTGTGGAAGACCACACTATGAAAAGCCATTGTCTGTGAAGAAGACAGAGAAGTCCTGCAACTTTATTCGAATAAAGGGAGAGAGCCCCCTAGACCATGCCCCATGGGGTCTCTCGAGGTTTTGAGGACGCAACCTCCTTTTATCCTAAACTCCTGTCTGCATGTTGCCCTTTTCCCTTCCTCATTGGCTGAGGTTCTGGGAAGGTACAGCCTTCTCAAACTCCCCCCTTGAACATGTCATTTGCCTCCAAAGTTCAGAAGTTCAGGCTGTCTGGGCTCTGCAATAGACTTTGCGTGAACCCATTTTTCCTAAAGTTCAGGAGTTCAAATGTCAGTCAAATTCAGGCCCATTTCAAAGACATAAACATTCCTTCCTCTTAAAGACCCTCACCCACATCAAGCTGTTTGTAAAGACATTAGCTCCCATCTTCCCTGTGTTGGAAGGATGAGTTTGAGGTTTTCCTGGGCCTTCAAGGCTCAGAGATGGGATGAACACCGTGGTGGGTAAGGCCAGGACGAGCCCTCACTTCCTGCAGTGCAGTTGCACAGGGTCAGCTGCAGCAGTGGTGTTGCATCCCCTCATTGTATTTGCAGTGCAGGAGGGGAGGGAGAAGTGTGTGTGTCTGTGGTATAAAACACTGCAAATTCCTCCCAGCTTCTGTCAGAGCTGTGACATCAGCAGGGGCAGTCAGGCATTCTGCAGTTCTTGAAGGGAGTGAGGAAAGATCCTTACACATCAGTGGCTTTAAGCCTTAATGAGTTTTGCCCTCCTTAGGAACTGTTGTGATGATTTGGGTTTTTGTTGTGGTTCCAGACTTCTCTCAAGTTTGTTTTTGTGGCCATATTCCAAGTGCCTCAGTTGAATGGTCGGTGATGTAACTGCTGTTCACTAAGAAGAATCAAATTTTATCATTAACTCTGCTTTCCTTCTAGACAGAACTGTAGGTGTGATTCAAAGGAATCTACTCCACAGCAAGGCACTGTAAAGTAAAGCACACCTTTATTGGCCAGGCCGGGAGCACGCGGGGTTTAACACCTCCATGTGCGTGTCTGCCATGGTCATCTTTCAGAGGTTTTTTATACGTTTACAAGTTTGTCATGTCATTATGCCTATGCAACTTTGTCATTATACATTTACAAGTTTGTCATCCGCCCTTGCTTTGGTCACTTATTGAAAGTTACAGTCCTAAGGGATCTTACATGACTTGTGGTTTTCTTATCTTAAGGTTACAAGCACACTATTTTTAATACATTTATCACATCTATTTTGCTAATACACATTTAATTCTACTATTGCACACTTTATTGCCGTATTAGTTATACTTCATCTATTGTTGTGTATTGATTATGTCCTTATTCTCCTACTACATTGTCCTATCCTTATGTGACAGTTCCTCTCCTTGTCATTAAAACAGCAGTTAGCATGCTTCTTCCTGCTTATGGCTTAGCCCAGAGGGGCTAGACCCCGGTTCTGAGGACAAGCAGTTAGCTCGCATTCCTTTCCCTTATCATCCCAACCCACTCGGGTTGGTTTGGTTTTTTCAATTAGGCATAGCATCTCATAGTTATTTTCTTCCCTCCCCCTTCTTCATCCCCCCATAGGCAGAGGGGAATTTTGGGGAAAAGAATTGGGAAAAACAAGGTTTTTTGAGGGAAACCATGGCTGAAAAAATGGATTAGGGATTTGTGGGGACAGAAACAGGGGATAATAGGATGTAGGGTAGAAGGAAAAGTTTGGATGGAGATAGGGGGGGTATTGGCATGAGTATTGTTTGGAATAGCTGCGAATTTTTGCAAATCTACTACCCTTGACTGGAATTCCACCTACACCCGTTATGTTCGCAGCCTGTGCTCCTTTCCTCCCCAGCACGAGATCAAATTCCACGGCTTCCCCCTCCTATTCACTTATCATCATAGCCCCTCGCAGGGCTGGGCTTCCTGTCTTGCAAAAGCAGTTGTGGTCAAGCTTAGCAGCCAGCACCCAACTTTTATTAATCTATATTTTATACTAAAGCACTTATGTTAAAAGGAGTTCTATGTTTCGAATGTTAAAGGAATCATGTTATTTAAAGGAGTCCTGTGCGTCAGGTGAGAACTCCAGCTTTGTTCACCTAACTCCATAAATGTAGTCCCTGCCAAAAATGTAATGCAGATGGATTTTCAAAAGTAAATGCAACTAATTAAGCTGTCCCTACATAGAAGAGATTGTAATTTAACAATGTTTCTTCTCTCACTGAAGCCACTGTGTTTGTTGGTCCTTCGATATTTGAATGAGTGCCAGTGTTTTCTAAGGGTGCTACACTTGCTTCTGAAGAAAACCTCTACAAGGTAAAATACTAGTAAGTTACTGTCATAGAAATGTGGCAGATTTCTAGAGTGACCTGACGACATTCTCTTGAAGCACATGTGCTTGCATGTAGAAACAGCCAGTCATGGAGCGACTGACTCGAAGCTTGCGTGTCCGTGCTTGACATTCGCCGTGTGCTTGGTGTAAAATTGCATGTGTGCTTTATGGAATTGAAACATATTAGAATGTTCTCTTAGAGTATACTCATAGAAAAATGGTCTAATTTTTCAATTAGAAAATATGTAGCCATTGTCTCCTTGGAGCAACACCAGTGCTACAAGGATGACTTCAACACAGAGTATGAGGAATACCAGAATTTACATTTCCTGATAGACACAAGATCACCAAGAGTTTCAGGAAGTTTGATGAACAACGGAAGTTTCTGAGTGCAGGCTCCAAAGCCTATCAGGTAGAAAAGGATAAAACTGTGAAGATTACGTTTCATCTCTCTCTTATCCCTTCCCCAAGTCCACATTACCAGCACATGCAGACTCTTCAGTGCATTTATCTATGAAATTCCACTGAGGTGGTGCTAAAAGACTCGCCAGGATCAACGTCTGAAATGGAGCACCTGTCACGTACCCGGAACAGCCAGACTGGCCCAGGCTTTGCTGACTGCCTCAGCGTCCTGGTGAGCTCAGGGGTGCTGATACACAGAGCGGGGAGGAGACTGGAAGTGCCTGGAAACCAGCAGCTGTAATCCCAAAGGTTTCCTGACAGACTCTCTCAGTGTTTAAGTGCATAACTCAACCTAACCACAACCATAACACCACTTACTCATCTTTCAGTTGGCTGATCCTCGCTACGATTTTAGCAGAGAGGGCTGTTAAAAACCTGATACTCTGCCCTTCCATTCCACATCTTTAGTTCTGCGGGCACACTGAGGCTTTTTGGATGGTGTTTATTTCTGTTTTGGCCACACTGCAAATGTGTTTGTGAGCAGAAGGAGTATTTTAGATTCCCTGGTACTGCTCAGTGAGACAAAGGGAAACTGCGGAATTGGCATATATGCCCAGACACTGCCTGGGCTGCGTCTGATTTTTGCAAGACCCTGCCAAATGAATGACGGGTATTTGTAAATATATCTACATATATTAGGGTTTCTAAATATATATATGTGTGTAAATATATCTGGATTTATTTAAATGTAAATGTAAATATTTAGGGTTCGTTTTGGAACAGTTTGGTTGCAATGGAAAGCAGGTATGTAGCCATTTGGGTTACTATTATCTACAATCATGTAGTAATACAAAAACAAAAATTTACATATGAAAATGTATAAGGGGAAGGAAGAAGGGAGGGAGGGAGACTGGGTAAAAATCATACTACCCATAGATCTTCTGCTGGGACTTGACTGTTGCAGGTTAGTATTTGCTGGTCAAAGTGACGACCATCATCTGTCAGGAATGGGGGAAGAAGCCCGTGAAACACGAAGTCCAATGGGTTTAAATAAGGTCAGGCTGAGTGGGAATGCCCAAGTACCTGCCTGGACAGCTGGGAATTGTGTAAGGGAGGGCAATTAGCAAGATAAGAAGCCTTGCAGGGTTTGCCTCTTACCAGCCTCAAAGGCCAGTTTGTAGCCTCCAGGCAGTGATAGTTCACCCCCTCTGCCTTAGCCATTACTCATCAAAGCCTCACCTCCTCCCTGGAGGGATGCAAACCTGGCCTTGCAAAGCACCCTGGCCTTGCACAAATGAGCAAATGTGTTGAGTCATTGATCCTTAATAGATAGTCCAGTCTCTCACAGTCACTACTCCAGGCTGTCTCTTGCCTCCAAAATTTCTGGTTTAGGCACCTCCAGATTTACCTCCAAACACCCCTAAGAATCAAAACAACACACATCAAAAGCTGTTCTTCCTCTTGGACCTGCCTCAGTTCCAGCATCCTGGGAATTGAAAGCTGGCACAGCAGGTGTGCCAGAGACATTCCCACAGCTTGGCTGGTGTGCACCAAGAGGACTCTGTCTTCTACCACCGTGGTCGTGCCCAGGGAGAAAGGCCGGTGTTACTGACCAGGCCCCTGAAGGGAGGACAGAAGAGTGGGAATGCAGACACCACCTTTTCCAGCAGCCCAGGGTAGCAGCTGCTCAAGCGCAGCCCACCAGGACTGTGTGTGATGATGGGCCTGTGGAGGTGGTCGGGGAGCACAGGATTCAACCTGAATGAATTCCATGAAATAGAGTTGTCTTGAGCTTTGGTGCAAGTGGGCCCAGCAGCTGGTCCTGGAAATCACCAATCCAGGACTTGGAAAGATTTTAGCAGCTGTGGCTATCCTGGAATAGACTGTCACGTGCATCCAGTTAAAAGCACTTCTCCTAGAAATCGAGGGTTTGTCCTAGGAAAGACTTTTGCTGGGGAAGAGGCACCAGTGAGTGTTTGAGAGGGAGGAAAACTTCACATAGCACAAGGGTAAACCAGCTGTACTTGTTTAGTTTTTCTTTGTTTAATTAAGGAAGGGCGTGGAGAGTGGGGGCCATGTGTCACAACCCATCGGTAGAGGTCATGATGTTCAAAGCTGAGTCCTGCACCCGGGGAGGAACAAGCCCTGGCATCAGCAGATGCTGGGGAAGAGCCAGCTGTAAAGCAGCTGTGCAGACACCTGGGTCACGGTCAGCCGCAGAGGCTGAGCAGTTTGGAGCTGCTGAAGTGGCGCTGGGGCAAAGGCAGCCGAGTGCATGCAGGGCTGCAGGAGGCAAAGTTTCCGCAGCAGGTGGAGGAAGATGAGCTTTGGCCTCAGGAGTGTCTGGGCTCCCCAGTGCAAAGTAAGAATTGTCCATCCTGGAAGTAAGTCCTGCCCCAGTGTCCCTCCTCAGTGCCTAGCCCAGCTTCTCATGAGTTCTAATTGTTGGTCAGTTGGAGCCAGCGTCCAGCAGAACCAGCAGCAGGGAGCTGTCCTGGCACAGATGGACACTGGGAGAAGGCAGGGTCTGGCCAAGTGGCACCAACCCAGCCCGGCCATCCTGTTTCCCATCCTTACTGTCAGCGACTGGCCTGCATCCTTGCAGCAAGGCCAGGGTCCTCTTGTCCCAGGCCAGGAGCTGCTTTGGCTCCAGGGAGGCTCCCCTGCAGCTCGGGGACATGCGGGCACGGCCAGGTCCCGCAGCAGAAGGGGCTGCCTTTCTCAGGGCCACCGCTCCCTGCTCTGCAGGAAGGTTCTCAGCGACGACAAGGCAGTGCTGAGCACAGACGTGGCTCTGAGCCACGTCCCAAAGATGAGTGAGAGGTGCCTTCTCCTCCTCCAGGAGCAGCTGGTGGTCGCCACGGTGCAGTAAAACCTTCAGAGCCCAGCTGCCTTTGCCCCATCCCTGGCTCTGGGGCCAGGGCAAAGACACCCTGCCATGAGTCCCGGGCCCCAGCACCTTGGTTCTGGATGCACCAGTGTCATCTCAGCACCAGCAGGGCCAGATGCCAGGGCTCTGCCCTAGAGGGTGCCAGGGAGGCCATGTGCCAACTCACTGCTTGCCTCTGCTCTCTGCAGCCGGGACACCACCCTGCGCCCATGGCTCTGCCTGGCCCTGGACCAGCTGTGGGTGCTGAGCAGCAGTGGTGGAGAGAGAAGAGGAGTAGCAGGAAGGCAGCAATGAAGATGGGACCTCCAACATCCTCACCTGTCCCACCAGCTCCTGTACTGCCACTTTTGGGTGAGCTGTGGTGCCACGTGTCATGGCAGGGCAGAAGAGGTTTCCAGCCATGCACACACCATGCGGGGAATGACCTGCCCTGCATGCTGAGCCTGGGCAGGGAGTGGATGTGGGCATTTCCATGTCCTGCATCCCCTGGTGACTCTTTGGTCCCCAGAAGGAAAGGGTAAAAGCCTCTGCTTGGGGCACATCAGAGGGAACCAGGGCTTGGGCAGCAACTCTGTCCTACCCCCACAATGGGGCTTCATCCTGCCCTTGTGTCCTTCCCGCAGGGCTGGGCAGGTATGTCTACCCTCGGGCTAGGGTGGAGCAGGGCTTGCACTCGTCTCTTTTTGAGGCTCCCAGGTGCTGAAGGAGCTGTGAGTGGGCACCCCACAGGGGCAAGGTGGGAGTGGCTTCAGGAGCAGCCATACAGGGGAACACAGCTCCCCAGCTGGGGAGAGCTGCCTGTGCAGCTGTGGGCAGCTCTCAGGCAGAGCTGCCTGACAAGAGAGGGGAGGTGGCTTGAGGGTCACCCAGCCCTCTCCATCTTCAGAGGACCAAGGGAGCCCGTGTGACCTGTGTGCCATCCATGAAACCCCTGGAGAAGAAGTTGAGCCGCTGCTGTGGAGTGAATGTCTCCCAGCTCTAGGCTCTATTCCTGAGCATTGCTCCCCAGCCAAGCTGCAGAGACATCACTGCTCACCTTCCACTGCTCGCTTGCCCGCAGGAGGACAGAGTGCCAGGAGGCTGGAGAGGCTGACAGGACCTGGCAAATGTGAGAATGGCTGCCTTTCATCCACCTCTGGCTGTGCTGGGGTGCCAGGGACGTGTGGCTAGGAGGGACGAATTGTCTGTGGTGCTGCTCAGCAAGCAGAGGCCTTGGGGCTCCACTGGCAGCACTGTCACGTCCTTGCTGCTGCCACTGGCAGGACTGCTGCTGCGCAGGGCAGAGGGCGGCAGGGCTGAAGCTGCCAGCCGTGTGCCACGCTCAGGCTGCCGGGGCTGGGTGGCAGCTGGCCGCCGGCCCTTTGCGCTGTTCTGTGAGCGCACCTGGCTTCTTCCAGGCTAATGCAAAGCATGGCCTGCCATGGCACGACATTCCCTATGGATAGAACGAAGTGGTACGTTATTTAGGAGCTTGTGCTACAACCTTTACTCACACCCCAGCAGTACCAAATGCAGTATGATCACTCATGTCTGCAAACTTTAGAGATGAGGCCATAAATCTCAGAGCTGTGCACTATACAGCACAAGGCAAGAATTAGTCATTTTACACCCACGTGGTGTCAAATCAGCTTTAAAATTGCTTCTTGGCTTGGCACAAATAAAATAGAGCCTCCTCTCTAGACTGCCCAATTTGACAATGAGACATGCTTTTTAGTGTTTTCAGGACTGTTCTCTAATGTAATACAACCCACAATCTGCTTTCCTTAGAACCAATTGCCGTTTAAACCCAGACTTACACTTGCTGTTCAGGCAACACATTTCAACATCTGCCAAAAGAAACAAAACAGTATATAAAGCTTTTAATCAGAGCAGTATCACCTACTTTGTGCACTGTGGTTCCTGTTAGAAGATGCAACAAAGGCAGCAGGAGTCATGGCTGAAAGCAATGCAGCATGATCCACAGGGAAGGAAAACAAGAGCAGCTAAGTGGGAACAGGAGGATGTAGAGCAACACGGGACTAACTGCTAATGTTTTCCAGATAGTGAAAACCATGACTGAATACACCTAGAAAAGCGGCTGCTCTGGATCTATCACTACAGCATCATTTCACAAAAACAAGTTAGAATTAGTAGCTGCAAAAACCACTCTAAATTCACTTTGAAGACAAAGTGCCTGGGGATAGCTATGGACTAATCCAACCACAACCCTGTGGTGGGCCTACCAGGTATGAGCTTGTGATTTCATTTCTGCAACAGCCAGTGTCAAGCATTTAAAATAAAAGCTACAAAAATCCCTCACAAGAATTAAGCCCACAATGTCTGCATAGATGTTGTGATGAGTGAGCAGAAATTACAGCAGATCAATAGTGGGAAAAATAAAATGCAATGAAGCAAATATTGAAGGAAATAGTTGTAACAAATAAGCAATTTTACGCTACACGTATTTAACAAATCCCCAAACAGTGTCTGTGGCAAAACACCTTGCCGCCTTTACCTGTTTTCGGGAAGATGTTCCTGAGGAGGCAGCACAGCTCAGCATTCTCCCATGAGACACTGGCAAGGCTCATACCTTCTGTGTTGAGGAACATGACCGGACCTGTCCTGAACCAGCACTGCTCAGGTAAGTTTTGTTCATGCATGAACAAACTTTGCAAAACTGTGACTATCCTTCAGAACCCTATTTATGTTCCCTTCCTCCGCACTCTAGTTATAGACAATGGTCTAGCTTGCAAGAACTTAATTTACTCTTGATGCAGAACAACCTCCAAACCGGGATTTTTACTGTTGCTGAGGCGACGGCGATAGGCCATTTCTCCCATTTGTTGTCATCAATGCAAGAATTCTGATGAATTGCTGGCTGTTGCTGCCCTATTATTTTTCAGATAGATTCAGGTCCTTGCCCTTCACCCTGCTTTAATTTTCACTTCAGGTATGATGATGACACTCAGTCATGACCAGGCAGACGGGGTGTCTCTAAAAATTGTGCTGCTGTGCTGGACTTCTTCTGCAGGCTGATGGTGCTGTTGGTATCATCACAGAAAGTGGCAATCCACTTCTGCTACCAGAGTGTAAGGGCTTTAGGCAGCCCTGCTAAAAGGAGACGGTTACAGACACCAGACCAACAGCTTAAGGGATAAACAGTCCACCTCTAAATACAGTGCATGAGAAAATACAGATCAGTAGTACAGTTATTTGGGTAATAATATTATGTAATTCACCATGACTGGGCTAGATCTAACACGTGGGCATACAAAGACTTACATGACCATGTCTGTCAGGGAGGGAGCAGGGTACAATCTCTTCTCCACACAAGCAATCTAGACTGGCCAGTGGCCTTGTGGAATGCACATTCCATGGCTGGACTGTCCTTTTAATCATCAAGCTGCAGAAGTTCTATCCAGGCTGGTTAACCAAACATTACACCCCACCCGTGCTCCCTCTCTGTGCCAGCTCTGTCCCTGGAGCGCACAGGGCCCCGTAAATCTGTACAAGGTGGTACCGCCCCACATTCCTGTGTGGGCACAGGCCTGGAAGTATTGTAAAATGCAGTAAGAGCCTCGTGCCTCCCTTGTATGCGCTGTCTTGAGATACAATGTATTAGGCAGTACAGGCTTACCTGAACCCAGTTAGTCCTGGCAAAGGTAAAACTGATGGCTCATGTATGGAGATCACTACACAGAACACAAAATGAATGCACGGGGTAATATCCTGAGCAGACACGAGAAAATAGGTAGAGGCTCAGCAGCAGAAAAAAGTCTTGGTTTAGCCAAAGAATGACCACGAACAGCGCTTGACAGTGATCACACTGAATTTACACCGGCCTTACACTACAGTATGTTAAGTACTAAGAAAAAGCCAAATAAACCAAACAGTAGTGGTACGGAAGAAAAAGAAACAACTTGAAAGAGAGCATGAAGACTACGCTAAATGATCAAGGAAGCTGTATCAGTAATTATTTTTTATTTTTTTTTAAAGAAATATAAATCTTCTAACAGTGCCTACATTAGTGAACTATTGAAGTGCCCCTTGGCCACAGCCCTCTGAAAGACCTTCAGCTTGTCAAGGTCTGAGTCACATCTTAAAGGTGAAAAATAACTGAAACTGGAAACATCAGTGGACGCACCCAGTTTCAAAAGTCTCATGCTCCTTCTTCTTTATTTAAATTCAACTGAATTAAAATAATTAAATAAATAAATAAATAATAAATAAAATAAAATAAATTTAAATGAATTAAAAATAATTACATTTAAATAAATTAAAAATTAATATCCCCAGCTGCCTAGTTATTCATATGAATATATTCTGCTCTCTTGCNAAAAATCAAAATGAATAGAATATTTAGTACCAAGGGTATCTGTTCTTCCACACGCTACAAGGAAAGATGATACACTGTATGTGGAAAGCTTTTCCTCTACCACAAAACCAGCAAGCAACGCAGGAATAATTACCTCTGTCATACTACTTGGCATGCTCAGTCACGTTTTTTTCCTGCCAGAGGAATATGGTCCCAAAGCTGCAGCAACTGCTCTCCAACTTGTGGTTCCAGCTCCTAGAAATGATCAGAAAATCAGGGAAGTTATGTGCATTGCTACTATTGAGCATACAGAAACTATTTATTACCAGATTGTTAGATGAGGTTGCTGGTGATTGCTTTCAAACTTTCTAAAAGAGCTCATCCCTTTTGCTATTGGGACAAACAGTAGAACTCCCAGCAGAGCAAGGTTTTCTTACTAGGGCTCAGCAGGAGAGAAAAACTTTCATAAGCCACCCTGGCCTACAGGCTTCTTGGGGTGTTTCCATTCACAGTGAGATGCCAGCTCTCACAAAGAGAATTCCCAGTGAACGCACCACCTCATACACAAGAACAGATGCACCAGATACTTTGTACCTCCCGCAGGTCGCTCACTTACTAACTAAAGATCATTATTTTCCACATCTTTTAAGTTGAATTCCATCAAGTATGGTGGAGAATGCGGAAAGAGAAGTCACAGGAAATAGAGTGGCCGTCCTTTCCTTGTGCTTCTTTCCTCCAGTTTCTTACAACTGGAGAGAGGTTTTGGAGAAGAGAAGGTGATACAAAAACTTTAGCTCTTGAGTAACCAAGGAGATGTTTTGGGAGGAGATGGAGAGAGGGTAGAAACTGCCACAGAGACATTTTGTGCCAATTCCTTGGCTTTTTGTAGATGCATTTAGAGCTTTAACAAATACGACAACTGTCCTAAGCTTTACTCTACCTCAAAACTCAGGATTCTCTTCAGACTTTACAGAAAAAACCCTTAAAATTATGAACAGTTATTTGGGTGTGACAGACCAGCTAAGAGAACTCATCTCAACCAAACAGGGCACAAACCTGCAGAACTAAATTACAAACTAAAAAAAAACCCCAACAACTTAATTTTGGATTCATCCACCTTGAAATCATTTTTTAAACACATAAGCAGGAAACTGTTTTGATTTTATCAAAATGCCTCCATTACTTCTGCAGTAATTCTGCATTTGCTGAAGGTACAATGCACCAATCAACTGTGATTCAGATTAGCAGACACATGAACAAGTGGAGATAAATGCCAAGGCTGAACAAGCTAATAAAAAATACACATTTCCATCAAGTAAAGAAAACTTTCCAAGAGAGTTACATTACCTGGCCATCTCTACTTATCTGTACTTTCTTACTGTCATTCCACGGGTTGAGCAAATGGTGGGCAAACTGAAAAGGAATGCTTTCTTTTCGGATCCAGTCCACCTTAAATACACCTCCAAAACCAGCAGACCCCCAGTCTTGACTTTTCTCACACCCAATCGCTGAACTCATTCTAGCAAAACCCTGGGACAAAAATTGAAATAGGAAAGAACAGACGTGTTGAGACCGTATCTGTCTACGGTGGAACGAGATAAATAACTGAACTGTCTATGAAACTTTCAACATAGTTTCAAAGTGATTAACACACTCTCCACCATGAGGTGGGAGCTTCCAAAATGTTTTACATCTAGAAAGTTAGAAGTATCACTTCAAATAGGCCTTGCAGGGTTTGATCATAAGGAATATCTCTCAACGACAAAATTATCACTAAAGGTTTTTTGAGCTTTGTAATAGATTCAAAAGCTGTTGCAAAACCACCTGAAGCAGAAAGAAATTAAGATGAATATTCTACTACAGAACAGTCCATCAGATATTCA
>VYXC01010955.1:0-105501 GCA_013397175.1 Platysteira castanea
TGTATGTTCTATCTTCAGTTTGTTTTATGAACTGTACAGTATATTTTTACTCTTGGCTGTCACCACTTGACATATTTTCTTGTTATCTCATAATTAAAGCATCCACAGGAAAACTTCAGTGTAAGTTTCACTGTGTTTTCTTTACGTAATCTCCAGTTCAGTGGTGAAAGGCAGAGCTCAGTGGGCTTCAGGATGGGAAATGTAGGAACTGTTGTGCTCTACTGGGATTTTGGAGGTTCAGATCATTTCTCATTGATCTCATTGAGTTTGGGCCATTTTTATGGTTTTTTTTTAATCTGTACTTGTGTATTTTGCTGGGCTGAAATTTTTCTTGTTACTGTTTCCCATGTGCTGATAGAAAACTCAAGAATTCTTCACATTTTGAGTACGTGGTTGTTGTTTTTAGGGTTGGTGGAGATTTTATTTTTTATTTGGAAATTTCACTTTGGCATGTAAAAAGTCGAGCTGGTATTAAGTAACTTACAGCCTTGATTTGTACTCTTAATCTCAATATGATTTGGAATATCTGAGTTAAATAAAAATAACATTCTAAAGCTAAGTCCTTGCAGTCTTCCATGATAGGACTGAAAGGAGTTTAGAATGAATGAAATATAAATTTGAATTTATCTTAAATACTTTAGTCTTATAAAATATGTGGTCTTCTAGAAGCTGTAATTTCTTCTTCAGAATTTTGCTTTCCAACTATATTTTTCCGTGCTGTAAATACAGTGCTCTAATAAAGCCCTAATAATTCTGATTGCTACCACAGCGAGTTTAGAAGTGTCCAGGAGCAGTTCAATTTCCTGGAAAAGAGTAACTCTTTGGTGAAATCAAGCCCTGTGTTAGTGGCCGAGGGTGAATGATCACAGAACCACCACTGTGCCAGTGGAACTGCCTGTTCTAATGGCCGTGTTAATGTCCCGAATGAAGCAGTCCAAATTGTATTTCAGAATATTATGTCGTGGTCTGGGAGCCAAATGTTGCCTCTGCAAAACGGGCACATATGTGAAAGCTTACAGTAAAGCAGATTAATATTTTTATTTTGGTGTAAGTAAGACCAAATGTAATGGGTTTGTGTGAAATTAAAAATGTTGCAAATGTTACCTCTCTCTCTCTTGCGGCAGCAGCAGCTGGTTACTTCAGTCTCACTTGTTCAGAGAGTCTGTAGGTTTAAAAATGAGAAATCTCAGAGGGGTTTATTTTGCCACAGCTCAGTGCTGTACAAAATGTAAAACAACTTACTGCTCTTCTAAGCAAGAGGATTCCAAGTGCAAGGAGAAAAAGCTGCTGATGGAGTTCTTTCATTTGCTTACTTGGTGCCAGATGTTGCGAAAATCTTTCACCCAGACCATTCTAGATCTCCCCAAGGGAGCTGAACACTGAAATATTCACACTTGTAGCAGGTTCTGCACTTTGTTCACTGAGGCAGTTTCATGCCAGAGCTGTGGAACACAGGATTCATCAGGTGGAACTGGGGGTGGGGTAGAAAATAAAATAATGGCACCACAGATCTGGAAATGCACGTTTTGTTGTTATGGAGCTGTGACACATTTTTATGAAGTCGGTGAGGGGCAGTAACTTGGTTCCCCTGCCAAGAGCAAGGGGATACCACATCGTGTATGGCACTGAGAGGCAAAAATTGGTGTTAGAAAGGGAATTAAAACTTAGATCTTCTTCTCACATGGTTGGTTTTCATCCTTCACAGGAGCACATTGTTTGGGGTTTGATGTGGCAGCTGCTCCAGGCCGTGGTGTTCTCATTTTTTAGTACCTAGGCGTACAAAAAAGGTATTTGCTGTTAAACCTGAGGGCCATTTAAGTACACAGAGAGTCAAAAGGTGATTTTTGAAAATGGGAGCTGAGTGTGATAATCACAGACTGTCCCTTAGCCAGCTGTGCCAAGGGATCTGCAGCTATCTCTTCTGCAGCTGATGGGAAATTCAGGCAAAAAAGTAGAATATGGCAGCTTGCTTCTGGTGTACTGAGAGAGGGATCCATTTATTTTAAACCTCCAAATTCCAGTTTATACTTTATTGGTGAGGTTTTGGAATTGCCTGTGTTTTTTCTTGAGGGCAGAAGAAGCTAGGAAGTGTGGCTATACTTCACATCCTGCTTGGCTTTTTGCGAGTTACATGGCAAACAAAGCAAAGGGAAAAGGATATTATCATACTTACTGAAAAATAAAGTCCAAGCCTTTTATATTCCAAGGAAACAGAGGCAATTAGAGAACAGGAATTGGATCTTTACACATGTTTAACATGCCTAGAGAACAGAGGGATGAAAATGTGTGTGCTGTGTTGTATGTACAAAAGTAACTAAAGAACTTCTGGGTCAGTCTGTGATCACTTAATTTATGTTTTCTGGTCCATTTTTATGGTCTAGAGTTCTAGGCTATGATAGTAGTAATGCCAAAAGGAAGACTACCTGGTTATCTTTTTTATTATTATTTTGAAGTGTTGATTTCAGTATCTTATTTCTTGGTCATATTGAAATCAACCACGGTGAATATGTTTGAGCAGGGTTATTCTGCCAACTTCAAGCTAAAATGACTCAGCATCTTGAAAATGACTCTAAGAGAAAGTAAATTTGTTAATTTAAAAGAAGGAGGGGATTCTTCTTATTTAAGAGCATATCAGCAGCTGAGTTGTGGATTTTAGTGTTGCAGAGGGGAAAGGAGCATAAGCATTCACATGGAGCATATGGCTGTTCCTTGAGAAACTTCAACAGGCCACGGGCTCTTGGAAAACATGGCTTATGGATGTTTCCAGGCCAGTATTTATTCACTAAATTATCTGAATATTCCATGTAACACAAGTGCCTGCGTGTCTGTTGGTCCTTGCATGTCACCCAACTGTGCAGTCATCACCTCGACCAAGTAGCTCAGCATGGTGCAGCTCACAGCAGTAGGTGATGGGTAGGTTTAATCCTAAATAGTGTTTCTTTACCCCAGAACACTTAGGCAGCAGTCATAACTCCTGGAGGGATGGAGGCTTGTGTTTGGGAGAGGTGGGAAACAAGAGTGGAGCAGGAAAGGAAGAGGTTTTATTTAATCATCATTTTGAAAAGAAAATAACAGTTCATTTTAGGACCTAAACTTAGTAGCAGAACAAAGTTAGTTGTTCAGGTTTGACCAAATATTAGTCAAAAGAGGGAAGATTCTGGGAAAGTTAGTGATGGATTGGAACTAGATTTGACAGAGAGTTGCAGGACCAGGATTTTGTGTCACTTTCCGTTTTTTTGGCTTGTCCAACTTAATGCTTGATTCATTGATGGGGTTGTTATTCCAGAAATAATAAAAGACATAGAAATGATTAATTGATAAGGGAACATCTTGATCTTGATGAATTGTTTAAATGCCAAAAATGTGTAGAGGGCATTTTCTTACCCATTTGACATCCAAAGTCCATTTTAAATCCAGTTACTATTTAAATTAAACTCCTCTTCACCCTTCAACTGTACTTCAATAGCATCAGGAATTCAGTTCTTCATAGAGTAATTGGAAACTTTTATGGTTTTATAATAAAAATGTTGGAAAACAAAACACATGCTTACACAAACTGCTCACATTGTAAAGTATTCAATAGCAATAAAGGCAGAGAGACTGGTGGTTATTCTGTGTCTTCTTTATGAAACCACAAAGTATAAACACAAAACAAGATTCATTTCAGTCATAGTTTATTGGGTGCTGATGCAAATCATGATTAAAATAGGATTTCCTGTTGCTTTGGTTTAATTTGCCTGGAATGAGATGGTTCTGTGAATGTCTGCAAAAGTAAGAGATTCAGGACATGCTCGTGTGGATATTCCACAGGCTTCAGTGGGGAAGGGATGGAGTTGTTTTTAGGCCATAAGCAACCCTGTTTATCCATGTGGGGAATGCCAGGGAAATGGGGAAGGTGGTGGAGTTCTCACCTTTTTTTCTGTTTGGTGATTTTTTTTTTAAATGATATTGTGTTTGAAAAAGTAATGAATTATCAGTAAATAGGAGTGGTACAGGACCAGTTCCAGCTGTGCAAGTGCTGATACACATCCTCTGGTCTGTAAGGGGTGTTTGTAGTCTTTGCAATGCCACTCTTGCCACGAGAGCAGCAAGGCAGATGTGACACCGTCTTCCTGGGTTTTGGGTCCAAGATGTTATGACAGCTCATAAAAACTGAGGGCAAAAAAATCATTCTCTGTCCTTTAACAAGAAATGTGTGTGAGGATTCATGATGTGTGTGTGAGGATTCTCATGCTGGACCCATGAAAAGTCCTCAAGTTTGTAGTGTTAAAAATACAGAAAAGAAGGAATCTTCATTTATTATGTGAATATTGGCGGTGGATGAGGGAGTGATGGGAAATATTTTTGCTCCCTCATACCCTAATACCTCAGGAGTCATAGAATAATTAAAGAGGGAGGTTTCCTTTCCCCCAAGTTTTGTTTTTCTTTTGCCAAAATTGCTGTTTAGTCCCCTAAATTCCTTTCTATTACTTTATGGGGCTAATAAAGCAGGGTCCAATTACAGTGTGAATTGCGTATGAGAAATGAGATGCTGCAGGAAGTTCCTTGAGTTTGAGGATCTTTCCATAGTCAGAAGAATGAGGATTCTATTTTGCAGGAGGTAGGAGAGCAACCTGAGGATTTCCTTCTGGAATTCCAAGAGCTACCTGGGGGCGGGATACTTGGCCTACTGAGATTACGACTGGATTGGGTAGAGTTCCTCATCTTTCTCATCCTTGTTAAGAAGGGCTGTGGTAAACTGGTGATGACATGAATCAGGAATGTGACCCATGATTATGCACCTTTCCCAAGAAATGTGCTGGTGTACACACCAAGGACGTGTGCAGAATTAGGATCTGGAGTTCTTCACAAGACCCAGATTCCCTCAATTTTACTTCTGTTGTTGTGCCTAGAGGAATTCCTGTGATCTATGCGTCCTTAATATTCATTTCATCAGTTAACTGCATATGCAATTCTAGCTTATAAAGTGGCATATTTTTTATCATTTTTTTTTATTTGGTACTTGCAAATAGGAGAATTTACAGAATTAAATGTACCAAAAGCAGAGTATAAACAAAACATGAGTTGCTAAAGGAACACAGATCTTTTAATGAGGTTTGTTGTTGGTCATGCTGTGTGAGAATGTGTGGTGGTGCTTGGAAGGTGGTCTGAGATATGAAGACTTTGAATGTCTTGCTAAGATCTGAAATGGAGGGATATGAAAAGAGGATGCTGTGAAAGATTAATGGGACAACAAAGCTGTAGGTACACTCTTGGAGAGGTCTTGCCGAATAAAGACAGTGCTGCATAATATTTATGTTCAAAATCCTACATGGAAAGCAATGTTGATGGTAGCTTGGACTGTAGCCTCTATTTCTACAGAAATTCAACTTTAGTTCAGGATTTTAATTCATTTTTAATTTTCAGTTTCGTAAAGTATAATTTGCATTCATCTTTTTAATGTAATCTCATATTCATCAAGATTAACATATAAATAACTGTATTGCACCACCAAACAATAAAGGGAACAAAGTGACACAAATAAATCTCATTTTACTGCAGCCAAAAATTGGTTTTGTGGCTTTTTAGGGCTTGACTCCCAGGGCAATTGACAGCATAGCTGTTGTATAGTAACTGAGTGGCTGTATCTGTGTGATGGAACTCCCTGAGGCTGGTATTATGTTCCTGAACAGGAACATTGTCTTTCTTAAAAGTATAATATTCTAAATAATGACTGTACTTTGTAAGTACATGAGATAGAGGAAATGGAAGCCACCTTGGTGCTGAATGAGGAGAACATCCTCATTGAGCACAGCTTTAATAAACTTGTCTGCATCAACTTCATATTGATTTGCTTGTCTTAATTTCGCTGAATGGCTCTGCGTGGGCAGGTCGGTGGAGATGGATCACCACTGCAGCAAGGGTGGAATGAATCCTGCACGTTGGCATGTGCACTCTGCTTACTGCTTCATTATTGCAATCAATTATTACTATCATTATTTGAACCTATAAAAATACATTGATCCTAATGTCTGCCCGTATTTGTACACGTGAGTGTACGCACAGGTCTTTGCTTCCTGTGAGCTGAAGTGCAGAATGAGAGGGTGACTCAAACGAGGGTTCTTCGACGCTTGGATGAACAAGTTCCTATTTTACTTTGTAGTAAAAACCTCAGTGGTGATTCACTTTCTGTGAGACAAAGCAAGTTGCCCTTCGTTTTGGTTTCATGGTTAGGTATTTTTATTATGATGGCATTAAAGCTTGTCTGCAAGAGGAATAAAAGGAAAACAAAAATTGGCAATAGCAAGTCCAGGCTAAGACTCCAGAGTGCCTTGGTGTTGCCTCCACCCTTTAACAGGTGTATCTACTCCCTCTTTTTGCCTCCACTGAGATGTGCAAGAAGACGTCACCTGCAAGCTCAGATCTCTCTTGCTGGTATGTTTAGGGTAGACAGAAGTATTAAATGTTGTCCAGTGTCTCTTGGAAGAGGGCAGTATCACTGAAATATCCTCTGGCTCCTTCTCAGCCACACTTTTCCCTCTGCAGCATCTTTCAGCTGGGCCTGCATTTCTTTAGCACCTCTTTGTTCCTGCCCTCATAAGCTGTTTAGAAACTTGGTTTTTCCAGAGTTTCAGCTGAAGGCTTTGCAGGCAAGGGCTATTTCTTGATACATGGAATATTTTTGACTGCCCAGATCTGGCAGCAGTGGCACCATTGATTCTTGGGGGCAGTTATTTCTGAATGAAAGAGCAGGATTTTCAGATTTGCAATAGTCCTTCTTATAGCTGACCAGAGACAAGAAATGGAGAATTTATCTATTTATCTGTCCCGGTTTATCAGTGACCTCCCTTCTGAAGACACCATGAATAGTGAGAAGTCTTTTATTTGAAAATAGCCCAGTAAATTGAAGGGAGAATGAGTACCAAAATGCATGGTGTGTGAAGAAGGGAATAAGAGGGTTACACTGTCCTCAGAATAGAATTAAGAAGCTGCAAAAATGAGAGAAGCCAATTCACTGAAGACATAAATCTTTGACAGTTTAAGAAAAGTGGTAAGAACTTTTAATGTGCCACCTGCTCCTTGAGCCTTCAAGACCAGGTGGATCACTTTGGACTGACACCCCTTCTTGCTCACTGTTCAATCTCCAACCAGTGGCTGAAATTTAAACTGCCTTAAAACTTCTCAGATACCTTCCCTGCTCTCTTTAGAACCAGGTTTCATGAACCAGAGATGGCATCTAGATTGAGTGGCCCTTCACATTTTGTTTTTCTGTGAACTTGTCTGAAAAGTGAACTTGTCTTGAAAAACAACGCGTGCATAAATTTTGATTCTCAAATCCAAAGACCAATTTCATCTTGCTTTCAAAAATGTTAGAGTTACATTCTCTCCAGTTCTTACTGTGAACTTTGTCTGTGTGAGAAACAGAGATAATCTGATTCAAGATTTCAGCTGTGTTTTAGCCATCATATAATTTCTGGGGGCCTCTGTGCAACCTTAGTGTCTGGAACTTCCCGAGATGGTTTTTTAGTGCTTTTCAGCAGTTGTGTTTTCTAAGTATGTTTTCACAATCTTTGCTACTTTTCTTTCACAATTGTTACTACTTTTTAAAAGTAGCTTCAGTGTATCAAATGGCTGCTATTAAATATAATTACAGTAATTTTAAGTGGTAATTTTTGGAAAGCTTTTTAAAATTGCCAAATAATCCTGTAGCAGAACCTGTCTTCACAGAACACAGGATCCTAACAATGGCCCATTTCTAGCATCA
Organism: Platysteira castanea; assembly: GCA_013397175.1. NCBI lineage: Eukaryota > Metazoa > Chordata > Aves > Passeriformes > Platysteira > Platysteira castanea. The sequence continues at coordinate 7,745 of VYXC01010955.1, forward strand.
TGCTTTGATTTTACCATGGATTGTATTTAAATGATTGTGAAGGAGATTTAAATGGGGGAAAAAGAATCTCTCACCTTTCTCGATATCATGCTTAATTTTCACAACACTGGTGAGTTACTCCTATTTGCATTTGTAGTTTTATTTTTGGGATGTGTCTTGTCTAGTCTTGGCAGACAGACACCGGGCCAGAGAGTAAAATATGAAGGTTGAACAGTGAGTTATTATCCAAATGGAGCCTTCTGTTAGAGGTGTCAGCAGAGACAAAGGTGAATGTAGAGAATGAATGGAATAAGATGAGAGAAAGATCAAGTAATGGGATAAGAAGTTCAAGCGTGGGATAATGGGTGTGATTCAAGATTATTAACAATGCAAAAATTTGCAAAATGTGCAAAAAAATTCCAGTCTGCTCATATAAGTTTGATGAGGGAACCACATAATAAAACAAATTTTTTAAAAAATCATATTCAGTCTTAGGATGTGTGTTCTATGGTGTTGTTTTCTTCTGACTATTTCTCTGTTGGTTTTTAGGTTTCTGTCTTCCACGTTGTACATCAGTGGGATCTCTGGGCTGGAACAAGATAATGTCTTCTTCAACTCATTGAAGGAAAGGGGTGAGCAGCTTCCTCACAGCCAATATTTTATCTCCTTTGAAAAACAGTGTGCCCTGGAAACAAATATCATCATGTCTTGTGTTGAAAAGCAAGCCAGTTCTAGATGCTTTTCACGTGTCAAAGAGAATTGATTTTTATTTCTTTTTAACTTGGTGTGTGAATGTAAGTATCTAGTGTTATATAGCAAGTGCCAGGATTAAAGTTAAATAAGAATGAACAAAGAGCCGTGCCGAATCTGCCAGTCACGCATTCCTCTCTGGAGGACTTCAAAGAAACATGTATGAGGGAAAATTAGAAGGAATGATTACTTGTTAACAAGTCTGTTGGGTAGCTCCTTCACAACCTTGAGAGGGTTGGTGGTTAGTTTGTAGCCTGAAGCATAACTATTTATATCTCTTACAAACATCTGTTGGAGCTTGTATATGTTAAAAATGATACCACTGATCTCCACCAGCTCACTTGCACCTTCTGTTAACGTTTCTGGGTGGTCCCTGTGCCCTTAATTATGAGGAGTAAGTGGAACAAGTGAGGACTGATGTATGTTAAGTGATCACTTTGTGTATGTATTTCAGCTCGCCTTTAATCTCTTCTCTTACACACTCAGCTTGCGCAGTCTCCACATTTCTACTTATGATTACCCCTCTTCATTTAGCTTCCTTTCTGCTTTACATTTTCCCTTCATACCTCATTTTATTAAAGGCTTCCTTCTTTTTTCCCTTTGCTTTGTAGACAATGCTTTTATGAATTCCCTTTCGCCACAGGTGTCAGTGGAGTTTCTGATTGCAGTTCATGCATCAGCTTCCAGTTACATGACCTTAAGTTTTTCCTTGGGTTTTCCACGTGCTTTGCTTTCAAAATAAATATAATGAGAGTTAGTTCGGTTCTGTGTGAAGCAGACTGGCAGACTTACCCTCAGGTTATTTTTGCGATTTGTAAGTCTTTGAATATAACACAAACGCACGGTTTTCTTTCTACTCTCAGTTTCTTTCACAGAGAATAATTGGCATTTGAAAGCTAAGTTGTTCAGAAGTCGTATATTCTTGGGTTCACCTCAGGTACCCAAATACTCTGTGTCCCAAGGCAGAGTGTGCTGGTTAGAGATGGTCCTGCTGAGAGCTGAGGATCGACACAGATGAGCCAGAAATTACCACAGGGGTAGGTCAGCCAAGAGCAGGGGTTGTACGAGTGCACCGCAACCGCTTCGGACCCGGTCAGCTGCTTTCCATCACAGCCACCTTCAACAGGGAGAGACTGAACTAGCCTGGCTGACTCGATGTAAAAAAGGATCAGAAACCGTCCACGTGTTGTGTGAGCTCGGTGGAGGAGCTGTGGAAGTAATTAGCTGAGGAGGGTGGCAGTGATAAACATCTGTCTGCAGCCTGAGCATCTGCTGGGGCTGTGCCTGCTAACGAGCCTGGCTGCTGCATCCCCAATGAGGTTATAAAAGCCAAATCTGTAAATACCTTCTCAGTTACTTTTCTTAAAGTTTAACGTAGTTTGTTTCTTGCCTCTACCGAGTAATGAGGAAATGTTTCTTTTTAGTGAACCGAAGTAATTCCTCAGTTAATTGCCTCAATTTAAGTGTGTGATTATCTCAATTTGTTCTTCTTGATTTGCAGTGGTTGTCTTCACTAAATCTCATCAGTTCCTATCTTGCCTAACAGCTTAATCTTTTTCTACTGTAATTATAAGTCAGAGGGGAAGCTCTTGTGGGAGATAAAGGTTAGACCCATGTAGAATTCTTTCCAGTCATTCCCCCGGGATAAAATAGGGCAAAAGTCCTTCTAGATGAAATAATCTATGGATCTAGCTCAAACTGTGCCCCTCCTTTCTTCTTTTGTGTGGCCTGAGGGCCTTCCAGATGTGGAACGTCTCTTCCTTATGGAAATCTGGAAGGAGGGGTTGGTCCAGCTTGTCCTGTTCTCCAGAAATTCTTGCTGTGTGCTATTGTCTTAACCAGTTTACATGTATTATCTCTGTGGCCTCCCTCTCCAGGTTTTTCTTCATGCCACTACCATGATCTCAGATCTCTGTGAACTCTAAGACCTTCTTCTTCTTCTACAACTGTTCTACTTTTTATTTTCTCAATTTTTCCTAAGAATTTCATCTTTCCCTCACAGCCAGTTTCTTTAGCAGTGTTTTGTGTGGAACTTATTCAGCTTTAAAATAATCCTTAAATAGTGTTTGCTCTTTCTTTGTTGATCATTTCAGCTATTCTGTTTTTATTTTGAGAGTAGTCTGGTCCATGCGTTGGATGTCACAGTCATAAATTAAATGTATGTCTTTTGAGAAGGAAGAAAAGCAGCATTTTCTGTGTGCCTGTTCAGTCTATCAATACAGACAGACACTTGCCCTGGCTGTCAGCTGCCATTTATGAAAAAAAAATAAATGTTTAAACATAAGGCAAATTCTTGCAGCCCTGATGTTTTAGAATGTGTTCCCTTAAAGTATTTTGAGAGGTATCTCACTTATTGTGGCAAATGCTGATTCAACTTTTAACCCTAAATGATTCATAACTGTAAAAAAGATTTTAAAATCCGAAGTACTTCTATCAGTGAGTGCACTTTTGTATTTTTAGTTTTGGTGGAGAAATCAGTAAGATTTCTGGAGTTTCAAAGAAAGAATACTGATGTTCTGTAAAAACAGATATAACCCAGTTTGTAGAGGAAGCCATGCTTACATCATCCTGGTGAACTTCTCTGGTCTTTGAAGCTGTTTAAAAAAGGATTTCAAAAATTGCACTCATACTTAGGAATTACACTGAGTGAGTTTGATGCAAAGTAAGGCTTGAGGTTTCTCCTGAGGAGTTTGGTTTGTCTCTGTACCTGAAACTGGTACCGAAGAAGGGAACCTTGAAATTTGTCCTGTATTTCCAAAATGAAACACTCACTTGAGACTATTATAGTCTCATGGGGAAGATATCCAGAAATGTAAAAATTGCTCTATATGCAGTAGTAGTATGAAATATGTAAGGGAAGGGCTTAAAAATAATTGAAGAATTTGTAGTGATTGAACACTTTACAAAAAAAAAAAGATTCTGATCTTAAACTGGTGAAAATTTTAAAACTTAGTTTTTTCAATACTGACATAAGTGAAAAAGAGCAGAAAACCTGGACTTATTACTTGGATATAATCTTTTTCAAAACATAAGCCCTGACTTCTTTTTTAATATGGATTTTTTAATAGTAGCTAAACATTAGGACTCCTTGATGTCAAGGAAAATTGACTTCTGTGTTAATAGTTACTGGTAAAAGCTTAACGAGTTATGTGATTTCAGTTGTAATGGCTGCAAATCTGACAAGGAAATGAAATGTGAAGTAGTAATTTGATGGGTATACACTCTATGTGGTGCTGGTGCTTTACTAATTTATTTTTTTTTAATTACTGGATGTCTTAAAAATATTTAACTCATCTGGGCACCAAACTCCATCTAATACCTAAAGGGAATAGCATGATGCATTTACTTGTGTTTAAATCCTGTTGTAATCAATATTTCCCAAAGTATCAAATGTCTCTGAAATCGAGACTTCTGAATTCCTCAGTCACTTTTGAAACTTTATATTCACATGGGCCCAGTTGCTTAAAGGTTTTTAGATATTGTTCCATTCTTTGTTGAACCTTAAATGGCTTGGATGGCAAATTCCTGGTGGCAGAAGTGATTTGAAGCTTGGTCTCTGAAAGTAGTTTCAGGTCCTACTTTAGAATATGGGATTCACACTCAGAGGTGAACAGGGTATTCCTTAACACTTTGCATTTGGTTCATCATTTTTAACTATTATTATTTCAGCAATGCTCAGTGGGTTGGTAGCCTTTTCAGAAACTCAGAAACATAAACCTGCCTGTTTCTAGATTTAATGTTTTATCTTAGAATGTCAATTAAGTAGTGCAGAAATAAATGCTAAAGTTTACTTGATGTTTATGAGTGTAAAAGAACCTCAGACTCTTATTAAAAATTTTACTTTGAAATATAAATAATAAAAATATAAATATAGAAGGATACAATGAACTTTTTGCTGATAAAACCTGTTATATTTGCAAACTGAATTTTTTTTGTTATTTGAATATGCACATGGCCATTGTTATCAATGAACTCTCTGAGAGGTGTGCATAAATCTTAATTTTTACCTTTATTTTTTCTTCATTCTTTAGAAATGGATTCTAAATGGCCACTTTTGTAACTGACTGGTTGTTTGTTTTTTTTTTTTTTTAAGAATATTTGTTCACGCTTATGATGATTTGATATATTAATGTCTTAATAACCATGATGGCAACACAGACATTAAGTATAGACAACTATCAAGATGGACAACAGGTAGGTGTGTTTTCATTTCTCTAGGAGCTAAATACAGTTGGGAAGAGGGGAAAAAAAACATAGTGACTTTCTCCTTAGTGCCTGCTTTGGCACTGTTTAAGCTGGAATAATGAAACATACTCATGTATGTCTGGTCATGATGTTTCTTTTTTGTACAACGGGCTGTGTATTCCTACACTTTAAATTGCTAAATTAAAATGCTGTCAACTGGAGACAAGTCATGAGGTGGCCTGTACTCTGAAGACCCATTTTTTGTTACTCTGTGTCAGCCCTAAGCAATAAATACAAGTACTTGTCTCAGCAGTTGGCAACGATGGGGAACAGTCAGAAGAAAACCAGCAACTTTCCACATCTCTTACAAAATGTTAACCTGAACGCAGTCAGATTTTTGATTTTTGGTTTTATTGTTTGTTTCCTTTATTGCAGTTGTAATTTCTCTCTCTCTCTTACCTGCCTTACATATTTGACTTTATTCCCCTAGTAAATACATACCATCCTGTGGCAGTGAAAGTAAAAGATGTTTTTTTCTAAATAACAGACTGAGAGAGAGCTTTTTCTTCCTATTTGTTGTGCATTTCAAGCTCTTGGTGTCCAAGGTAGACAGGTAATTTGGGTGCCTGCTGTTTTTCTAGTTTGGAAATGGCCCACTGAAAAAACTTGCAGTTTTAAGTGAGCTGTTTCCTGCTCCTAGGGAGGGAGACAGAACCCTAACAGGACACACTCCCTCCCTTCAAACTCTGCAGATGTATGGCCAACATTTAAAACACTTGTCTAAGTCATCCCCTTTGAATTTGCTCCTCCTTCCTGTCATTAGCCAAGAAATGAGTCCATTAGTTGCATCTTTTTTTTTCCGAGCATTCTGGCTTGAAAATCCTCTCTGCTCGCTGAGGAAGCTCTTTGCAAGGCAGGCTGCTCTGCTGGGTGGGAGATGCTGGATTTTCTCAGCTTTTGACTTTGCTAGGAGGTGGCTTGGCCCCAGTGGGTAATAAAGCACAAAGCTTTTGGTTCTCCCAGGCTGTGTTCAGAATAGTAAAAAATTTTCTGTTCCTGTTGTGTGGAAATAAATTAAATTCTGTTAAAGTCAGCTTCTCTAATAGTTTCTGGAGGCCTTCCTCTCTGCAGCTGTCAGTTCTGGCTGCCTGGAGATACCTAGAACAACATCTGTCCTCTACTTGAGATAAAAGAGAAGTAAGAGAAAGGATTGCAGTGGTTTCATGTCTTTGTGCAGATGCTCAAATGGGAGAAAACCAAAGAGTTTGGGCCGAGGGGTAGAAACTGTGACTTTCATAGTTCAGGTTCCTGTAAGACCTTTTAGTCTAAAAGGTACTTAGCTGGAGGTGTTGGAAAAAAACACTTTCAACACCTTCAAAGCACCCCAAAGGTGTGCCCAGCCTCCCAATGCAATTTAGGAGGTGGTCGGGTGAAGCTGTGGCTCTGTGTTGCTTTTCCATGGTGTAAATATGTGTTAAATGGATGTGTAGAAAGAGTTGCTGCTGGTCTCCTGTAGTTTGGTAGTCCTAAAATACTTGGTTATTACAATATGTAAAATGGAGTGCTGAAGGTCATGGGAGGTTATGCTCCTATAATTGGAGGGACACAGAGTATTTAATATCTTTTGAAGAAAATATGCATTTTAATGGACAGAAAAACCTGGAAGATCCTTTTCTTCAGTATCCTGATACAATGCACAGTGAGAAATAAGAAAGAAAACTTAAAGAGGATAAACTTTTCTTTACGTTGATTTCATCCTAAAGGATCTTTATGCAGACATTCCCATAAACTTCTTGGAGCAGTGTACTGTAGGCTATTCCAAAAATAGCCACTTCAGAGACAAAATGCTTTAACAATTTACTAATATCTGTCATTCCCAATTTAAAGCCAAATGCTAAAACCTGAAGTGACCTTTATCCATCAAAAAGTGTCAGGGGATTAAAAGAGGGGTTTTGTTACTGCTACGACTTCTTGTGTCACTGCCAAGTCACACCAACCTTCTGGCAATTCAGGAGCCCTTTGCACTGCTCTTCCCTTAGAACACAGTACCCTTTTCTTACGTCAGGGCTTCAGATTTACTTAGAACTTACCCTTTTTTCCACAGATGCAAGTGGTAACAGAGTTAAAAACTGAACAAGATCCCAGCTGCTCTGAAACTGATGCCGAAGGGGTGAGTCCTGCCCCCGTAGAATCTCAGACTCCAATGGATGCAGACAAGCAGGCCATTTACAGGTAGTGATGGACTCGTGTTCTGTCTTTTGAAGGGTAAAGGATAGGGTAGAGGATTTATTTTTTTTAATGAATAAATACTAAGCAGCTTAAAATCAGGTGATCTCTTGGCTGTCTCCGTGGTTTGTAGGGAAAGAATGAATCCAAAGAGGCTTCACTGTCAGTCATCAGCCAAGGGAAAAAAACTCTTGAGATTGTGGGATTCTTCAATTTCAGCAGAGTTTTAAAGGGTATTCCAAGGGTGGCTGCAAAATTTAGCAAGCTACCATAGACTTTAAACTGTGATCACTATTTGTCATATTGTAGATTTATCTTTAATATGAGTTTTTACTTTTATTGTAATCAGATCAATCTTTACTCCTTTTTTTAACAATCTATTCCCCAGTAATTAGCTCAAAATGGATTAAATATTGATGTATGAACATGCTAATTGGAGATTTTTCAGTGTTAAGTGCTGTGGTAAGCAGTTTGCTCAGTTCTGATGAGGTTAAGTGTTCTTTCACTTCAACTACTTTATAAAGACAGAATTATTACTGGTTTTCAGGTTAAAAAAAAAAAAAAGGGAAAAAGCCAAACAAGACACCAAAAAAACCCCTAACCTGAGGCAGAAGGATGTATCCATTCGTTTTCACACTTGTGCTAACTAAATCATCTTCTCCTCAGAGCATGATTTCACAGGAGGCCTCTGAGCACAGCCTGAATACTCTTCTCAATTTTTTAAAGTTATTTCATGATGTATAAGTATGGCTCACGTTAAAGAATAAATGAATTTTATCAGGGTTCATTTAAATCTGCATTCATCCTGTTTGTAAATCCTAAATCTCATTTCTAGTGCACGTATTAATCTACCTCAATTCCAGTCAATTACAGTGAATTAAACAGTCAGAGCTTTTTTGCTTGTGATTGTTCTCTTTAATTAAATATATATGTATTTTACTGCTCTATTTGCCTCTGGAGTGTGGTAAATCAAAAAGAAAATAAACTATCTTGTTTTGCTCTAGCTAATGGTGTTATATGCAGTCTCTTCCAGAATTTGTCACACTCACGTGAGTGACTGTGAGCTTTTCTGAGCTAGATGTCTTAATTTTCTCATAAGTGAAAATACTTACTCATGTATTTAAACCTTTTGTTTCTAGGCACCCACTATTTCCCTTGTTAGCACTATTATTTGAAAAATGTGAACAATCTACACAAGGCTCAGAAGGCACAACTTCTGCCAGTTTTGATGTAGATATTGAAAACTTTGTAAGGAAGCAGGAGAAAGAAGGAAAACCTTTTTTCTGTGAAGATCCAGAAACCGATAATTTGGTAAGTATTAGGTGTTTGTTTCATTTCTGAAACAACCGTCCCATTTGCAGCTTCTTCCTAATTTCTCATCTCAACTGGTCCTCATAGTTTCTCCTCACATTTTTCTGCCTATGAGAGATTCTTCCTTATATTAATGCTTAAAAGTATTTTTTTCAATTTCTTCTGACCCCTTTCCCCTTTTACCTGTAGATTTACATCGGACTCTTCACAGTTGTTTCCTGTTCTCAGCTGGCTGACATGAGTATATTGGAGACAAAAAGAAACAAATCCTTTCCATAGCCAGATTGACTCTGCAAATTAATTTTAGAGTGTTGGGTGTTTACCATATTTATCAAAAACATGTAACTGATGTAAATTTTTTTCCAATTTTATTTACATCATGGTTCACCTAGTTAACGTGAGAGAAGAGCTGTTACAAGATGAGCTTAGAAAGTCTCTAACATACACAATTTTTTTCTTTCATGTCATTTGCTCCTTTAGGCTTTCTGAAAGTCCTTCCTTTGATGAAGCTGTGATTTCCCCATTTTGAATATACTTGCCTTCAATATTTTACTCAAAAATGAGAGTTAGTTCTGTTCTGCATGAAGCAGGTCTGCTGACTTGCTAAGCCTCAGGTTATTTTCTTAATTTGTAACTCTCTGAATTCAACACAAAAACACTGTTCTCCTGTATCTCTCTAATCACACTTTCTTTTCAGAAGCACATCTGAAATCTAATAGTTGGAATGTAGTAGCTGTGGCTCAGTGGATGACGAAAGAGCCGTGGTTGTGGTTTATCCTGACTTTTGATGTCTCTTAAAATGTTCTCATAGACAAACTGACGAGACATGGACTAGATAAAGGAGCAGTGAGGTGGACTGAAAACTGGGTGAACCCCTGGGCTCAAGGGATTCTGGTCAGCAGCATGGAGTCCAGTTGAGGGCTACTCAGAAGTGCTGTTCTCCAGGGACTGATTGTGGAACCAGAACTGTTTAACATCTCCAGCAGGGACTGGGGTGATGGGGCAGAGTGAACCCTCAGCAAGTTTGCAGGTGGTGCAAAACTGGGAGGAGGGGCTGATCCACAGATAGCTCTGCCACCATTCAGAGGTACTTTGTTGCTTTTGGGGAAGCAGAAAAATGGGAATCTCATGGAGTTCAGCAAAGGGAAATGCCAAGTCCAAAGAGGGGGATAAAAAAGACTGACTGACTCTTCAGCAGTGCCCAGTAAAAGGGCAATAGGAAATGGGCATAAATTGAAACACGGGGAGTTCCATGAAACCTTTTTACTGTGAGGGTGACTGAATACTGCCCAGAGAGCTGTGGAGTCGACATCCTTGGACACAGTCAAACTCAGCTGGCCATGGCCCTGAGAAACCTGCCCTAGCTGACCTTGCTCTCAGTAGGAGGATAGGATTAAAGTATCCAGAGGTCCCTTCCAACCTCAGCTATTCTGCGGCTTCTGTCAGGCTCCAAAGATTGGTTTCCCAAAGATCCTGCTTGCCTTGGCCTGTTCCCTGTGCTTTTGGTCATACATAAACATGCTCTCAGATCCAGCTTGCTTTGGTTGTAGTTGGGTCTGGTGTGTTCAAACAGTCCTTCCTGCCATTGACCTGTTTGTGGTTTTAGTTTGTGGTTTTAGTGAAAAAGTCTCTTGGTTTATGTGGTGTTCCCCTTTGCTGATGGGCTGCACAAGTCTGGCTGGTTTTGCTTGAGGTGGGTGAGGAAGTATTTGTTTATGTCCTGGATTCCGTGGCTGCTGAGGTCAGTAGTGGCTTAAACTGGAACCACATTGCAAAATCAGAAATCCTTGGCATTGAACTCCTCCTGTCCTGTGGTCATATTGTGAGCTGTGACTTTCTGTTTCTGGATACCAAATGAAACCTGAGTGCAGCGTGTCCTCTGCCTGTCCTGGAGGCTGCGAGCTCTGAGCAGCTGACGTTCCTACAGGCTCTTCATTTTGTCTGGGGTGGTGAGCACAAGTTTCTGTCAAGTTGTGAAGTGGCTAGCATGGCTTTCAGGCTCTTTTCAGTTTGAAATATTGGTCCTTGCCACAGGGAAGGCTGTAGATTTGCAGTTTTTCTGCCTTGTGTCACATACATATTTTTAAATAGAGATTAAAAATCTCTCCTTAGTAGAGAGAAACACTATTGTGCACCTTTGTTACATCTTCTGCTCTTGCTGTCCTTCCCTTTTTAACTCTAATGTTAATTCAACCATTCATCTGAAAGGAGAAGCTGTTAAGATTGATAATTAGTCTGGGCTAGAAGGGTGGAGCAGAGTCAAACAAATAAGGTGTAAGTGCTTGCTCAGTAGGATCAACTTGGAGCCAGAGCTAAACCAAGATGAATTGAGCATCACGACACTCTGAAGAGCCAAATCCAAGTCCTATCTGAGAGCCACAGGCCTGCTACAGTAAGGAAATTGGGCAGCTGTTTCATTTTTTTTTTCCTTTTACCTCTTTGGGAAGTGGCATGTAGAACTCAGCCAGACTGCAGTTTCTGTGACAGAACTTTAACTGACAGCCCCAAACCAGCAGAATATAAGTCTGTGCTCCATGCTGCCTGTGGGCTACTTAAGTAGATAACAGAAATTATGAAGAGTCACAGATAGTGATTGTAGGGTCATTTAGAGTCCTGGCAACGTTCCACATTGAGCACTCACTTGAAATGTCTTGAATACTCCACAAGAGGAGTTTGGAGTTCATCCAGAGGACCACAGAATGTTAATCTGGGTGGCACAGGCATTAGATCAGTTTGACCAGAAAGGAAGTTCATTAAGAGCAGTGGATGCTTGTTCCAATTTGAGTAGCTCTTACTAAGCTGTGGTCTAGATTATCTCATTACTTTGGTATTATAATTCCCATTCTGAATTAATTGGTGGCTTCCTGCATTGAAAAGGATTTCAGCACTGGGAAATGTAGGTAGCGTCCACCTGAAACTTAATTTTAAGGATATTCATATATTGCTAAGCCTGGCTGGTAAACCAAGTTTCAAACCCTTATTACTATGTAGATGGAGGGATTCTGTTCTAGGGGTGCTGTTCTTCCCAGCTGAGCTCTCCAACAGCATCAGTTGGTGATCTTGAAGCAGCCAGGCAAAGGGTCATAGTCACTCCAGGAGAATTGTTAGCAGGCCTTTTACTTCTGCAGTGTCTTTCCCAAGTCTGTGTGCAACCCTGTGCCGTGGGCTCTGGGAGGACCCCGTGATTCTGTGCTGCAGATCTCCTGTTTTCCAATCCTGTGGGAAGGGAGTGGAAGCTGAAGGTTGTGCTTGTGTTCTTACTAGACCCCAAATGTGCTTTCCTAGAGCTTTAACTTCCTTGATATCTTCTTGGAATATTATTTGCATCCCGCTTAGTCCTTACTAAGGATTGTGTCAGAAGACGTGTGTTTGCTGTCAGTGACCAGATTTTGGTGGTCTGTAGTGCTGCCAGAGGTTCTGGTGCACATACTTTCTGAAGTGTGCTCAGCTGTATCCACTTAACATAGAGTATCATCTGTTGGAGCTCCACACCCTTTGCCCCTTACCCTTTGCTATCTCTGCCTCATTTTCACAGATAAAACACATCCTGGAATGAAAAGGCACCAACTGCTCTTTGTTCTCCTTTAGTCTCCTTTTGTGCATAGGAGGTACACAGATTCCTCCATGTCTAAGGAGCTGTTCAGCATGAGTGCTTGCAGAGAGCTTTTTAGATCTTTCACTTTTATTCATGAAATTACATGAAATTACTTCATGTTTTAAGACATTCATGGCTTAACACACTCTGTTGCTCACTGCTAATCCAGATGCTGCAGAAATACCATGTCGCCTCAGGGTGGTTCCTGCCTCTCGTCTTGCTTCTGTTCAGAGTAAATTCTTCCCACATATGGGTGGATTTTTTAATTTCCCCACATTCGTAGGACCACAGGATGGTTTGGGCTGGACTAAAAGCTCGAGAGGTTCGTAGTCCAACCTCCTGCACAGAGTAGGGTCAGCTGTGAAGTCAGAGCAGGTTACTTACGGCTTTGTCAAGTCTAGACACAATACAAAACAAGGAGTGTTAAATATACTCTCCCTTTTGTATTTGAACAGGACACTGCCTTTTTTGAAGACCCCCGAGTTTTTTGTTTCGTTTGGGGTAAGATTTTTGGTTCAGTACCCTCTTCTTGATTCTCTTGAATTCTTAGTTGTGTCAGGAACCTGAGCTGTAGTGGTGAAGCCAGGTGATGTCATTTGAATATTGACTGAACAGGCCTTTCTGAATAGTGTTTTTGCTGTTTTAATTTGCAGAACTGTCCCATAAACCTCTAGCTATGCCTTTTCTAGCAATGTCTCATAGCTGGGGACTCAAAATAGAGGAGAGAGGCTATCAAATCAAAACAAATGGAAGCAAAATACCCCTTCTCCCAGAGTTTGTGTTCTTCCCCTGAAAATCTAAATTGTTCTAGGAGGATTTGGGTCAGGGAGGTAGGTGAGCTGTGAATGTGCATCTTTTAACTGGGTTTTTTGCAAATGAAAAGAGTCATTTGCGTGAGAAGATTATGTGTTAATATATGGAGATGCTTTCGTGTATGCTGCCCACATATGTAGCTGCTGTGTGCTCTGAAATCCATAAAAAACTGTGGCTCTGTGTTTTACATCAGCAGAGGTGAGCTGGGGATCATGGCCAAGGCAGTGCACACTGGGTCTGTGCCTTTGCACCACAGGCTTGAGGCACTGAAGGCAGGACACAGCCACAATCTGAAGCAAATTTAGGGTTAAAGATACCATTTCTTAAATTTGGAGGCATATTTACATATGAATAGGCTCTGGATAGCAAGAACTGGAAGTTTTTCAATAACTTTTCTTTCTCTGCTTAATGGTTTACCATTATCTTTACTTACAACAATTTCAACAACAGTGGGAGGTGTCTGTGCCCATGGCAGGGGTTAGAACAGGATGATCTTTAAGGTCCCATCCAACCCAAACCATTCTAGGATTCTGTGAATGTACACAAATCTCGTGGTTACTTCATCTTTGTGTATTTCTCTGAAATGATACTCCAGGTTTATTTCGACAGCTGAAAAGACTAAATCAGTTTGGTTATAAAAATACATTATTCTGTGGCATATTCTATGCAGAAGCACTGAATAAATGAAATATTACTGCTGCTGTGGCCTGTCTGAAAACACTACATTGTCTTACTTTTGTCCAACATGGGTGATTCTATCAGGAATTCTTGATTTTTGTAGTTTTGAGGAAAAAGTGAACTTCTGCTAACATTAAGTTCAGTCCACCCGTGCTGTAAGAGAGCAGGAGCCATATGGCCACAATTAATGTAGCTGTAAATGAATTAATAAGTCCTGGTGACAGGCGTGGCATATTTACAGAGTTTTGTTTTCCTCCCAGCCACAGTAGCACAGCTTCCTGCAGGAGCAGTGTGATGGAGAGAGGCTCTGCAGAAACCTGGGTAGTGTTACTGAGTCTGGGTTAGTTTTAACTTCAATTCAATTTTCACCTCAAGTATCAACCATCAATTTTAAACTAAGCCTAAGATGAAGAAAGGACTTTCGTTTTTCCTCCAAGCACTTGCTGATAAATAAATAATATGAATTTGGCTAATGTTTAAAAAAACCCGACTCTATTGACTAAGCAAAAATAAACTAATCTCTAGCATGGTCAAATATTATGTGTTGAGTAGCATATTTTACTACCTCAGTTTTAGCTGAATGTTTAAAGCACTCCCTAAATTATGTGCAATTTGTTGATCTTTCACACGTGAAAAATTTTCTATTTCAAGCTTTTTTGTCTCTGAAACAGAGACAGAATTTCTTGAAACACAGATGACCTTTGTTGCGTGTTAAAATTTGTTTACGTTTGCATACTTTAACTTTGTTGTGTTTAAAGGTACTTAAGCACGGTTTAAACAGCAGCCTGGCCTGGGTTAGGTCACTGGTTTGTGTCTCAGTGCTGGGTCACTGCACTTGGTGTTTCAAAGGCTTTCAGTGTCACAGGTTGAAAGAGGTACCAGATATTAATTTGGATCAACTCCCTCAAATCTACAGCTCAGGTGTTTCTGCAGCTCTTTTTGGAAAGATGTATGGGAGGTTTTTTTCTTTCTGGCCCTGAGAAGAAACACAATTTCCATTTGTGTTTTTTTTTTTAATTAGGTTATTTCTTAAGTTTTTTCCATCTTGTTTGTTTTAACACACAATTATCTACACTGAGTGGGTGTCCTAGAACTGGAATATCTTCTGCTGGAAAAAACAAGGAAAAGATGTGTCTCAGTGAAAGATAAAGTGTCGTGGTGGAGAGGGGAGCACACCCAAAAGTTTTCCTGCCTTAATCTCCTTTGGGTGACTTGAGCAAAGGCATCTTCTGCTCCCGGTTGGCTTCTTGAGTTGGAAGTAATGGATAAATTAGTTTGGAAGGTGTAATTTCTGTTCACTGCATTCAGTGGTCTGCCCAGGTAAATGACCCCTTGTATAGGACAGATTTTTCCAAATAATTGTAAAGTCAAGCTCTGCACTATGCTCCAAAATTACAGTTGTTCCGTTTCATAAAACTGAAGGATATTTTTCTCAGAGATCCAGCATAGCACAGAAACGTTGGGGGTAGCATGTTGTATAAAAAATAATTACTTTGCTGGTGTGTTGTGTACATATTTGAATGTCCTGGATTTCCTACTGCTTTTAGACCATCTGGATTTGGTTTTAGCTTCTGATCTTCTGCCATGACCCTTACAATCACCTAAGCTATTTTTATGCAGTATGTAATACCATTGGTTATCCAGGCTTACAGTGTTTTTCTCACAGTGAGCATGGCAAGTATTCCCACATGCATATCTCCTGTACTTGGATTTTAGTTTAAATGTGGAATTTTTTTGTTAATTTGGTTTAGTGTTTTGTATTTCAGAATCAGTCTTCTCACCTGAAAGTTCTTACAATAGTTTACCTGAGAGTTGTTCATCTTGCACATACAATCACAGAGGAACTTGAAAGCTGTAGCACTGAAGAAGTGTTTGATTACTTTAAGTTTTGTTGAACAGTGTGACTAAATTTGGGACCTCTAATTTTATTGAGAAATAAAAGTTACTTTCATCCTCCCTAGCAATCTGTGTGACAAATTTATGCTTAATCACAGGAGAGTCTTCTCACTGTATCTCAAACTCATCTGTACCCTTCTGGTTTCCTTGTGTCAGGGTGCAACATGGAGCTGAACCTGGTATTTCTGATTTATAGAGCTCAAGAGAACTGCTGCTGGCCAAGCCTGTCCCAGCCCTGCTTTCCAGATAATTTGTGTGGATGGGATTGCTTTCCATCACTTCCAGTCTTGTGTGGTCTGTGACCCAGAGTTGTACCAGGGGGTTAAAGACCACATGGGCGTCCAGGCTCGTCCTGTGCCCTGTGACACCTGAGCTGCTCTGTCTTCCTGATGTGTCACATGTGACAAAGATCACTTTGTTGTCCTGTTTTGTTTTCCCAGTGTGGCAGTTTACTTGTGTTCCTTTCACATTCCGGGACATAGCAATTAGTATCTCTGTTTTAACTGGGTGATCTCTGCTACTGGAAAGTGGTGTTTGCTTAAATCTCACATTAAATATTTTTTTTAATGAACAGTAATTTTGTTTCTAATTTTTTTTTCCAATTCTCTCCCTCAGATGGTAAAAGCAATCCAAGTTCTCCGTATCCATCTGCTTGAGCTAGAAAAGGTTAATGAACTCTGCAAGGATTTCTGTAGTCGTTACATTGCCTGCCTGAAGACGAAAATGAACAGTGAAACTCTATTAAGTGGAGAGCCTGGAAGTCCTTATTCACCTGTGCAATCTCAGGTGTGTTTCAAATACTGCTCAGTGGATTTTTGCTTAGATTTCCTTAGGAGCCTATAGCTATGCTTGTATTGCTATCAGTTTGCAAACAGAGGTTCTGCAGTTTCTTGTATTTTCTCAAATCAGTTATTAAGAGTAGAAAGAGTTGTGGGGTTTTCTTGTTGTGTTGTTTTGTTTTGGGGTTTGTTTTGTTTTGTTTTGTTTTGTTTTGTTTTGTTTTTGTGCACACCTGTGTCTGGGAAGACACAATAAAGAGGCTTTCACACCTGCCAGGTTCAGCAGAAAGGAGGGGAAAGACTTTTATTATTTACATATATTACGTTTTATACATTTCTCAACTCCACAAGGGATTGGAGGACATGTCACTTCCTTCTCCATCCCACTGGAGAAAAAAGATGCTCATCAAAGTTCTCTTACCACAAAAGGAATGAAAACAGAAAATACCATTAAGTAAACACTGGCTATTATTTACATGAAACTGTGAGAAAGAATCTGACTCCAAGGTTAAAAACAGAAGGCTTTAGCAAAAACCAGGGCAACACACACCTGTGTGCCACTGCCTGATGGACAAATTTGTTGAAACATGCCAGAACGCAGAGTCAGTTTTTTATTGTCTGTCTTCCTTTTATGATTTTTCTCTCAGTTCAGCAAGTGGGGTATTCAGAATAGCCTGTATTTGCTGTGTTGTTGGAAGGAGGGTAGGAAACAGAATAAACAAAGAAGAAAAATTTTCCTTGTTAAAGCCTCCTTAGTCTGCCTCCTTCATTAAAATATTGAGATGACTGATACATTTTATACACAACCCGTATTCTGGAATAAATAGGCAATGCCTGATGGATTAAAGTTGCAATATTGCATTTTCTGTATTAAATGGAGCACAGTTAATTACCAGCAATTAACAGGTTATGGTTGGTATTTTTGCTGTCAGGTGCTGCAGATTGAGCCCTGCCACCCCAGTGCCCACTGGATCCTGAGTCTTAGGGGATGGCCCTTCCCTGAATTATTCATGTGTCTGATGCTCTGTGTTAAAAAAAGCCTCTATGGCTTTCAAACTTCACTTTCTGGACTACTTATTTAGGTTTTGGTGACTGGAAGTATGGAAAGGAGATTTTAAAATCAGGCAAAAACAGCTTTTAAAGGGGGTTTTCTGTATATCTCCTAAAGTTTTCTGTAGAGACACGAGGAATTGATTTTTCATTTGCTATCAAAAGAGACTATTCATACATACTAAGGAAATGTGTAAGAGTTTTCATGTTCAGGGTTGAGTAAGAGCTATCTTGAGCAGAATAAAACATATTGAATATTTAATACATTATGTTGAAATTGAAGGAATTAAAGTAATAACTAAAATCCTAAAGCTTTGATGCTTGTAATAAGAGCATCAAGGGTCATTTCATTTGTCCTTTTTCCCTCTTGCCTTTGGAAACTGTTTCTCTTATTCTTTATAGACCTAGAACTAAAATTTCTCAAGATAGCTTTACATCTTTTCTAACAGTTGCTTTCATGAGGGTTTTCAAAGGTAATGGTTGGTGATAATGAGGAAGTTAATGTAGGTAATGATGAACCCCTAATGAAGTATCCTTCTCTTTGAAGGTAATCCTGTGATTAAACTCCAAATGTGTTTTAGAGCCAAAAATACCTAATACAAATTATAAAAATACACCAGCATGCCTGATCTCCTTACATTTAAAAAAAAGAGAAAAACTTAAAAAAATGTAAGCAACTAATTGTTTTATTTTTCTAGCAAATTCCAAGTGCCATTGCAGGCACACTCAGTCCCCAAGGGATCGTGGTGCCAGCATCAGCATTGCAGCAGGGAAATGTAACTATGGCAACAGTAGCAGGTATGACACACAAAAAACAACTGGCACCTTGCTCTTCATCTTGCTTTCTTTTATAGTTGTCACAAAAACTACACAAATACTTTTATAAATGTGTTTTTATACCTGAAAAGTTGTTGTAATACAGTCAAGTGCTTTACTGGTTTAGGAGTGTTTGTTTAATTTATGTGTTTTCCAAGTATGCCTATGGGACTGGCAGTTACATACACGATATTAAGAGATCTTTCTGTGCAACACTACATTTGTTAAAAGGCATCCACAGACTGGGTGTTTTAGTTCTTTTTTTTCTCTTTAAAAAGAAGAATTCTATTTGACAAAAACATGCATTATCTAAACCATTGCACTTGTTGGCTGCCTCATGCTCCCTGGAGTTTGGAACCACACCTACAAGTCTGTGACATCCTTGATGTCCTTGTTAAAAGGAAATGACATTTGAGCTGAAGTGTTTTATCTTACTTCTCAGCAAGGTTTTAAATCAAAGCCAGCTGCCTGCCCTAAGCACTGGCCACACGTAAGTGTGGGTTTGGTGTTGTGACCCTTGTTGGTCAAAGACTTAACTCAGTTAAAACAACATGATGAACTGTTTTATAGCCTGATAATCATGGCATTTTCCTTTCAAAATAAATTTAGAATGCCTAAAATACAGGGAAATAAAATCAAATGTCTTACAGTTTTTTGTGGATGGAAGAAAATTGTAGTGTAGCGAAGAGCACACCTTGCCTACTGACTAGAAAAGAATAATTGATATATTACCAAAAGTCTTGGATGGTGTGCAGTGCTGATGCACCTGAAGAGAATAATACTTGAAGGGCTTTTTCTACCCCTAAATCTGTGTTTCTGTTTTGCTTCGAGGGGGGACAGTGTATCAGCCAGTCACTGTGGTCACTCCACAAGGACAAGTGGTGACACAGGCGCTGTCACCTGGGACTATTCGGATCCAGAACTCTCAGGTTTGTTTCGTGGGCTCTGCAGAGTGGTGTTCTGGGTGGGAATACATCTCAGTGCTTTTAGGAGTTTTGGTTTAAATTTGACACACTGGCAGAACGAGCTCTGTGTACACACAGAGTAATTAGTGGTAAATTAGTGCAGCCTCTGCTGTGGGAGTTACAGGTTGTGTAATAGGTCATAAGGTCCTCCTTGCCACAACAGGTCATCAGAGTTCCTACCTGTTCACTGTCTTCCTTTACTGATGCCAGAAAAGTGTAGGGACATGGAATTTAAAAAAAACCCCACTCCTAAACACAACAAACAAAAAAACCCCCACCAATGCAAATCAAAAACTCCTCTGAATTAAATGAACACTTTTTCAATGATTAAAACTTTTTAATCATTGAACTGTGTTTATGCCTAAATAGATTTAATGTAAAAGCAGTGTGCGCTAAGGTGCCACACTAAATAAGTGAGAAATCTGACTTTTTATCACAAAGGCAACCACTAGTACTGTGAAACTGTATGTATTTCAGAGTTTATCTATCTTGAGAAGTGTTTTTCTATAAAACCTTCAAAATACTCCTAAAGTCCTAAAGTTAAAACTAGGAGATCCTCAATTTTGGCTCCCTATTCCCTAAAATATAAGGACCAGCACTCTTTTGAGGGAGGCTCTAAAGAGTTGGATCTAAAGAGTTCAAAGAAACAACTAAAGAAAAAGAAACATGAAAACAAGACCATCTTCTGGTACAGAAAACTTTGCTAGCTTTCTCTGGATGTGGTAAATCAAATCTTCCTGGAATCTGGATTTAATTAAAAATGTGAATGAGGAGCTCCCATCTCCACAGCATAAAATCTGTTGGTAATCACTGACTCACTGGCTTCTCTTTTTCCTACTCTGTCCTTCCAACAAAAAAAGTGTGCACAGAGTGTTCTTCTAATTGGCAGGAGCATATCTGTGCTCACCCATGTTCTCCCCTGGAATACAGACAGCACCTCTCAGAAAGGAATGTGTGAATTTACTCTCCTGGACTGAAGGGATTTTGAAAAAAATGGGGGTTTTTACCTTTTATGAAAAAAAAAATAAAATACTGAGAGGAAAATAATGCCTCTAGCCTATAAATAAAAAAATGACTTGACCTTCTGTATACATCTGTGACTACTTTTGGTGTTAGGAGGAGTCTCCAAACCCATGTATGCAAAGGTCACCCATAGAAAATCCTTCTTCAGTGTCTTCTTTTTCAGTGTTTCAGAATGCTGTGGAGGTAGGGAAAAGTACTGTGGAAAAGCTATTGAAATTTCATTATAAAGCTTCCATATGCAAGCAGGTTATTTAGAATGTGAGACATTACTTTGGAAATTAAAATATGCTCCAAATATATATTTGTAGTAATTTGATAGCTTAAACCTTGTTTAAAACTCATTTCCTGCATATTGATTGGCTTAAGAAATTGCTCCAATTTGTCTGGAAAACCTGATTTAGAATTATTTCAGTAACAATTTTCTGAAATAGAATCTTATATGCAATTTAGGTTATGTTTCTTTCTATTTCTGCATAAGCATTTAAGAATGTGTTCCCAAATGTTCAGATAACCAATGTGCAAATGATTTGATGAATCCATAGGAAGTGAAAAACAAAGAGAAAGAAATACGAATATTTAGGAAGTAGTATGAGTTTTGTAAAGTGAATTATAGGTTCTACTGTATAGATCTTAATGCTCTTTGAGAATTTAATGCATTTATTTAGCAGGACCTTTAGCATCTTCGTTTGCAACTCCAGCATAATAATTAATTTTACTTTATCCTTCATTTAAGTCTTAAATCAGTAATATTTTGCAGCTTCCATACTTGTTTATGTTTGCACACAGTGAGTATATTGAAGATATTCAAGCCTAATTTCTTTTCATTCCTTCTCTAAATGAGTTGTTCATTCATTGATACAGAACTGCCATTACTATGTTAACTGCCTTATTTCTTCTCAAATTACATGTGCAGCTCCAGTTGCAATTAAACCAAGATCTAGGCATCTTGCATCAAGATGATGGCTCGTCAAAAAATAAGAGAGGAGTTCTTCCCAAGCACGCTACAAATGTGATGAGATCTTGGCTTTTCCAGCACATAGGGGTAAGGACTGAGCGTGGTCAGTTTGTTATGTAGTTCTTCTCATGTGGTCTCTCACGATTTTGCTTCATAAACAAGGTGAATTTATTCTGTTGTCGGTGATGGAATCTCAGTTCAGTTTTCCCTGGAGTCATTTGGACTAATGTTAGCTGACTTTTATTAATATTTTAATAAATACATTACATTTGTACTTCATGGTCTCAATAAATATTGTTACAAGGAGCCTTTCTTCATTTCACTGTGTTGGGAACTTAATGCCCTCTACACCCTGCTTCGTGGCACAAGGAAAAGAAATTCCACTTGTATTTTGTGGTGGTTTAGGGGTATTTTTGACAGAGGAAAATTTCAAATTTTCTGTCTTTACCTCCTTCCCAATCCCTCTGATGTGTACCAAGCGTGTCACTATCTTCTTGTGCTTTCAGTTATCTTTCCTTTGCATGAATACTTTGAAAGGATAAATGGGTCTCAAGCTATTACAGTGTTCAGTTGATTGATATTTTGCCTTTTACAACTGTTTTGCAGCAGACAACTGATCCAGGGAAACTGCGCGTGCACTTCTTGTGTTACTTCCCGTCCTCCTCTGCTTAGTTCAGAGCAGCTTTATTTAACTCCAGAGTGCTCCTCAGTTCTCTCATATGACACTGCCCTGGCCAGCAGAACTAATCAGAGCTGCTCACATGCTGTGCTGCCCAGGGATCACGCTCTTTAATAAAGACTGTCAGCCATGAGAAGCTTTTTCTTCTGCATTACGCATGGTGCCACAGACACTCTCAAGGATAAAATCAGTTTTTGTGTAGTAAAGCACTCTTTGTTAAATTATTTTCGTCCATAAAAGTTTCTAAGGTTTGTGTTTTAATGAGTCAGATGGCCTTAATCCACCATCTTTAATCAGATGTAATAAAGGAGTTCTTATTTTTGATGAGGAACAGCTTTAATCAGTTGTAATAAAGGAGTTCTTATTTTTGATGAGGAGATGAAAAACAAGCTTATGCCTTTTTTGTTTGCTTTTTTGGCCTCTTTAGCATCCATATCCAACAGAGGATGAGAAGAAGCAGATTGCAGCACAAACAAATCTGACACTACTCCAGGTTAACAACTGGTAAGAGCAAAACCCTTAACTTAGTATCTGTCCTTGCCTCCACGTGCTTAACTTAGAAATAGTGAGGAATAGAACTTGGACATCTGGAGCTGAACTTAAATATTCTACATAAGTTACAAAATATGGGTAGAAATACAAGAGTTCTGCACTGGCACACAAGCATGTTATTTTTATCAGGTACGATAATACTCATGCCATTTAAATTATATAAGGACTCCATGCCTTTTCTTTGCATTAAGGAATTGTGTTCTGTTCTAGTGCTGAGAGAGATGGAAGTACTCTCATGTCTCTTCTGCAAGTAAAGAAATTGAAGTCTAAAGGCATTTAGTGGCCTGATGGCCGCAGATGTTTAAGAAGTTCCTGTTAACAGATTCTGCTCTTGTATCAAAGGATGCCTTCCTGAGCAGTGATGTCTGAATGGAAAGGCAGTTCTTCAACTACACCAGTTCATGGTTCAGCATGTTTTGTCATCTCTTATCTTCCCTGGAGGTGTAAGATAAGACACCTGCCCTGCAGAAGAGAGGAGGGAAGGTGCTGACACGTGTCCTATTCGCCTTGTGGCATCAGTTCCTAAAATTGCTGCAGCAAAGTCCCCCAGGGATCTGCCTCAGATTTCAAAGATGACACTGGCTGTGAGGCTGTGGAGGGGTCCAGGGGGAAAATAGTCAAGATAGTGACAGAACACTGGTTCCAAAAGTGGAACAGGGTGACTGTGCCTATGTGACATGTGGTCACGGAGCTCTGTGCTCTGTGCTGTGACTGCTGTCTTTGCAGAGCGTTGTATTACAACTTAGGAACCTGCCAGCTGCACCTGATTTCCTCCCATTGCAGGTAAAGGTGGGTCTTGGATATGTTTTGTGAGATTTAGGGATGATATCCTCAGACCCAGTTCCTTGCCATAGCTCACTATGTTGAAGTTGGTTGAGTATAACTGATGCCATGATGATTTTTGCCTTTTCTTTTATCTACCTTTTATATACCCTTTATATAGCTTTTATGTATCCTCAGTGCTTTTAGCATGTGTATTTGTGATTCCTTAAGCCAAATAATTTAGCATAGTTCTGATATTCTGTTAAACCAGGAGACCAAACATCCTGGAGGCCTCGCAGTTGGAGGCCAGAAAGCCCTAGAAACCAAGGTCCTCTCCAGAACACATCCTGTAACTCAGATAGGCCCATCCAGGGGGGAATTCCTCGGGATGGGGGGTTCATTCAAGCCTCTCATTGGGGAATCTTTGATAGATATGCTAATTTGCAAGGCCTCTAAATGGTATATGTGATCTATCATGTGGTGGGGGCATTTCGTGTGCATTTCGGCGCATTCCACCTGGACGAAGGGGTGCACCTAAGGATCCTTAAATAGATACCGAGGTAAAAACCCCTTCTCCTTTAACTCTGTCTGGCTCTTAACTTTAAGAGCAGGGAAAGGCAACATGAGTGTTTTCTTGTTCACCAGCAGGAACAGGAAGGGCAGCAATTAACATGCTAAAGTGAGCAAGTGAAAATCAGAGAACTGAAAGGAGTCAGGACAGATCTGAAAAATGTGTTTGCTGTTGTCTCCTGGATCAGGAGCCAGCCCTTGGAAAGCCAGGGAGCCTGTAAAATAAGTAATGCAGAAGCTTAAGGGAGTAAATGAAACCAGACCAAACAAACCAGGTTGGGCAGGGGCTAGATTTTAGGTGAACCCTAATGAGAGGAGTATCAGCTTTCTGAGCTGGGCTGTCAGCAAGTTTTCTGGTGCTTAGTTTTTAATGAGATCCTGAAGTGTACAGCTGTTGTGCTGTCTGGAGAATTTTTCCTTCTGAGGTGGGGGAAAAAAGTGCTGTTAGCTGCAAAATGACAGAAGTGCTTTCTTAGCTAGTTTACCGAAATCAAAGGATGCTGGTGTTCTAAGAGTGGGTCTACACTTTAAAAAGAATGTGAACCCCAGCTGATAGATTTTATATTCCTAGCTGGTTTTTTCCTGCTGCATGCTTTGTGAGCGTGTGATAGAGGGAATTTAAACCCAACTGGTCCTAAGTTTACCTTGCCTTCGATTGTATTTAGGTTTATCAATGCTAGAAGGCGAATTCTTCAGCCAATGCTGGATTCCAGTTGTTCTGAAACTCCAAAAACAAAGAAGAAAACAGCTCAGAACCGACCGGTCCAGAGGTTCTGGCCTGACTCCATTGCCTCAGGAGTTGCTCAGCAGCAATCGAACGAGCTCACGATGTCAGACGGTGAGGAGAGCTGCCTGAACATGGATAATAAAGTTAATTCCTCTCTGACAGGGAAATGAAGGGTTTGAGGCCTCTCGGGGGAGGGGAACTTCAGGATGTTTCAGTATAAATGTGGTTTTAATCTGAAAAAACATAACAGAAATGTGTCACTTTTTTCCACTAACAATTTTCAATGGTTTAGGGAAGGGCATTATATTGGAATTTATGTTGAGAGACTGTTGCTTTTGTTTCAAAGGTTATGAAACAACAGAACTAAAGATATAAAACTGAGATGTACAGCTGAGTTCTCTCTCTGTGCACGTCAGGAGTGTCCTGTTGGATGAGCAGCACTGAGCTGCAGCTTCAGCCTCATGGCTGAGCATCTGCAGTTCCACATCTGCCTCATGTGGTTCAAACCAAACAACGAGAGGTAGAAAAATGTCATAGAGCCTCCAAAGACTTCAGCTGAAGTAACTTCCTCAGCGTCAGATCAAACAAAAAGATCTATTTAAGAAAGATAAAGAACTGCTTTAATCTCAGGATTGTCTTTTCTGTCCTGCTGCCTGGTGCTTTATTCTTTCCAATTTGTATCAACTTTTCCCTGAGCTGCTGCTGGATCTGCCAACAGCTTTATCCATTTAAGTCACCTTGAATTTCTGTGAGAACTCCAAATTTTCTGCAGTGAATTAAGCTGGAATACTTTGCAGAAATGGCCTTGTGATGACTTCACTGGAGAATTGCTGTAAACACAGATTTAAGATTCACAACACAAAATTTAAGATTCCTGACCAACCTAACTCTGGCATTTCCTGATATTTAAGTGTGTGACAACCTATATAACTTCTGTTTTAATGTAATTCCTTAAGTTTCCTCACTGCTGATTAGAAACAAGCTCTGCTATGTGTAAGTAGAAGGTAAGCAAGGCGCTGAAGTGCTGTGGTTGTGCTTCTGCAGGTGCTGTCGTGACCATCACAGCTCCAGTCAACATGAATGTAGACAGCCTGCAGTCCTTGTCGTCCGACGGTGCTACCCTGGCTGTGCAGCAGGTGATGATGGCAGGGCAGAGCGAGGACGAGTCCGTGGACAGCGGAGAAGAGGACGGAGGAGACCTCTCCACAACAAATATCAGCGGGCTGGTCTTGGATAACAGCGATTCTCTGCAGTAGGAAGCAGGAGAGTGTGGAGAAAAACACTTAGGAAAAAGAACGGACTGACTGACTGACTTTTTATAGTTTGCACAGCAAACATTTTACACAAGTTTTATTTCTAATATGTTTTATATGTAGATATAGAAGGGTGCACTTTTTTGTATTTCATAGTAAGCTTAAAGAGTGTTTTTGCAGGTGCAGCAACTTCTTTCAAATGTGGGGTTTTTTTGTTTGTTTCTTTTCCTTTCCTTATTTCAGAAAATTATATCTAGTAATATAAAGAACCACGTAAGCACCCCTTTGTTCTCTAAATTGGAAGTGCTGCAGTTTCTGATGAATTATGCAGTTTCAATTAGTGCTGTTATTTAACACAGCTTTTGATGGGCAGGTGATGTAAATTTAAAGCATGTGACACTAGTGTGTGAAACTTGATTATTGAGTTAGATGCATATATTTGAAAGATGCTTCTGCACCTTAAAAACTGCTAGTCTGAGGTGGACAGCAACACACATAAAAAGAAACTGTTGATGTGTGATTCAGTAGAGAATGTATGACAATTTAAATAAGTTTAGTTTCTCTCATAGTCCGTGAGCCTGTTTATCATTTGCTATAAAAACTCCTATTTTTACCTTGCTGGGGTTACTGGATAAAAAAAAAATATTTTTATAAATTCATTAGAAATTGGGATGACAACTGTATTAAGCAGGAGGAAAAAAAAAATGAATTTCCAGAGGGGGAAAATAAATGTTTAGTATTCCTATTTGGAAGGTCTGAAAATTGGCCCAATTTAATAAACAAGCCTACAGTAGCATTCTATGATTCTCAGCTATCCCACAGTGATATACTATATTTGATAATAGCATAAGAAGGGCCCACTGTTTGATGGGATTTTGATATTGTCAAACATTGATTTATATTATGTGTAAACTAATATTCAAATTGCATAACTCTGTATCTAGACTTGTATCTGAAAATATTTGCTAAATGATTATTCAGGTAAGTAAGTTCAAATACCCACAACTTTTCCAATTATTAGAGAAATTTAACAGTTTATAGTTTGTACAACTGAATCTAAAAAAATGAAAAGTTGCCTACTATACAGTCATGAATTCTGCTATTTTATTGCATTTGAAATATTTTCCCCTAATGCAAAAAGAAAAATATAACATGAATTTATATAAAATTTCTTCAGATCTGAAGTTTACTACCAGAATATACAGCAGGCTTTGTTAGAGTAGGAAATCCTTGTGTGTCACTTAAAAAACAAAGAGCTGGTGATGAAAACAGCTGGGGTTTGGTTTGGTTTGGTTTTGTTTTGAGGGGGTTTTTTTGTTGTGGTAATTTATCATTTCTTTTATTTTCCCTAAGTTTGAAGTCTGTGACTGTCTATCCATGAACACTTGCTTTTGGAACTTTGTATTTCCTGTTGTTGACTACAAATAAGAGACTCCAGAGCCTCATGGTATGATCAACACCCTGTTTTGTCCCTGTCCATTTTTCACAGTGTTGGTTTAGATCAAAGCCAGAAGTTCCTTCAATTTAGACCAAATCTGGGCGTGTTCCTGATGTGGCAAGGAGAAAGGTGGTAGCTTTTAGACTCTTTAGACCCTGTAT
This sequence comes from Platysteira castanea, assembly GCA_013397175.1. Classification (NCBI taxonomy): domain Eukaryota; kingdom Metazoa; phylum Chordata; class Aves; order Passeriformes; genus Platysteira; species Platysteira castanea. The sequence goes on from VYXC01010955.1 coordinate 34,908, forward strand.
TTGAACAAAGCCCTTTGGCAGATGCAAATGTTTAATTGAATCCTTAATTTCTGCTTCTCAGAACACTCAGGCACTTGCTTAGGTGCCCTTGATTTCAGGAGGAGGAAGGGATGTACTGCTGGACATGCTAAATGGTTGGAAGCTGGTCATGGCAGATTGTCTTCCAAGGCAAGGTTGAGTTGGTAGGAAGAAAAACTTCAGAAAGAAATATCAGTGGCATTGCCATACATACATGGAGAATAACAGGAGTTTTCAGTGACTGGTGGTTATTTTTTTAAAAATGGTTTTTGCTCAACACAAGAGGTGTTTCTGCTCTGTCTCTCACCAAGTCCTGGCTGAGGATATTCCTTATTTCAAGTGCTGTAGTGATCTGCTCCACTGGACTGGTGATTTCTAAAGAATTGGTTTTCTTCTGACTTCTCTGCTTTGCCACTAATGTGCCATGTTTGTAAAACAGCACAGTAAATGAATAATGAAAGGTTTAATCAGGAAGGCTTTGACATAGCATGACTATCTCAAAGGCTGTTGTCAAATCCAGTTTGACCCCAAAACACTTTAAAAGACAAACCATGTACAAATCCTGCTCCTTTGGAAACATTTGGCCTACTGCCCCTACAAAAGATAGCTCAGATTACTGGAACTCAGAGACAGATTCTGTATTTCTGTTTTTAATTGTTTTTAACTCCAAGAGTGCTTCGCCACCCCCACAGTTTCCATTCTATATTTGTTGGTTTGTTTGGGGTTTTTATTGGAAACTCAGCTGGAAACAACCAGGCCTCAGGGCTTGCAAACTTCTGAAAGTTTATTTTTCAGAAAAGAGCCATTTTCTCGTTAGTTTTCTTTTTATTATTATTATTATTATTCCCTCCACCTTACATGCAGCAGAAGTTTTATTCTTCCAAACCGTTTGTGACCTTGTCTTCAGCTACTTTATCAATACCTGGAGACTGACGCTGATAGAGTTTACTATGAAAGGGGAATGTGGAATAGTTTTACTGTCAGATTAGAGACATGAAAAAACAATATAGAGACATGAATTCCTAAAACTGCTTCAGCAATATAAAAGTATTGCTTAACGTACAAAACTCAAACCTTTTCTTTTAATTTAGTGCAAATTCTGTAGTGGGTGTGAACTGCAGGGAAGTGCTTGTTCTTTTTGTGATCTAGAAGAAGAAAAAACAAGTAGAGTTGTTTTGGTTTTTTTTTTGTTGTTGTTGTTGGTTTTTTTTGTTGTTTTTGTTGTTTTTTTGTTTTTTTGTTTTTTTGTTTTTTTCTGTATAAGAAAGATTGCTGCTTTCAGCAAAGCATCACCATTCAGGAGAGGTACATGTTTACATTAGTTTAAAAGTCTTTATGGGGGACCTAACTTCAAGTCCATGTATAATTCCCTCCCTGCCCCCAATTAATGTCATATTCATATGCAATAGAACTCATTTGTTTTTCAAATCAACATGATTCTTCTGCAAATGCAATTATTGAAACTTCTAATTTTTTTTTCTTCGATCTAACCAAAACAGGGTTCTCAGTCCAGTTTTTTCAAGATTCCTGGAACAGGCAAGGCAATTGTCTGTTGTTTTTTTTTACTTTGGAAGCATCGCAGTTCAGTAAATCAATTCCAAAACAATCAGGATAAATTTCCAAATGACTGTTGCAACGAAATAATCACGTTGGAAAATACTCAGAATCAGCTCTGGCTCTGCAGAAGGTTTTCTACATCTGGATATTGTGTCACCGTGGAGTCCTGCTGACCTCAGGGAAGCTCCATACGGATCCACGTCAGGCTACACTGACCTGCCAGGGAACTGGTTCCTTGTTCTGGTACCTGATCTCTGTCAGGAATCTTTTGGAGAGCCCTCCAGCCCTGTCTTGCCTGGATGCCTGGGTCTTCTTCCAGTGGATCAGTGGGCAGGGCAGGATTTCATGTTGACCTGGGGTGCAACAAGTATTTTTTTTGCTGTTCAAAATACGGCCAGAATGCAGACCCACAGTGAGGAGTTGCAGTTCCCAGTTCCTGTGCTTCCAAAGTAGCTTTAGGTTTATGGAAATTCGAGTGGAGTTAGGAGCACACGTGGCTCAAATCCCAGCTCCCGGCCTGAGCTTGGCTCAGATGGTCGGAGCGTGGTGCCCGTGGCACCCAGGGCACAGCTTTGATCCCCGTGTGGGCCATTCAGTGGAGAATTGGACTCCTTGTGGGTCCCTTCCAACTCAGAGTGTTCTGTGAAATCTGTGAAATAATACATGGGTTTGTTTCTGGAAGAATCAGTTCACCTTCCTGCCTGTAGGAACTTGGCAGCCCACGGGATGAAACAAAGCCTTTCCAAGGGATGACAGTTGCACTCAAACAAGCAAAAATCCAGAACACCCTAATGTTTTGACAAATAGGAACACATGTGTTTAATTGTAATTAAAGTTGATTTAACATTTTATTTTCTGAAGCTGAGTCGTCTTGGGAGGAAAAAAATGAATAAGTATTTGTCTATGCAAGACACAACTGTCAAAAATGTGTGAATTACCCATTTTTAGGTACTGTATTGTTATTGTCTTTCTGACTTCCGTTCCTTTGATCAGTCTCTTCAACCTTTCAGCCTCACATTTGGCTTAGAGTTGAATAGGCAGAATGTAGTTTTGAAATCCTGTTGGAACTGTAACTAACCTTCGTTCCCTCATGAAAATCCCGCATGTTAAACAATTACGTGAAATGTTTTGGTTTCCTAATAATAAATCCAAACTCTCACCACCTCCTGCAAACAGCATATCCATGAACATGCACGTTTCATCGTGGTGTGCAACCCATCCAACCATCAGCCGGGCGCACTTCGCTCTGCGGCCGAGCTGGGGACAAAGCAGGTTCATTTTGCCAGACTCAAACTCAGCGTGGATTCCTTCCACCCTTCCCCTACCCTTGGCATGCTATACTCCTTCAAAGACCTTCTAGGTTGTTTGATTTTCAAGTCCTGCAGGAACCTGATGGTCGAATGTGCAGTGCAGGGAGATTGGCACTGCTGTGCTTTTCGGTGATTGCCCAAATCGGGTGATTCGTTCATTCCCGTCACCCGGAAATATAAAATCCGTTCCTTTTCTGTGACCTAGTTCTTCAGGACCTGCTGAGCGATCACAGTTGGTTTTGCTAGAGAAAAGCAAGGTGTGAGAAGGAAGGGAAATGCCTTTCCAACCTTGTAGACACCCATAAAGATTAATAGTTGGTGTTAATAGAATCCAGTGTTTCAGGTCGTGATGGAAGTGGCCCATGATCTGCCCCTGGATTAGCAGCACTGGGTCTGTACTATCGACAATCTTTAAAATGGGAACCCTGTAACTTTTCTTTTCTTGGTTGTAAAGGGGTTTTGAAGCAACTGATCTATCAAGGGATAAAATTAAAAATGAGAATATGCTTCATGGATGATTTAGTTTTACACTGCTGCTCTCTGCAAACAGAAAAAGCACATTTTGGAAGTGAAGCATTTACATTGCTTTAACAGTATTGTTTGGCTGAAAGACAAATACGTTTTCAGGAAATCTTGAGCATAGTATTAAACTATTTAACCAGTTCTTGGCCAGGGAAAGTCCTTGGCCTTTGTATTTGTTTGGGGTTTCTTGTTTATGCAAATGAAGAAAAATGTTTACTAATTCTTACCAGTGTGGGGATTTTTATTACACTTTTGTAATGCAGGAGCAGCTTCGATGAAAGAAAGAATTAGCAGGTAAATAGTCCATAATGTTTGTGACTTTGGGTGGGGTTTTTTTTTGTTCTTGTTTCAAAATTATTAATTAAAATGGCATGGACATCAAACTTCCAGTAGTGTTTCCAAGCATATATGGTAGTGACTTATTGAAAACACTTCCTCTTTGCACTTGTTTAGCCAGATTGTGATGCATTTCTAAAATTACCATGTTCCGCCAAATCAGAAGCCGTCAGGAAATGAGCAGCTCCTTTATTACAAGATTCTTCTCTAGTGAGAATCTCAAACTCCTTTCATCCAGCGTGCGAGTCCTGCTCAGCAGAGATGAAGTCAGACGTGGGTGCTCTTGGATTTACTTCTGCTGAAGTATTATTTATTCCTGCTGAAGCATTATTTATTCCTGCTGTCTCTTCCCCAGCATCTGGCATGGTGGCACCCATGTGTGCCTCCAGAAGGGAAGAGGGCAGATTTTGGATCATATTTTGTGGTTAGAGGGTTAATCTGTGGATAGCTGAGCAGTTTGTGTTCTAGACAAAGGAATATTTATCATTTCTTTGTCTGACCTTAGAAGGGTGACTAAGAGTAGTGCCAGTAACTCCTGGTGATATAATTGGAAATAATTTTAACTCCACTGCTGCCAGGGAGCAATTTTTTCCTCAATCTGAAATGAATAAACAACCTAACAAACAAAAAAAAAATCCCCCTCCTGTAAAGGACAGGGGGGAATGGCTTCAAATTGAGAGACAGTAGGATTAGATTGGATACTAGAAAAAATCCTTCCCTGTGAGGGTGGTGAGGCCCTGGCACAGGGTGCCCAGAGCAGCTGTGGCTGCCCCTGGATCCCTGGGAATGTCCAAGGTCAGGTTGGATGGGACTTGGAGCAGCCTGGCATAGTGGAAGGTGTCCCTGCCCAGGGGATGTTGGAATTGGGTGATCTTTAAGGTCCCTTCCACCCCAACACCATTCTGTGATTATATGATTATATCACCTAAATTAGGTCCTATATAGAGAAATTTTAGTTGGATGGTTTCAAATTCCCCTGAGAGATAAATCCCCTCTTCAAGAAGCAATTACAGGAATCAGAAGCTTAGTTGTAAATGAGTGATGAGATGGTTTGCTTTTGTGGAGCACCAGTTTACAAAGTCCTTTAGTCTGCAACTTAGGGCTGTTCCTACATAACTCTCTTTGTAAAAACCAGAGCAATGTCCTCAAGGCTAAAACAAGGAAAAATAAACTACACACACAGTCTGAAATGAGGATTCTGCAAAAAAACCCCCAACAACAAGGCTGGGGCACATATTAGGTATTTATTTATTTACCCATATAAAAATTAATGCAAGTTCGGAGTGTGTGAGGTATGTGGAATTACATCTGTCGTGTATTTAAAACACAAAATGAAAAATCACCATTTAAATACCCTCCTAAAACTTGAAAGCAGTGTGACCTTTGCAGGTGAAATTTGGTTTGTCTTCCTGATGCAACTGAGGTGTGATCCAGGGCCTGTGAAGTAATCAGGGAAAAGCTGTGGATATTTACCTTCTCTGTTGGACTTTGGTGTCACCAGTGGCACAAGGCAGGAGCTGAGACCCTTGGACCTACTCCTGAAAATGATTCCTTGCATATTTTTTTTGAGTTGATCCTGAATCGTAAATACTAAATGGGACAGCGGTAATAAAAGTTAATTTAAACGATTTTTTGCAAAGATCCAAGAATTTTTCAGGTTAGATTTTTAGTAGTCATGAAGAAATTTTGCAGATCATGCTGGGTAGTGATTGTCCCTCTGTGCCGGGCACGGAGAGGCCCCTCGAGGGCTGTGTCCAGTTCTGGGCCCTGCAGGAGAGCCCTGGAGGGGCTGGAGCGTGTCCAGGGCAGGGAACGGAGCTGGGAAGGGGCTGGAGCCCCAGGAGGGGCTGAGGGAGCTGGGGAAGGGGCTCAGCCTGGAGAAAAGGAGGCTCAGGGGGGCCCTGGTGGCTCTGCACAAGTCCCTGACAGGAGGGGGCTCAGGGGGGGTCGGGCTCTGCTGCCAGGGAACAGGGACAGGAGGAGAGGGAACGGCCTCAGGCTGGGCCTGGGGAGGCTGGGCTTGGACACCAGGAGCAATTTCCTCCTGGCAAGGGAGCTCAGGCCTTGGCAGGGGCTGCCCAGGGAGGTTTGGAGTGCCCATCCCTGGAGGTGTGCCAGGAGTGCCTGGAGGTGGCACTCAGTGCTCTGGGCTGGGGCACAGCTGGGACTCAATCTCAGAGAATTTTTCCACCCTTAATGATTCTGTGATTAAGAAACCAGTGATTGACTTCTGTGCCATTTTTATGTCGGGGGGCCTGTGTCCCTCCTCCTGCAATATCTCACTATGAGCTACAAACTATGGACACTTTCCTTAATTTCTTAATGCTCATCAAGTTACGTTTCCTCAGATTTCTGAGCAGCTCAGTTCATGGCCCTATTTGGTCTTTAATATTTAGACTCCTTGCTCTCAGCAGGGGCTGACACACAGAAAAGACAAAGGGACTTATTGATATATGCAATTACAATAATTACAAATTCAATTACTGTGCAGGTACTGATTCTTCTAAGATACTTAGCAGTATATATGGTTCTGTGGGCAGGATCTCATTTAAGGCCAGGAAGGAGAGAGAATATTTCTGTTACTATTTTTTTTTTAATACACAAAAGGACTATTTTGCACAGCTGATTCTGATTAAGTTTCTTAACCCAGTACTGTAGCTGGATCGAGACCTGAAACTTCTTGAAAATTTTAAGCATCATCATCAAATGAAATTCAGAATGGCAAAATTCCAGAGATTTTGAGGAACTGGGTCGGCATTTGTTAGGTAATGCCTGTGCTGCTCTTTGAGCTTTTCAGATGCTGGGGGGAAGCAATGTTCCTGACTCTCTTGTACACACAGGGACACTTCCAGCAGCTACAGAAATAATGATTTTCCTCCAAGATCCTCCATTTTGCTTTCAAACAACTGGATTTGCATTCCTATCTTTTTTTTTTTCCTTCCCCCTTCCTTTCTTTGGAAACTGACAACAATTAATCCTTGATTACATATCGCGGACTTTTTTTGTGTCTCTTGAACTTCTGAACTGTGCATAGCCGTGAATAATGACTCTGCAAATCACTCCAGGATTGAAAGCCAGCTGCTGGAAAAAGCCCAACAGCCTTAGAGAACTGAGCTGTGGATGCTGCTATGGATGCAGCATCAGAATGCTAAGGAGAAAAGCTGTCTTTAGTGTAGATGCACAATATTGAAGTTAAATCATAGAACAGCATCACAGAATCAATTCAGTTGTAAAAACCTCCAAGATCACAGAGCCCAACCTTTCACCAAATCCTCCTTGTCACCCAGCCCAGAGCACTGAGTGCCACATCCAGTCATTTCTTGGGCACCTCCAGGGATGGGGACTCCAAACCTCCCTGGGCAGCCCCTTCCAGTACTTGAGAACCCTTTCAATGAAGAAATTCTTCCTGATATCCAACCTGAACCTCCCCTGGCACAGCTTGAGGCCGTTTCCTCTTGTCCCATTGAAATCACTGACCTTAAAATAATCTGTACACTATTTTCCCAAATGAATGTGTGTCACCCTTGTCACATACAGGCTTTTTTTATGATGTGTTGCACCAATAAAAGATCTTAGGCTTAGAAATGCATGTTTCAATATTCTGCATCACAAAGGGTGCACACTTTAGGGAAACATGCAGAACCCCTCCCTATTAAACCATGAAAACCCAAATACACTTGTGTGTGTAGCTCCCATCCTTGTGCTGTTTGCTGGTTAATAAATGCATTGCCCCTTTGGCAGATCAGGGCAGCTTAAAATGTCCTATAATGAGCACATTCAGAAGTGTCAGATGCTACCTCTCTCCTTTCCCCTGAGTTTTAAAGAAAAACAGTTTCCAGGGGGATGTAGTCAGTCCATTCCCAACACTGAGTGGGTTCTAATTAAATTAGGGGGTCCTCTAGGAAACCTCTGTCACACTGTTCTCACCCTGATCAGAAATCACCAGTGCAGAACCTGCCATGGATCAGGATTTCTGATCATTTAAGAGCATAACACCTAGGGAAAAACAAATGGCAGGCAGCCTTCCCCCCACACCTGGGCTCTGCAAACGTAGTCTGGGGTGCTAAAGCTGTTGGGTGAACCACACCTAAGGAATTCACTTCTGGTTGTTGGGAAAGATAGAAGGACTTGGGCAAACACTTCAACTTCTTGACATAGTTGTGCCCAAAGGAAGCCTCCTGATGGGTTTCATTTGTGAATATTTTAATGTTTTAGAGCCTCATGAGGCAGGAACTTGAGAGGGCATGTTAAAAGGACTGAGGGCCAAGGCATGGTTCTATTTAAATCAATCATTTAATGGTTAACACAATGAAGAAAGGCCCTGTCCCTTCCACAACTAAACATCAGTAATGATCTTCTACAAACAACACCCCCCAAAACTTGATTTCTCCTCATGCAAAATGAGTTCTTTTTAGGAGCTGCCACTTTCAGCTTTGGTCTCAGTTTTGGGCTCGTTTAGGGTTGCACAGGAATTTGTGTGTTGCCTTGCTCTTCAGAAACGTGTCCAGCTCCTTCCCTGCAGACACGTGCCTGGCTGGGATGCAAAGTGACAGTGACCACGTGAAGGAGTAGCCACAAAGCTACACCCCTGCCCAGACAGGGGACAATCTGGCCTGGAAAAATACAAATAATACCAGCAATACTGTGTCCAAATTGTGGACAAGCACAAGGGTGATTAATACTGGAGAATCCACGACAACACCCATTCAAACAAAGCATGCCAAACCCCAGGACATTAAATTTAAAGTGAATAAATTCTGAACAACTGATCATCCTGGGTGTTTTGTTTAATTTTCTCCCTGTGCTTGTGCTGTTCATGGTAAAAGTAAAATAATGATGATGAAATGCAGACAGAGATCCTGCAGACAGAAGGTTCCTTCACATCAGAGGTGGGGGCAGAGCAGAGAAACTCTGCACCACCTCCAAGGAGCAGCTTGCAAAGGAGCCGACGGGGACCTTTTTGCAGAGATATTTGAACAATAACTCTTTCATTGTTCCCGAGCTGACAGTGGGTAGAGAAGACAAACCCAATATTATGCAGGGGCTGCCCATCTGTCGGTCATCCCCCCCTGTTCAAAGGTTATCAGTCACACAAAGCAGGGAGCAGTGAGGCAGATAAGATGTGTGACAAAGGACAAACAGCCCCAGCAGCCCACCACCCTCCCCAGGCAGCCAGGAGTCTTTCCAAATCCCCCGGGAGACTCACTCTGAAAAATCCCTGTGCTTGCAAAACCCATCCCTGTGCTTGCAAAACCCATCACTGCGCTTGCAAACTCGTTCTGATCTCCTTAAATTCTTGGCAGACACACGAGAGAGCCAAGCCCATGGACTCAAAACACTCTCACCTTGCAAGGGCGTACAGGATGTTGGTTCCTTCAGCAATTTGTAAATACCTGGACAGCAGGTAATTAGGAAATTAGGAAATTCTTCCCTGTAATGGGAAGAATTTCTTGTGCTGCTGGTGGACACGGTGCCACGGGATGTCTGGTGTCTGTCTGGAAGGTGGACAGTGAGCTTTAACCTTACTAAAAACTAAGATTTTTACACTGAGTGGGGAAGAGCAGAGGGGAAAGTGTTGTCAGGTCAAACCCCCTCCCTGCGACAGAAATATGGAGCAGCTCTCCTGTAAGGAAAGGCTGAGAAAATTGGGATTGTTCAGCCCAGAGAAGAGAAGGCTTTGGGGTGACCTAATCGTGGCCTTCCAGGGCCTGAAGGGACCTACAAGACACATGGAGAGAGACTGTTTCCAAGGGTCTGGAGTGACAGGACAAGGGGGAATGGCTTCAGACTGAAAAGGGAAAATTTAGGTTAGGTAGACGGAAGAAATTCTTTGCTGTGAGGGTGGTGAGGCCCCAGCACAGGGTGCCCAGAGAAGCTGTGGCTGCCCCATCCCTGGGAGTGTTTAAGGCCAGGCTGGAGGGGGCTTGGAGCTACCTGGGACAGTGGAAGGTGTCCCTGCCCATGGTGGGGCAGTTGGAACTGGGTGATCCTTAAAGTCCCTCCCCCAGCTCATGGAGACCCTTGCTGCATCCCAAAAGCCAAATTCGCCTCCTTCCTCCAACCTTTTCCTGACTCTCCATCTGAATCCCATCTGCTCGTTGTTTTTTTTTGGTGTTTTTTTTTTTTTGCAGTCAAACAGCGTCAGACAGAGCAAGAGAGAAGAAAATTGAAACAATCCAGGGGACACATTTGATGTGTCCAGGTATACCTGGAGCTGAGGTGGTTGGAGAGAGCCATCTGTGACCCAAGTACCACCAGCTATCACAAGAGGGAAGTATGTGTGTCCTTATCAGTAAAGTCTTCAAAAGTTCATTGGTAGCACTGATTTTATTCAATCCTTACACAATTAACATGTGTTAATAACTCAGCCTGATGAAGCTGTGGTTTTTATATATAGATATATTCATCTGTGTGTGTATATTTATACATCTCAAAGCATTCAGAAGATGCAGTTCTCCTGTATCCTCTGCCTGTCTCCAGAGGACACAGCCTGATGCAAATTTTGGGGCATACCTGCTGAACTGGGACACAGCCTGGACTGACACTGGGGTCAGCCCTGGGTAACATCAAGGTGGCTGTGAAGGTCTGAGCCTTGACTGTCACCATCTTCATGTGAGTCAAGGCTTTGCTCCGGAGGATGCACACAGGAGAGGGGTTTGCCTCCTAAGAACACAGCCCTGTGCCAACCCACCTACTCCTCCCACCTCGGGAAAAGCTTGGAGAGAAGGTGTCTGCCAGCCTTCTGATCTTGGTCCCACCACTTGGAACCCGGTGGAATCACAGGAAGCAAAAGCCTGGCTCCTGGGAGAAAGTTTTATCCAGCGAGTTTAATACAAACAGCCTATATAAACACAAACACATACAAAAGCAGCATTGTCTTCCAAATAAATAAATAGCCGCACTGGCCCCAGTTACATGCCAGCAGCAGTCAGCCTAAGCCCTGTGGAACAAACCTCACAACCAAGCAAGCTCACCCCCTACAGACACTCTGCCCTGGCCTACAAACGACAGGGAACGTGGCATCTCCCCAGCGCTCCGCGGCACGGCCGTGACAGCCCCCAAGTCCTCCGGGACACTCCGAAGCTCCTCAGCGAGGATGCCCCACGGCGCAGGAAGCCGCAGAGGCTCCCCTGCCCGCAGCCAGCAGCGAGGAGAGCTTCACTGCTCGCCTCCGGGAGCTGAGCACTGCAGCTGCCCGCCGTGCTCGGGGCAGGTGCAGGTTTGGGACCCGCGGGCGGTGACGGTGCCGGCGGGCACTGCCATCTCCTCCTCGTCGTAGCAGACGCAGCGGGGACAGCCGTCGGCCACCGGGCTGCCCACGGCGCGGCAGGCGGGGGCCAGGCGGGGGCACAGCGGGGCGCAGGCGATGTCCCCGGAGGGGTGGCAGGTGCACAGCTTGCGGGCGAAGTCGATGTAGAAGGAGCGGCCGGCGGGGACGCGGCCGCTGGCGAAGCCTTGCATCTCGCACTCGCTCTCCAGGTAGGGCGGGCAGGCGCAGGGCGCGGGGCACGGGGGACAGCAGCCACCGGCAGCGGGGGTGGCTGTCCCCTCCGGGTCCCCCTCGGGGCACGGGGCGCAGGCGCCGGGGTCACAGGTGGGTTTTGGGGCCGCGCTGCAGAGCAGGAGGCAGGCGAGCGACAGGCGAAGGGCGCTGGTGAGGGTCATGATTCTGGGGGGAAAAAGGGGGAAATAGGAGCAGGTGTCACACGGGGCATGGGCACATCGAAGCCGCAGGGTCTGGGCTGGCCCCTGCATGGTTTAAAGCCAAGGAGATGCAGCCATAGCTGGTTTAGAGTGAAGAGGATGCAGCCACATCTCCTTGACATGCCCATAGCTGGAGTTTGGATCACCCACAGCTGGAGCTTGGATCACCCACGGCTGGAGTTTGGATCACCCACGGCTGGAGCTTGGATCACCCATGGCCAGAGCTTGGATCACCCACGGCCGGAGTTTGGATCACCCACGGCCGGAGTTTGGATCACCCACAGCCAGAATTTGGATCACCCACGGCTGGCTGGCACCGCAGGGGTTTGCTCTAAAACAGAATCTCTCATCCCTGAAATCTCACCCTGGCTCCACCACCGTGCCCTCCACCCCCGGGTGCTCAGACGGCTGCAGTGTGGGCGCTGGTGCACCCAGTCCACATTGCAGCACTCGCTGAGCTTTGGCGTGGTTGCCTTGACTAGCAAGTGGGGTTCGTTCACCCTCATATTGATGCTAATAATTTATATTTAAATGACTAATTAATTGTTCCTAGAAGGCATTCAGGCACGGACAGAAGAAGGGCTCGAAAAAGCACTGTCTGCTTTGGTGACTTGTCCTGCAGTTGGGACCTGGCTGCTCCAGGCACCAGGTCTGGGTGGCAGCTCCCAGCCTGTCCTGCTGTGTCACTCACTGCCTGCCCTTTCCAGCCACCTCGCTCTCTCACAGGAAGCCAAAGCGGTCACTCCATCTTTATTTCAACTGGAAAAACCTTTTTCTCCTTAAGGAAGATGTTGCCAGTGTTGGGCACTCTGTGGGACTCTGCTCTTTGCCTTCTCCATTTTTTTGGCCAGCCTCTTTTCAGAGAGTCATTCCTGGCGTGAAATTCCCTCCCTGTGCCCACTCCCTCCTCCTTCTCCACTCACACCTTGGATGCACAGCACCTGGTAGCCCATGCTGAAGCCTTTTACTGTTTAAAGGCTGAGGACTCTGGGTTTTTTCAGCTTTTCTAGACCCAACATTTCCTTTAAGTGCACTTTTGGATCCCTTCCCTCTGTCTGAGTGCCCTTACATCCTGCTGTATTAAATACACTTTCTTCCTTCCTGCACTGGGCTTTCCAGGTCTGGTCTCTTCTCCCACTGTCCCAGTTCCACCTTTGATTACATTTATATCATCACCATTTGAGTGCCCCAATTTCCTACTCTTGCAGACAAGCGACTGCTCGCAGTTATTTCTTCACATCTCTTTAAACAAAAATATTTTCAAATTGCATAACCACAAAGAAAAACTTGAAAGCATGGACTCCATCCATTTGAAAAAAAGAAAGACTTTGAAGCTTTTCTGGTGTTGAAGCAAACTCTTGCCAGTTTAAGTCACTTACACCTGCTTTATCTTTGCTAGAGTTTACTGTTCTGTCCCTTCCTTTCATTCACACATTTTAATCTAGTGGTTATTTTACTGTCATTCCCAGGGGACTGACGGCTGTGCCAAGCAGCACGGAGCCCAGACATGCTCCCCACGGAAAAGCTGCTGCTGGAAAGGATCTCCCATCCCCAAGCCAAGCGCTCCCTCCTGGCTGCCCCGGCTTCAGAGAAGACAGAGACCGCAGACAGAGCAGGTCACCACCACCAAACATCACTGAGTCGAAGGTTTCTCACACCCCAACCTCATCAGTCCCATCCACTGCCAAAACACCTGACCCCACCCAGAAATGGAACCGGGCACTTTCAACAGAGCCAATTTCAAGTAAAAACCCACCATGGGTCTGTCACTGAGCAGCGGCGCCATCAACAGCCTCCCGCTCTTCCCTAGGGAAATGCTCGTCCTCCCCCTCACTTCTGGGGCTCCAGGCTGGCCCTGCCCGGTGCCGAGTCCCCGGGTTACCTGCAGGGTGGCCGGGACGGGCGCTGGGATGCGGTGCAAGACCTTGGCAGGCGTCCCCGCTCTTGCCCCGCAGCCCGCCCGGCTCCTCTATTTATGTGGCTCCACGGTGAAACCCTGGCGGGGGGAAACGGGAGGCGGGGAAGCCTCCAAGGTGCTGGGCAGGGCCAGCCAGATGCTTATCTTGCTCGTGGTGTTGGTTTAGTCTGAGCGCAGGCTAATCCGGCGTGTCCCAGCGCCTGCAGGTCTGTCCTCCGTCCCCACGCCGCTCTGTGCGGACCTCGCCAGGGTTTCTGAAGCATCAGCAGTCCCCATGTGCCTCACAGACTGCTGGGGAAGGGATGCCGGGGTCCACAGGGAGAGCAGAATGAGATAAAAGCTCTAGCGAGGCAGCACAGGTGGAGGGCAGCCAGCTCTGGGGGGATGCACCCCCAAATGCAGGAGCCAGTGGTGGGCATGGATCTCCTCAGAGCACGTCCTTGTCTCCACAGAGCTTCCCATGCTTGGCATGCACTCTTTAAAGCACTTGGGGTTTGTTTTCCTCTGGATTAAGGGAGCCAAGGCCATGGATCTCAGCAGAGAAGGGGTGCACGAGTGCCCTGACCAGCACGGGCAGCCTGAGCTTCCCCCCTGGGCCCTTTGGTCCCTGGTGTGGAAATGTCTTACCCTGCTGTACGCATGAGCTCGCTGCAAGTGTGCCTCCCAGCCTTGCAGAGCAGAGGGGTGAAGAGCAGAGGCATCTTGCAGCAGATGGGACTGGAAACAGGGAGGTTTTTGGGAGCACACACCCGTTCACCCTTTGGAGCAGGAGGTGTTGGGAGAAGAGCACAGGCTGGAGCTGCAGGTCCAGGGAGCACTGGAGCTGGGCACCGCACTCAGGACCGAGGGCTGGGATGCTGCCCGGCCCTCACCCACCTCCTGCTTCCCTCTCGTGGCTCCTGAAGCCTGGAAACCCCCAGCCCTCTGGTAGATGCATGGGATGCAGAGCTCAAGGGCACTGAGTTGGGCAGCTGCCTCTCACTGGATACATAACATATTGACAGGGCCTCAGTGGCAGGGGAAGGGAAAGGAACTCAAAAGACCATTTATCCAGAGGGGGTCAGAGGGCAGCCCCAGGGATGAGTGGAGAAGGGACAGAGGGTGATGTAAGAGACACTCAGACGTGCTGCTCCTGCCCATGTGTACAGGCATGTGTTTATAGGTCTTGCACGGATTTCTGTAGACAAGTCAAACAAAACCTCTTCCCTTGCTTCCAGAGGCCTTTTCCACCCCAGAGACACGGTGGGCAGGATGGCACCGGGCAGTCCTTCCCACTCCTAACCCAGCACTCTGGGGTGCTGGTGGGGCTGAGCTCCGTGGGACCTCCTCAGGATGCTGCGTTTGCATGCTCAGGGTCACAGCCTGGCAAACGACAGGAGACACAACACCAGCACCCCGGGCAGGGCAGTGCCACTGTCAACACAACACCAGCACCCCGGGCAGGGCAGTGCCACTGTCAACACAACACCAGCACCCCGGGCAGGGCAGTGCCACTGTCAGATGTGCCTGCAGAGAGCAGCCCCCAGGGACCCGGGAAGGGGCCCTGGGAGTGCCTTGGTGGGCCTGGCTCCAGCCCAGGTGGAGCAATGCTGAAAGATCTGGAGCTCACACCCAAATTTACCAGCTCCCACACCCACAGCTGACATACAGAAGCAGTTGTAAATATTCGAGGTTAATACTCAGCAGTTACTTCACCCTTGCTGGAGTGCATCTGCCTGTCCTGGAGCCTGTCTGCAGCTGGCAGCCTCTGCCCTGCAGCCCTGCTGCTGCTGCTGCTGGAAGCTCTGGGCTCTGAGCTAATCCATAACAGCCAGGCTGATCCAGATTCAGACTCAGTTCTGGGCTTCATGGAGTTATGGGGCACTTTCAGACTCACTCATGTGAGTTTGGAATACATGCCTGGACTGATGTCCTTCACTTTGTGACAGAATTGCTAAAAAAATCCAATACGATGAGTTCGAGCTGATCAGATTTTGTTTTTCTGGACAAAGATGGTTATTGCTTGTGCAAAAACTCTCAGGAAAATCTGATAATTGCTTGTGTCACTCAGGAAACAACAGACAGCAGAGACACTTTTCCTAAATATAAGTACTTCAGCACTTATATAACTTAATAAATGTCTCGTGCAAACTAGATTAGATTGAGAATATGGAGTAGCCACTTAGCAGCAAGCTGAAATTGAAATTGGTTGTTGCCATCTTGCAGCAGCTCCTGGAACTTATAGAAAGATTGGAAACCTCTCTGGGTCTTTTGAGAGCAACTCCCCCAAACTGGGTTTCACTGGCACTTCAGTTTGGTCCCACACCTCACTTTTAATGTTTGCTTTCATTTATGCTTTTGGCAGCCATGGCAAATGGCTCTTCTGACCTTCATTATCAGTTCCTGGAACACAATGGCCTGACAGCAAATTTGGGACCAAACCTTGCCTTCCCCTCCACCGCTTGACAAGGAGCTCTGAGGATGGATACTCAGGGATGAAGCCCTCCCCCCTCTCCCAGTTACTGCACCGTGAATGAATCTTTGCTTCCTGGGGTTCCCGTCACTGTCCCCTCACGTGCGACCTTGCATGAGACACCCGGTGCCACCAACTCCCCCAGGGGTGAGGAAGGTGCTTTCCAAAGCCCAGCTGCCACCACAGGGGTGGCCGTTCACCACCAGCCCAGCACCTCCTCCCCTCTGCTCATCACAGCCCTCAGCTTTTCCTCCCCACTCTTCCTGCTGACACCTTTCACATTCTGGGGCTCTGTGTCCCACCGGTTCCTCCCTCCTTGTCAGACCTCTCCCGCTGCCTCCTTGGAGCCAAACCTACCCAGGGATGAGGAGGAATGGCTCCTGGGGGTGCCTGCAGCCCTGCCTGGGGTGGGTGGAGAGGGGCACAAGGGTGCAGCTGTGATGTGACTTGTCCCCAGCCCTGCTCCTCTTGTGGCAGAGATGGGGTCTGGCCCAGAGGGACCAGGATAACCCCAGCAGCTGCAACACGGGCAGTGCAGGGTACCTGCAGCTGGCACACACCCCCAGCCTCCTCCTGCCGCAATCTGGGCAGCAGCAACCATCCCCTTCCCATCCTCACCTCCCCACATTCCCCGCCCAGCCCTGGGAAGCTCCGTGTGACCACACATGGCTGTGAAACACAATTTCTTTAGTTATCTCCTCTTTAGTAATGCTGTGGGTGGTGTTTGGCAGACAAATATTATACATTACAATTTTCCCCTTGGCAGTTGGAGAAACTGTTGGCTGGATTGGGCCAGAGGCTCCCTTGGCCAGGCATAATTGGCTCAGGGGCACACCTGGACCTGCCAGAGGAGGTGAGGACAGCCGAGCTGTTCTGCTACTTCTTGTCGTTCCTGCTGACAAAGGTGAGGAGGTCCATGGCTGTGACCACACCAAACACCATCTGCTTCATGAAGGAGCTGCCATTTCCACTGACTGGAAGCACAGAAAATTCCAGCTTAGTTGGCGAAAAAATGGAAAAGAACACCCCACCCCCACCAGCCCCCTCAGCACTGCCACCTTCCAGCTGTGCAGAGGCTGCTGTTCATTTATTGAAAGAAAACCTTAACAGGGACAGCGTCTGTCTGAGCTCTGCCTCCACAGAAATGACCGATGGAGCCTCAGTCAGGTTACTGTGATCACACCTGAGAGGTTTTTGCTGCAAATAATCCACCTTTCCCAGAGCAGGAAACTTAATTTCCCAGTTGTTTTTAGCCAACTTCTGTTCCAGTCCTGCTCCTACCACCACAAAACTTTCCAGAGCAAACTAATGAGACTCTCTAAAAGCAGCAGTGAGGTACTTTCCTGCTCTGTTCTCATAACATCCTACGCCACCACTAATGAAACAGCACTTCAATAATTGTTTTAACTGTCTGATAAATGTTTTCTTAAATAAAAATAAAACTAGCCACTGGAGTCCAAACACGAGATAAAATGCAAGCTCCAAAGGTGTGGGAAGAAAGTAATAAATAAGGGGGTAACTGTGACAGCATTAAAACAGCAGCTCTGGAGAAGAAGGTGGGTGTTGTTTGAAAACCAGAGCAGGAAGTGCTGCAGACAGCTGGCTGGAATTTTTTGGTGGGTGCCACTTAATTTGCTGGTATCATTTCATTCATACCAAAACGTGATACAAAAGACATATTCCTTATTTTATGATGACATAAAGCCAAGATAAGAAACTCTGCCTGGCATTAACTTTGGCGACTGAATTGGAAATGTGCTTCAAAGGCAGTTTGGAGTGACAGGTTTTTGTTTGCAACCTGCTGTGGGAACATGGATGGCCTTGCAAGCTTCCGAGCTGATGGGGCTCTGGGGAAGCAGGTAGATAGGAGGTAGAAGGTTTGGGATGTTTGGGCATGGTGGGTTTTGGAGGCCCTGGGTTGAGCAGGCAGCCCCTTGCTGGCAGTGTCACCCCCTGCTCACCCGAGGGATGCTTTGCATGCTCAGTGTGCAATCCCACCCAGCCAGCATAATAACACCCTTCAGCTCTAACTTGCAAGGCCTAAACATGAGGCTTCTGACTGCCTTTTCATGTTGCTCACTTTTCCCAGCCAAGGTCAAACCTGTACTTCTAGAAGTCTTTTGGTGCAATTGTGCTGGAAAGGTGTGTCAGGTCAGATTTGCTGAGCAGCACCTGCCACCACACCTTTTCTGGGTCAGAGGAGGAGCAAGGGGTGATCCCTGCTGCCCCTGGTGTGCCAGCAATCCTGATGCTGCTGTGGTGCTGCTGCAGGTGACTCTGCTGGGTTGGTTTGCTGCACCAAGGGGAAGGTGGTTGTGCAGTGGATTGAGAACAAACCAAACCTCCTTTAATGCTGCTCCCAAGTCGTCAGAGCATCCCTACACCCAGCCATGGCCCAGGTAAGGCTCACACATCAGTGCCCCTGATGGCCCATGCCACGGGGCTTGCTCATGGCCCCACCCAATTTGTCTCAGCTTTCTCGACCTACGTGCCTGAATTCCACCCAGGCTGTACCTGATGTGGCCAAATGCTCCTGCTGACCTTGCCCCTGGGCTACAGAAGTCTACAGAGATCCCTAATTTCCTCCTTGCTAGCTTTGCCCCCCTCCCCTCATCCCTGTGGTGCCAGGAAGAGACATGGATGAAGAGTGGGCAGTTCAGAGCTTTGCAGAGCAGAAATCCCTCCTGCAGAGGCTCGGGGGCTGCACAGGTGCAGCAGCTGCACTGGCACCTGCCACGCTCGGCTGGAGAATTTCCCTTTCCCCCCTCGAACACTTGTGCCAAGCCCGTGGAGAGTCCCTGCAGATACCTACACTGCATTTGCTCGTGTACAACGATAGCAAAGTGGTCGTTCTCCAGGATGCAGGAAAGCTTCCCAAGGCTTTCCTCCAGGCCGATCTAAACAGGACAAAATGTGACATTCAACATTTCACTTCACCTGGCGATGGCTGGGCTCTGATTTTGGAGGGTGCTGATTCCCCAGCTGGATGAAATCCCCTGTAAGTGTAGGACTGGGGGTGGACATTCCCCACTTGGCTCCTGGTGTGGAAGCTCCTGCATCTGAACCCTTCTGGCTCAGCAGAGCTTTCACGTGTGCTTGTTCTTACTCCCATCTCCGAGATGTCACCATCGCCCTTCCCACCTCTCTCTGCCTTCTCACCGACCTCTTCTCCCAGCTGCCCTCACACCTCAGGGTGGTGATGCTGCACCTCTCGGGCTCTCCCTGCCCCCGGGCAGAGGCTGACAGCAGCCCCAGCCCCCGTGGTACCTTTGAGAACTGGTCGTAGGTGACCTTCGTGACAGGGTCTGAGAACTCCGCGTTGCCAGCCAGCACGGACGTGAGGGTGTTGCTGAGGGTCACCATTCCCAAAATAAGCCTGTAAGGGAACAGGGAGTTTTCCAGAAGGTCAGACCCGAGGTAGGACCAATTTTACGTAGGGGCTGAACTGCTTCTGGTTGAAGCCAGTGATTAAATTGTTGCTGCAGTCAGTGGGAGGCACCAGGTTTCTCCTCACTTGAGCAGGACAAGGAAGTATTTGTCCTCACCAAGCTGCTGGTTTCACAGTAGTTAATATCTGCTGCTGCAGTGCAGGACTTAGCAGCTGGGAGAACGAAAAACCATGGGCTCTCCAGCTGCTTATTTGTGTGGGTTTCCCCTCAGCCCTCACTGCTCCCCTGGGCTCCCCTTTTCCTGTGCACTGATCCGGCATCTTCTGAGTTTGCTGGGCACTGGATTGGGCTTTAACTGGCTTGTTTACAGGAGTTTCATTGATGAATCTTCCTGAGGAGGCAGATGGTATTTTTAAAAATATGCATCAGAGTCCAACACAAGAGCCCCGACCCTGAATCAGTAACTGGGAGTTTAGCTTGATCACGAGTGATTTTTCTGTGTGAATGCCCCTCTCTGTAGTGAGCAAAAATAGTTACCCTGACTCAGCAACAACAGGAGCTTGGTCATATCCCTTCTCCTGGAGGATCTCAATTGCCTTTTGACAGCTGACTTCTGGGAGGAGAATGAGAGGGGCCGAGAGATTCAGTTTCTGCACCTTGATGTTCCACCACCTGTTGAAAGACAAATGGCAGCGCCGAGCTGTGGCTCTGCTGCACAGCTGTGGCCTTCAGCAGCGGGGCAAGGCCAGAGGAGATGAGGGATACTCTGCCTGCCTGAAAAGCCAGCCCCACTCCTAAGCCCAAAGCAGAAATGCCACCATGGCCAGGTCTTGGTGAAGCCAAGCTTTCCCTACGCCCAGCGTTCGTGCAGCTCCAGAGGCAGGGCTGGGACCAGTGGCCCGCAAGGTGCTGAGCTGTCCTGAATCCAAGGAACCTACTGAGGGCTTCACTTCAAGCTCATAAATGGGTGACCTACCAGTTTTACTCCTTTGGTCTGTATCCTTGGTCCTCACAAGGCAGCATTTGCAGCTCCTGCAGGAGAGAGCCTGGCAGAGATGCTCGTGTGACTTACGGGGACAAGCTGAGCTTGTTTGTGGGGGAACACAAGCACCTCCCAAACATCTCAGCCCTGAGTCCTTGCAGAAAGGACTTGCAGAAGGAGCAAGGCAGAGCCTGGAAGGGCCGAGAGCAACTCTAACCAGACACAAGAGACCTTGTTTTAAGTTTTTAGGAAATATTTTACAATAACCTTTGGTAAAGGAGCAGGTGACATCAGTAATACCTGCTGCGTTTGGGGTGAGACCAAGAGCTTTTCTAAACAACTGGGATTTGCCCAGGCAGACATCAGCTGGCATCAGCACTTTGCCTGTGACTCCCTGCCTTGAGGGGACTCTTTCCCACAGTGCCCAAGGGACAGCAGAGTTTGTCATCTTTTCTGGCCAGCAGCTCTGGAAGGTGAAAATTTCCTGTCCCCACCTGAAAAGACCTGCAGAGCTGTTCAAAAGGGGGCTTGCTACAACACCCTCCTCCCCAGCAGCCTGGTGGTCCTTTGAACATCAGATATGGGGGAGAGAGAGAGTTTCAGAGCGTTTAGGTGGCCTGGGCTGCTGCGTGGGAATGGATCAGCTACTTTGGGACAGAGATGGCTCCTTTATAGCCTTTGATTGGAGAGCCGAGAGATAACCACTCAAAAGAGAGGAGCTGACATTACAGCCTCCCCAGAGGGGTCTGGACTTAACTGTGTTTTCTCTGAACACTAAAAGAGAACCCTTTCCTTTGAAGATAATGATTCCCAGACTCAGAAAGCTGATTCTCTCAGCACAGTTTATCCCAGCAGAAGTTGTCTTACCAAGGCTTGTGCTCCTGGACGTCATTTAGGAACCCATTCTTTATCATCCACTTATCATTCACAAATTTGGACCTAGGAATCACCAACAAAGAGCAAGTCTGTGAGGCTTCCAGAAGAAGCCGTGCTTTGTTTCATGCACCAGACCACAGCACTGCCCCCGGGGCTCCCATGATTTTTGCAGCTGGCTGCTCTCAGCCCCTTTTAAGGTCAACAGGAGCATCGGGTGCTCAGTAACTCTTCGAAGCATGCCAGCTATTTGCCTTCCTAACTTTAGGCACGCACGTTCAGAAAGCGCAGCTTGGCTGAGTCCTGCTCCGTGCAGTAAGTCAGTGACGAGAGGAAATAAACCCCTGGTGTCCCAACACCCAGCCCCTGGTGATTGCCACGGTGATGTGCTGTTTCTCCCTGTTGTTTATTTTGCTTTTCTCCTGTGATCTGCCCCAGGGAGACTCCCGGCTCTGGGCTTACTCCATGTGCCTTGCTATCACATTTATTGGAGTGGTTCTCCAGAACCCCGAGCACCTGGGCTCAGCTCCTGTCACAGAAGGATGTGGGAGCTCCCACCCTGATGCTGGGAAGTGAGGGAGGAAGCAGGACACTCACATGTAGTTCCGGACGGAGTCGGGCAGGATGACCACGCAGCGCTGACCTTCCTGCAGGTCCTTGGCAGCTCTCACGGCCACGGACATGGCACTGCCCGAGCTGCCACCTGGATGGGTACCAAGCAGAGAGAGGCAAGTGTCAGGGCTGCCCAGGGTGCTGGGCCCCTGTCCTGGTGTGGGGAGCACAGGCTGCCCCAGCTAAGGGTGCAGAGCTGGTGGGATGGTGGCTTGGGATGCTGAGATGGGAGCACAATTGATCCCGAAGCCTTGTAGGCTTTAGGGTCAGGCAGGGGTAGGGATTGATGGGATGTGTTCCTGTGGTGGCTCTCGGGCTTTTGAGGCAGCACAAAAGTCACCTCATGAACTTCATGAACCACTTCTTGTGGCGACTCTGTGGGCAGACCAAGGGCTGGAAGGTCCCATGCAGGGACACTCAGAACACGCTGCCACACCTCACCCTCCCTTTGCATGAGCAGAAGACCATGGCAGTTCTCAAGCTTCTGGCTGACATACTTGGCAGCCAAAAGATTGGCTTTAAATGCACTGTAAAGACTGAAAAAACCATAAACATTACATTCATGCTTGGAATACCAGGCCAGTGTGATGGGAAGACTTAAACACTCCCCGTGTCTGTGTGCACGCATGTGGTTTGCTGCACGTAGGGAGAGCAGGTCCCTGCTTTACAGAGGCAATTCTTCCACCACTAGTCTGAGTACTGGAAGTCAAACACATTCCACTATCTGTGTGCCAATTACACACTGCATTCGAGGCAGCACGTATTTTACAGCAGGTTAATTATCCCTGGGTCACATTTTTCAAACAAACGAGGGACGGCCCTGAAAGATGCAGTTCAAGGAACACGAAGCCGTTCACAAATTGCAGTTGAGTTCAAACAAGTGGTTTCTGTTGAAACACAGTGACTCCGTGCCTGCTAGGTTAAATCAACATTTAAGTGTTTCATTACATATATATAGCCTGATCTTTTCCAAAACTCCCTGGATATGAGTGCTCAGGGTTTTTATCAGCTGTAACTACAAGCCTACGTAGTGTCTGGTCCTGGATGCAAACCTGTGTCTGTCTGCTTGGTGTCAGGGAAGGCTGAAAGCACGCTGATGCTGTGTGGAGGCTCTTAGGGTACAGGCAGGGTTTGTGTGAGGGCACTTGTTCATTTTGGGAAGCCAGTGGGATCGCTTGCAGCTTGTTGGCACGGGGAGAAATACTCAGTAAGAACATCTCACACTTTCTTCCCTTTCAAACCCTCGTGGTCCAAACCTGGCACCTCTGGCGTGGCAGCGACACCGAGCACGGCCTCGCAGAGCTGTTGGCAGAGCCCACCTGTCCTGCCCCGAGCCCCACTAATCCTCCCTCCAGCCTGTGTAACTCTACACTGCCTGAAGATCCAGTTCCACTGCAAAGAGGAGAATTATTGCTTCTATAATTACTGTGGCCGATGAGTCAGACCCCAGACCAGACTCGGGGACACACCTCTGAAGTCCGCAGTGACCTACGCACAGCCCGAGGCTCAGCCTTTCAGCCCTGCTGGCCCAGCAGACACAAAATGCAGAGGGCACCTACCCTGGAGCGTTTTGGTCCCAAAAGGATGAAGCTCAGAGGGTTTGTGAAGAGAACAAACTGCTGTGGTTGGTGCTTACCACACAATAAGCCCTCCTCTCTGATCAGCCTGCGGGACATGAGGAACGAGTCTCTGTCGTTGCTTTTGTACCACTGATCGACCACCTGAAAGGAAAGCAAGGAGGATGAGTCTTGGCAATGCCACTTCAGGGTGCCCCGACCCTCTGAGGCACACCGTGGTGCTGATGCCATCAGCATCTCTGAGCTGCCTCCCACACTGGTTGAAAGCGTTTGTCAGGATACCCATGGTCTGGAGGGTGCGTTGTTGCTTGCAGACACCCACACCTTTCCAGCCAGCACCCTTTCCTTGCAGAGCTAGGGATGCCTGACAGGTCCATAGCCAGGATGCGGGAGAGGGAATGGTGTTCATGATGTGCCAGGCCAGACTACACTATTGGTTGAGATTTTGCCAAAATGAGATCCAGCTACAAGGATCAGTCTGGGTTATTACAGGTGACAGCTCTACAGGCATGTGCTGACAGCAGTGATGCAGTTGACACCTGGAAGCAGAAAGGATCTGGGGTCTGAGGTTGTGAGGGACCTTTCTAGAATGAGGCCAGGGCAACACAGGCAGCCGGTGTTAGGGATTTAAAGCTCTGTGCCTGGTGGCAGCTGATACACTGGGAAGGAACTTGGCAACAAGAGGGACTAAGTTCATGATCTGCTGTCTTACAGGGCTTGGATCTTGTCTTCCAGCCTGTGCATGGGGTAGGATTTCTGCTCTGTGTGTGTGGTGCCTGAGGCAGAGAAGGCTCAGGAAACAGCAGTGGGATGAGGAGCAGCCTCAGCACAGGCATCTGTGTGATCACAGCAAAAGGCACGCTCTGAACGCTGGTGAGGCTGAGCAGAGGAGGCTCACACTGTGTTATATGCCTCCTTTTCTCCTCTGTTTACCTGCTCCTCGTGGGCCAGTTATAACCAGAGTTACTCAGAGAGATGCTTCAGTGCTGGGGTCCCAATCTCCCCAGGACAGCTTGTTCTGCACTGGGAAGATGTGTCAGGGCCACCACACCTCTGGGCTGGGCAGTAGGCTGGATGTAAAGCCCGAGATCAGGCAGAGGCCCCTCACCACATGGTCACTCACTGATCTGTCGAGGACAGTGGGGATGAAGTCGTGCCCAATGCCCTCCACCTCGATGGTTGTGGTGTTGGTCCTGTTCATCTCACTGGGCAGAGCCACGATGGAGCCGTCGGGGTCCACGCCAATGATCTTGGAGGGAAGGACATTTTGTCAAACCAAAATGGGGATCCAGAAACAGCCAAACACAAAACTCAAAGGAAAATTTACCCATGCCCTTATCAGCAATGTTTCCTTCCCCTGATATTCATTAATATTCCTAACCACTGGCAGCATGGAGAGCTCCCAGGATAAAAGGGTGCTGTTTTTCACTGTCATTTTAAATAGATCCTAGGTAGTCTTCAGCTGTTGCAGAAGTGACTGGTGGCTTAAAATGTTTTATCACTCTCAAGGTGTTTGTCACCACCCCTTCGGCAGAGCCTGCCACTTCCAAAGCCCAGCCCTTAGGACAGTGCCAGCGGTCCTTAATCTGCTCTAGGGTGAAGGCAGCCAGTGAGCTCCAACCTGTGGAAACCCGTGGGTACAGACATCCTTTCTGGATCTAGTTGTGCTGGCTGATGGTGACACCTCCCTGGTTATTCACAGCTTTGTGTCTGGGCTGAGGTTGCCTCCCTCAGCACGCAGCTGAAGAAGGGGTGGTGACACTGCTCCACACGCAGCTGCACACAGCCAGGGAGGCATCCTCACGTCCCAGCCCTCCAGTGGTGGGCCCACACCTCTCTGGTGGAGCAAGGGTCACTCACACACTGACCAGACCAGAGAGGCAGCGACTGTCACGCCTCCAGTCTGCCTTGAAGCACGAGCTCTGCAGGATGAGCATCGTGACTGATGTCAGCCCTAAAGCACAGAGGGCTTTGCAGTGGCAGAGGAGAAGCATTTGCAGTCTGTGCCTCCCCAGGTGTCCTGCACAGAGGGCAAGGCATCAGCAGGGGGAGATTTTAGTGGGGTGTGGAAGCTTTGGTCTCTAAGGCACTTGGATGGGTCTAGGTCAACCTAAGCATCACCAAATTGCTTCCAACAAAAGCCACGTTTGCTGTGAACAAACAAATAGGTGGAGACAACAACTGCTCCCTCAGGTGAGCCGTGGGGTTAGGCAGGAAATGACATGCAGTGACAGGACAAGGGGGAATGACTTTGAGCCGAAGGAGGGCAGATTTAGATTGGGTGTTAGGAAGGAATTCCTTATGTAAGGGTGGTGAGGTCCTGGAAGGGTGGAGAGCCCAGAGAAGCTGTGGATACCCCATCCCTGGAAGGGTTCAAGGCCAGCTCTGAGCGACCTGGTCTGGTGGAAGGTGTCCCTGCCGATGGCAGGAGGGTGGAATGAGATGACCCTCAAGGTCTCCTCCAACCCAAACCACTCCGTGAGTCCATGAAAACCCTGGCAGCCCTGCCTCCTGCCTTACCTTGCACTCCGGGCACTTCTCCTTCAGCTTCCTGGCGACACCCGTGATGGTGCCTCCTGTGCCAGAGCCAATCACCACCATGTGGACCTTGCCTGTGGGTCAGGGGAGAGAGGAGCTTGCAGGGGCTCTGCACAGCTCTCAGCACCATCTCCCCTTTATTCACCCCCCTGTACAGGTGCAGAGCCTGTGTCCACCAGAGCCATGTGAGGAAAGGTCAGGCAGAGGCCATGCTGGTGGCCAAAGCCTGGTCCTGGGGAGAAGCTCGGATGAGCTTGCAGGGCCTCAGCACAGGGAGATGAAGGCAACCTCCAAGATCTCCCACTGCAGCTCTCCATGATTTCTGCATCTTTGGCATCTACTGAGCAGAGGGAACAGCAGGAAGTTGTGCCAGGGCAGGTTTAGGTTGGATACTAGGAAAGGGTTCTTCACCCAGAGGGTGGTTGGGCACTGGAACAGGCTCCCCAGGGAATGGTCACAGCACCAGCCTGACAGAGCTGCAGGAGTGTTTGGACAACACTCTCAGACACGTGGTGTGACTTTCTGAGTGTCCTGTGCAGGACCAGAAGTTGGACTTTGATGATCCTTATGTGTCCTCTCCAATTCAGGACATTTTGTGATTCCGTGGCTTAAGAGGGAGGGAATATCTCAGCACATCCAGCCCTTTCAAACCACACCAGGTCAAAGCAAATCACACACATGAGTATCACTAACAGGGACCACTTTTCAGCCTGTGCTGGCATCCACAGTGGAGAGAGGGCTGAGCTCTGCCCTGGCACCTGCCTCTGTCAGATGTAGCCCCACTGGCATCACTGAAATTATACAGATTTAGGACTGGTAGGAGCAGAATCAGAGTCAGACCTTCAAAACCTGGTGCTGCAGCTGCACTGGGAAAAGGGGACCTGCAATCCACGGCTGGCAGCCAGCTGGAGCAAACCCTAACAGCGTAGCAGAGGCAGGGCTGGGACTCTCTTGTTCCTGTTGATACCTGACTGCTTTACTGCTCTGATAACTTCTCTCCAGCTAAAACCCTCGAGTCCTCTTCACACTTTACAGTGCTGCAAGAACTGGCAATAAATTTCACTTCTATCTGCACAGACGTGGACTGGGATAGTCCCTTATCCTCCCCCAGCCCTCACGTCCAGCGTCATCAGTTTGTGAGGTTTCGGTCTATTTCAATTTGGAAATGAGCATGCTGGATCAGATACCATGCCCTGGTGGGTTTGTATTCCCCTTCAATGCCTCGTGGGACATCTTGTGCTCCCAGCTGGCAGGTCACAGAGGAGTTGTGGCCACCAAGAGACGTGTTCTTACTCCTTCAGGTACAGCCTGAATTTCTCAAGCCTCTGGGTCTCCTCCCCCAGGGTTTTGCAGTGGGAGGGGACAGCCGGGAAGCCCTGCAGGCTGAGATGTACCTGGAGTGGATTAGGAGAGCTTGCTACACCCTGCGTGTCAGTGTTATTAAGATAATACTGCCTGCCCCTACAGAGGCCCTTTGGGCTGTTTCTAGACATTCAGGTCAATAAATGATGTAAATTAAGCCTCTCGGAGAGGGTTACAGCCCTCTGCACGTAGAGGCAACAGCACAGACGGTACCTTCACACTGCTCCAGGATCTCCTCGGCCGTGGTGTCGTAATGAGCCAGGGGGTTGCTCGGATTTCGGTACTGTTTATTCCAACAGAGAGCAGCAGGAGTTACCGTGTGAAGAGTAGGTCAAATACCAAACCAGCAATAGCTCCTGACAGAGCTGTGCCCAAAGCCTGCAGCTGCCCCCCTCCTCTCCCTGCCGAGGGGGAAACTGCCACCCCCAGAACAGGTCACAGGTACTGCTCCTGCTCGTCCCTTTGGGACAGATTTCCAAGCACGCTTGGGGTGTTCCCACTCTGGAAGGTTAAACGTGCCTACAAACACTCACTCTCCAGCACTTGGTGCCCATGAGGTGTGGGGCTGGTTCAGAGGCTGGGAATGGGGGGCTGGAGAAGCTGTCCTGCCTGCACAGAGGGGTTTGCTGCAGGGCGTACAGAGGTGCAGCACTGATAGTTCACACCCATGGACCAGGGCGGCTTCTGAAAAGCTCATTCAGTCTTTAACCCCCTTTTTTTCTTAAAAGGAAGGAGCTCCCTTGACTTTCCTGCACTCCAGGGGCTCCTTACTCAGGGGAGAGATCAAATGCCCTCCTGTCCAAGACCCAGCACTGCAGGAGCCTCTGGCATGAGTCACCAGGGTTTGCCCTTTATGTGAGGTTCATTTTTGAGGCAGAACAGAGGCTGCTAGCTAGGCATAAAAAATGGGGGATTTTTTCAGGTCAAAGTTAAAGCTGAAGCAATTTGAGGAGTATTTGAATTGTGCAAGAAAACCCAGCCTTGCCCACATCCAGGCTTTGGCAGAAGTGCCACAGGTTTGGAATTGTCCCTTATTTTGTTTCTGTCCCCCTGTGCTTTGCAGAGGACCGATTAAGTTTCAAATGCCATAAAACACTGGCGAAATCTGCCTCTGGTGCCAGTTTGAATGAAGCCCCCAAAATCAGGCACACTTGGAGAACACCCTATAAACTGTGCTGGGAAGAAGTCAGTGGAGGGACAGCGTTTACCTGGTCCAGGATGTGAGAGTTTGGGATTTCACTTTTCAGCTTCCAGGCAACACGAATGTTGGACTCGGGGGCATCAAAGCGGGTGCACGGAGTCCTCACAATTTCAACACCCAGTGCCTTCAGAATATCGACCTTTGGGAGGGGAAAAGAGGAGATGCAACACAACTGATCCCACAAAGGGGTGGTAACCCGAACCTGCGGGCTCAGGGCAGCGCCAGATGCCAGAGCAGCTTTGCCTGCGGGAGACATTTATCACTTGGAGATAGTGTCCAATTCTGGACTGTGCTATCTCTGACATGCTCCTGGCACCCCAGGGCCTCCTGCCTGAAGCTGGCACATGGATTCAAGCCTGGCCTCTTGCCCTGTCCTACTTGGAGGGCAGGCTGGGGACAGGGCGGAGGGAGGTGACACTGTGCTGCTCCTTGGTGCCAGGGGAAAAGGGCAGAGGGAGCTGGACAGGGAACAGTGTCTCCTGTGTGCTGGGATCTGAGCCCCAGCGTGCAAAGGGGAGATCCAAAAGCTGGTTTTGCCCGAAGTCCCTTCTCTTCTCTCACCAAACACAGGGAAGAAGCAAACCAGCCCTAGCATGTCTGCTCTGGGAGAGGTGGCTGTCAGTGGGAGAGGGGGAGTGTCAGGGCACCTGGAGATGAACCCCATGGCAGCTGGGGGTGGCATCTGCTCCAGACTGAGCTTAAGTGAGATTTAGGTTGAAATGAGGGATCATTCTTGAGCCGGGTCAGGGTCCAGGTCTGGCTTCACTGGCATGAGTTCATCTGAGCAGTCTGTGAGGTTCTTGGCTCCCCAGGGAGGGATTTCTGCTGTCTCCAGGACAGTGTGTTTACCTGATCACCAGCTCTCATGCGGGTGACTTGAGACACCACCTTGAGAGAGCAGCTCAGGCAACTCTAAGTGTGTCCAGGTTAAAGAAAACCACAAAGACACAGTGAGGCTGAGTGACCTGTCAGATGTCAGAGGGGAAGTGAGCAGCACTGGCAGGAGGGCCCTGGCACCCGCCTGCCTCTCCTTGTCCCTTCACGTGCAGCAGATCCTGCTCCGTTTCTCTGCAGCCACACACCATGCTTGGCCATCCCAGCTGCATTTCTGACACGAGACAGCCACCAGGCCATCACAGGCTGCTTTTTTTTCCCTCAAGAGGCACTTTCTGAATAGCAGCTGTGGCAGTGGGTGTGCAAGGCTTGATGGCCTTTAAAGGAGAGGGCTCCAGGAAAGGAGAGGCAGAGAGAGAGAGGGAAGGAGATGTTCCCTGACCATGGGGTAAAACCACACAGAGCTCTGACCTTCTCCATGCTCATTTTCTCTGGCAAGACGATGATGCAGCGGTAACCCTTCAGTGCAGCCACCAGTGCCAGCCCAATCCCTGCGTGGTGGGGAGCAAAGGGAATTGGTTGACAACAGCATTTGGCAAGAGCGACCGATGCGCGTCGCTCCCCACGTTACTCTCTCCTGAATGGAACCATGAAATGCTCACTGACAAGCCACAGGTGAGGGCACCCTCCACGAGCCTCCCGGGATGTGCTGGGAGCTCCGGGAAGTGTGGGAGGATGTGCTGACAGGCGAGTGGAGCTGCAGCATCCCTCCTGCTCGCAGGAGCGCACCAGGGTGGCACAGAGAGAATGGCAGGGCTGGGGAGAGCTTTCCTCCCCTCAGCGAGGCTCAGGCCTCTTCCTGTGTTCTTGGAAACATGGGAGAGAGGTGATTTTGCATCAGGAGCACCGTCCCCTCCCCCTCAAGCACTGTCACTTGTGGGGGGACAGACACACAGGACGCTGCACGTCACCCCGAGGCCAGCAGGCGAAGGGCACCTCTGCTCCGATTTCACCGGGGTGATGGATGGAGCCAGCTGCTCCCAGCTAGGGCAGGAAGGTGAGGCAGCAGGAAGGAGCAGCGTGTCCCTGCCAGGGGCTGTAGGGAGCCTGGTGCCATTCCAGCCACCCTGGGCAGGCAGTGACCCACCTGGGGCACAGCTCTGGGGGAGCACAGATCCCCTTGGCTCCATGTCTGGTGGTGGCTGGGGTGACATAATATGGTGGGGTGACAAGGGCAAAAATATGATTTCTCTTCCAACCCATCAGGGGAATGGTCTCTGGGAACCTCTGAGAATTCAAAAGCTTCCTGGCCTGAAAACACCCAGGGCTGCCACAGCTCCTGATGCTGTCTGCCTTGCCACAAGGTGACCTTCCCAGCACACCTGTGCAGGTGTGGGACCCTCGCGGGACCCTCAGGAATTTCAGCAAGGAGGCATGCCAGCATCCCAGGATGCCCATGGCCACCAGGAGGGGAGCTGAGGGGAGGATGGAGCCAGAGCCGACCTTGTAACTGCAAGTGCAAGAGCTCCTCAAATCCCTGCTCCTTGGGAACACCACCCTGCCGAGCACCCAGGGCATCCCTGCCCTTCCCACCTGTGTTTCCTGAAGTGGGTTCAATCAGGGTGTCTCCTGGTTTGATAATCCCAGCTCTCTCTGCGTCCTCCACCATCCTGAGGCTGATGCGGTCCTTCACGCTGCCCCCCGCGTTGAAGTACTCACATTTTGCCACTGGAAAGGGAAAGAAAAGGGAGAGGTGCCTCCATCAGGCACCAGCTCCTTGCTCACCCAGGCCTCACTACAGTTTTAGGATGCCTGTTCCTCCTCTGCAGGACGGTCCTTTGCTCAGGGGAATGCATCCACCACCTGCTTTTCTGGGATTATCCCCCAGCATAACCTGCGCAGAGCCCTTCTTTCCCCCAAATTTCCTCCACCCTGGATGCGTTTAAAACCAGCCTGGTCAGTCCAGGATGGGTTTAAAAACAACTGGACATAGTCATTGCAAGGTGGGAGGTCTCACACTGGCACAACTCTCCTTGTTGTCCTGCCTTGAGGACTCTTCTATGGGCAAGGCACTGCCAGGGTTAGCAGCAAGGCCTCGCTGTCTATCCTGGGGCATTGACGTTTTTAATAGATATCTAAAAAGGTCCCCTTTTGCAGGGGTGATCCCTAGTCCTGACTGGGGTGCCATAAAAAAAACCAAACAAACAATAGAAAGAACATTTTCAAGGGTCAGACAAAATTACAACTTTTTTCACTGAGCTAGCAACAAACCAAATAACTTCCCAAGGCATGTCTTGGTCCTAATCAAGGCCTCCACACCCCAGAATTCTTCTTACCGAGGCTTTGATGAACATCTGCACCTGAACTGGTGCTTCTGAGCTCTATTTTATGGACAACAGGGAGAAATGGGAACTTCCAGGGGTCATTCACTTCATCCTAGCAGAGACAGCTGCCTGAGGCTGAGAAATCAGCCCAATACCTGAGCAGCCTGAATGGGAAAAGAGATCTTGTGCTCACCATTACATTTTATCATGCACAGTGCCACAACTTCAGTTGCACAGGGGTCCCTGGAGGCACAGAAAATAGCAGGCAATCCCATCCAGCTGTAGCTGCTTCCTTGAGGCAGCTGTGCTGCAAGAATTCCTGTGTTTGCTCGGGAAGAGGCTCTGTGCTGAAATCCCTCAGACAGGACCGGGTAGCTGCTCTGCCTGTTCTGCTCTCCTTCCCCTCGTGTGCCAGGGGAGGGAGACACCATCCCAGAAAATGGGATCTGCCCGGCTTTCCCTGCTCCTAAAGCTGGGACAGACATCCTCCAAGGGACAGGCTGCTCCAGAGGTGGACCAGGCACTCACACCTCCACCACCTCCCTGCCACGGTCTCCTACCGTGCCCTCAGGTCTCATTCCGGGCAGTGTGGGGCAGCGCAGCGTAGAGGCTGCAGGGTTGGTAGCCCAAAGGATCTGCTGAGAAGGGATGAGGTGGGAGAGCCCAGCACACTCCATGTGTCCAGTGCTCAGTGGGGCCTGGCTGCCCGTGGATTCCCAGCTGCCAGACAGCGCTGCCAGGCTCTGCTGTGCCCTTTCATTAAGGATGAGTGCTCAGCAAGTCTCTCCTTACTCAGCTGCGTGACACCCACGGCACTTTCTGCCTCTTAGAGTCTGCCTTTCTGCCCAATTTGGATAAAATTATTAGCGTTAGAAGTTATGGGAAAGGAGACTGAAAAGTCCACATGCACAGATCTGATTTTATCATCCTTGTGACTGGAGGGGACCAGCCTAAAACCAACCTTTGCACGAGACAGCTCCAGTGCTATGCTAACATCTCCTTGAGGAGAGGACTTGGATACATCTCCAAATTTAGCCCAGCTCTGCTCTGAGCTGATGCTGCTGTTTTCTGGGAGGAGAGATGCCTCACTACCATTACCCCACTGCTCACTGCTGCTTGGAACCTCCTGTTTTGGTCCAAGAAATTATTGTCTAATGAGCAGGAGAGCCCAACATGAGCCACTCCCCATCTGGGCTTCCTCTCACAGAGCCCCTTTTGAAGCCCCCCTCCAGCACCACCCCTCACCCTCACCTCGTGGCATGCAAAAACCTGCTGGGAAGGGGACACTCACAGAGCTCACACTTGAGCCCATAGGACTTCCCAATCTTGTTGATTCGGACCATTGGGGTGCAGCCAATTTTCTTGAGGATATTGGGCAAGATCTTCTTTTCTTCTGTCCTGAAATAATGCAGAAAAAAAGAGAA
Source organism: Platysteira castanea (assembly GCA_013397175.1). Lineage (NCBI taxonomy): Eukaryota > Metazoa > Chordata > Aves > Passeriformes > Platysteira > Platysteira castanea. The sequence continues at coordinate 67,841 of VYXC01010955.1, forward strand.
GTCAAATCAAAGCTGTTTTTAGGCAATATAAACCAAGACAAAACCTGAGTGAGTTTTCAGCAACTTTATCAAGGCCACCAAAAGTCATCCCAACTCCAAGAGAAAAAGTCCCCATCAACAATTAGTGGTACCAGGAGTTAGTTACGGTTTTCCATCATGAGTTATGAGATCTTTTACATAAAAAGTAAGATAATTAATTTTCAGGGTTGTTCTGGATTGCCTTGTTCTGCAAGGCTCTAGGCTGGGTCTAGAGTAAATGAGAAGATGTTGGCAAGCCTTTGGATTTTATGCCATGGGTGAGGAAACCAGGAGACACAGCACAAGGCTGCTCCTCTTTCCTCCGTCCTACCCAGCCCCACCTCTGCTTCCCACATTTCCAGCTGCCTCTGAGCCGAATATTGCTGGCCTGAACTCCCAAACTTGCAAGGAGGGGTCCAAGACATCAGAGAAGCCCAAACCACAGAGGTTATGGGGGGTGCTGTGCACAGTTAAACCCAGCTCTGTGATCAGTGAAATCCAGCTGCCCGGATCTGCCAGTTGCTGTCAGACTCCGGCAGAAGCCAAGAACCACATCACAGCAACTGCAACCTGAAAAAGACCTGTTTGCCCAAAACATCTGGCCAGGCAGCCAGGGAATTCATATCCTTGAGCTCTTTCAAGGACAGAGGGGAAAGATTGGTGAAGATCACAAGCACATGGCCCCTGGTCACAAGCCAGCACGTCTCTCTCCCAGTGGGGTGACACCCCCCCATTGCCTCACTGCTCAGCTCTGCTCTGCACAGCTCTCACCTCCTATCAGCCCTTGACTCCTGAACTGGAGCTCTCCTGTCCCCTGTCACGGCCAGGCAGGTGGCTGTGTGCTGGCAGGAAGCCCATGTGGTGCAGGGGTGACACGCTGGGTTACTTAGAGACCTTACACCCCTCCCTCCAGGTTTTGCCAGTGTGATATAATCACCTCTTGCCCTGCAGGAGTACAGGGGTTTAGTGAAGGTCTTTACTACCAAGAGGAACGAGCCTCCTTGCATCCCAAGCCCAGAAATTATGGGATGTGCTGTTACCTCTCCCTCTGTGGCGAGTGTTTGCAGAGACATCGCAGCCTCCATTGAGTGAGGCATTGCAAATGTGAGGCAATAACACAATAAAGGAGCTTCCCCCAGGGCTGCAGCCACTGCCCATCTGCTCCAAAAACCACAGAAATGCTCAGGGATTTGAGCCACGGCACGAGGAGGCTCCAGCTCCTTTAACTAGAGCCTGGCTTTCTTGAGAGAGTGATCTGTGTTACTGCATTACACATCTGGATTGCATCCTGCAGATGCTGGCATCACTTCAGGACAGTGGACAAGGATGGTTTTCCCCTAAGATTCCAGCTGTTACTCATGGCTTGCTATTCCATAAGATGTTCAGGGGAAAACCAGTCCTGGCAAAGCAAGGGGTTCCTGCTGAGGTTACGGTGGGTCAGAACTCGCTGAAGGGATATCAGAACTAGTCTACCTCTGTATCTCTGAAAAAAATGTAAATAATTAATATTCTCAATTAAAACAGCATCTTGTCTTCTCCTTCTGCTTCGACCCCCAAAACTCAATCAGATTTCACTGGGGAGTCTCAGGGAGTCTGGATATTTTTTTGCTGTGTTGGCTGCCACCTGTGGTTTACCCAGAGCAGGGAAACCAAGTGCCCCCTCCACTCCCTGCTGCAAAGGTGTGACGTGCCCCAGTGCATTTTCTTCCCTGCTACACAGTGGGTTACGTTTCAGCTCCTGCCCCAGCAGTGCTGTGAGGGCCCCCTCAGCCCCATCCCATGCCCAGAGCAGTGTTTGATGCCCAGGGTTGGGGAATATCTCTCCATCTTCTGTCTGGGTGCCAGCCTCTGGCACCAACGTGGCACCCTGATGCTAAATTGTTAAAAAATAAGAATGTTATCCTGCTGAGAATGATAATTGAAGAAAAAAAAATTCATTTTGACTGAAAGGAACCTATTCTATCCTCGGGCACCAGCTGCAGGGGCTGCACTGAGCGAGTGCCTGGATGCACAGCTTGCTGGATTAGCTCCAGGGCTCTGGATTCCACTCCTCCCTCCCTCCTGGGCCAGACCCAGAGGCTGCTCTGGGCTCCCCACACGCTGGTGGCTGTGCCCTGGCCTTGTCCTGCCTGGCACGTGGTCAGGCACGACCATGCAGAGCAGTGTTACACCTCCCATGGGCTCCAGTTCCTCACTGGCTGGAGCTGGGTTCCTGTTTTACATCTCTGCACTGCAGGGACGTGTCAGCAGCTCCCCTGACATTTATGGGACAGCCTTATCTTTAGTAGCTTGTCTGTGTCTGGTTTGCAGGGTCATTAAAGCACCTCTTGTCAGGTCTAGTCTGGGCCCTCACGTCACCCTGGGAGGGAACCTGCTGCTGGGAGGGCAAGAACAGCTCAGAGCAAGCACGTTTCTCTGCACTGTGGCCATTCCCTACTGATTTAAAAGCCCAGGCCCTTGTAATCCATTTTTGTGAAGGTCTCTCAGCCATCTAAAATAAAGTGGCCCAAACAAGCGGATGCTCTGCAAAACACAGAGCTGAAACTCGAGCCAGCCACACCTTCCTGCAAAATGAAAGGGAGTGAGAAAGATCTTGGAGAGGAGGTACTCAGCTGGTTTTGCCATCTGGAAAGTAAACCATCACTGAGATAACAACCGGCTTCTGGCCATGACCATCCCGGTGTCACAACAGCACTTCACCTCCAGGAAAAGGTGCTGAACTGCACTCTGAAACAAGCAGGAATTACTTACAAGGGAACACAGGAGTGTGGAGACTTGCTGGCAGGCGTTGTGGCTGTCCACGTGCACTTACTGGGCAAGTTGGGAAGGACCCACGTGCTGTCCTGGCTTCCTGCACTGCTGCCATTCACGAGGGGGCATGTCTTTCTCAGCTCCTGCGGGGTGGAAAGAGGGATCACACAGACACCTGGGAGAAAAACTGCTGCAGAAGGCAAAAAAAATGGCATTTGGGTGTGAGGGCAGGGTGGCCAGGCTGCTTGGAGCATCCTGCTGGCATTTCAACCACACGGATCTAGGTGGATAAGGAGGTTGTGGTGATGGAAGGAGGTTGGAAGGAGATGAACAGATGAAAGGATGTTGTGGTGAGGTGGGTGTCAGTCCCTTCTCCCAGGGAGCAAGTGGTGTGACAAGAGGAAAGGGACTCAAGTTGCCCTGCGGGAGATTGTACATTAGGAAAAAATTAGATTATACATTAGGGAAAAAATGTCATAGAAAGGATTGTAAAGCATTTGAACAGAATTCCCAGGGAAGTGGTGTAGTCACCACCCCTGGAAGTGTTCAAAACTCGTGTGGATATGGCACTTGAGGAGACAGACTAATGGTGAACATGGTGGTGGTGGGTTCATGGGTGGACCTGATGACCTTAAAGGTCTTTTCCAACCTTAGCAATGGCTTGATTCCATGATTCCATGACAAAATTGCTCTTTTGGAGTGGTGTGCTAGACCCCCTACATCATCTCGACATCCTCTCCAGTACATGTTCCCCTACTCAAAATCATCCCCTCCACTAGACAATTCTATGTTCCTAATTAATTATTTGGTCAAGAACAGTGTTTTTCACCCTAGCAGTGAAGAACCTGCAGGTCAATCCACCCAGGAGTAGTTGGAAAATACTTTAATGGTGGTGGTGGTGGGAATCGGAGGTCACCTCTACTCTGGCATCCAAGTGTACTAAAATTAAGAAAAAAGAACCAACAGAAGTAGAACAGCAAAGGGCAGCAGAGGTGCTCAGGGGCACCGAGCAACTTCCACAGTAACACAGCTTGAAGAGAAGGGGATTCCTCAGACTGGAAAAGAGACAAGTGGGTGGTTCTGAGAGCTGGCTGTAAACCCTGGGGGAGCTGGGAAAGGTGCATCCAATAATAAGCAACAAATAACTAGGCAGAATGGTTTATCAGAACAACTATAGGGGCAGAGCAGGTTAAAAAATGGAGTGAGAAAAGGGATAAACAAGTTTGAAAAGTTGAGTTTGGTGGAGATTTGAAGCACACAAGCCCCAATGGCACAGTGCTCTGCAGGAAGGCGATTTGCTGTGCTGTTTTCTCTGTTTTGCTGGTGCATATACAGACAGAAGGAGGAGGCTGGGCTTAAAGTTTATTCTCAGCTCCTGCTACGGAACAATAGCAGAAGCAACAGTTAGGGGCAGGTTTGGTGTGACCCTCTCTGCTCTGAGCCTCTCTGCAATCCATCCACCACCCATCTGTGCTAAGGAAACAAGCCACATGGAGAAAAACCACCATTTTTGGTACCTGGGAGTTCCTCCTCTGGCTTGTTCACAGAATGAATTCACCTTGATTCAACCATTAGTGAATAAAAGGACCTTGAAACTCCATGGGGTCATGGATGGAGACTTGTGTCTCACTTCTGTTGATGAAAGCTGCTGTTAAGCTGCTTGCCTGTCCTGTCTCCCTCCACCTCTGTGGTGGTGCATTTTGCACCGTTAGAGCTAGTGCCACCCTTTCATTACCTTTGCTGCAGCAGAAATGGTCAAAGATATGATGCTGGACCTTTCTTCTGCATTTAACTTCAGACTGAGATCCCATGGAACCAAACCAGTGGCTGGGAGAAGAAACATCCCTTTTCTAAACACAGAGAACTGCCTGTGTTAGGGCTGGGCCTGCTGCCACGTGAAGGGCAGGTGGGAAATCCAGTTTAGTTAGGGAGCATCATCTTCCGCCCAGGCCATAAAGCCACAGCCCTGCCTCTCCTGAGTCCCCGGGCTCCCTGCAGTGGCTGTGACTCACAGTGGCCAGCACGCTGCTGTGGCTGGCTCCTGATTATCTGAATTGTTTGTGGCTTGACATATGAGCCCAAGGGCAGCCTTAGTTACCATTTCTGCCCTCCTCCTCCTGCTCTCCACTCGCTTCACCCTCCTGGTGAGAGTTTCTCTGCAGCAGCGTGGCAGGACAGCCCGAGCTCTGCGCCGTGATTCCCTTGTGGTTTCCACGCTGGCCAGAAGGATGGGGCTGGGCTTTGGTCTCTGAGGGCTGGGCTGTCCCTGGAACACAGAAACAACCACACCATGACTCCAGCAACACCAGAGGGATGCAACAGCCCGTGGTGCGTGGCTGAACCTTCTCCTCATCCAGAGGCCCTGCACCATCTCTGAGGATGGAGGTCAAAAACCTCATGCTGCAACCTGGCCCCACAACTAGAGCAGACAACTAAAGCAAACTAAACTCTGGTCCACCCCCATCTAGGCCCTGAGCCACCTTTTCTATTCCAGACACCACCCCCAGCCTCAGAACGCAGCAGGAAACCATGAGGGTGTAGAGCAGTCACTCCAAAATGCCTTGGGTCCTGCAGCCGACAAAATCTTTCCCAGCAAAGTTTGCTTCCCGGTGCTCTTCCCCACCACTGACAAACCTGCTGCTCATTGGGAGGGATTAAAGGAATAAAAATGGTTCATTTCCTTGCAGGCCTGGATTTGTGTCGGCCTTGAGTGTATCTCCTGAAGCAAATCTGTGTTTACCCAACGAATTAGCTGGGAAGGAGCAAAAGTCACCTGTGGGTAAAGAAGAGATAACCCGCAGTGTACCAGAGGTGGTCAGCACGCTTTCACAACTGAGGCCACCAGCTACCACCCAAAACGCTGGCAAAATAGATTTCATGAGTGTATTTTTTTTTCTACCTTTTCCTGGTGATGCCCATCTCTACTGTAATCATGGTGGGGTGAAAAGACACAGGGCAGGAGGGTGAAATTATTGGGGCTGCAGGGCCTCACCACACAAGCTCCCTCTCCCCTCCAGCCCCGGTGTAGGAGGGCTTCATGGCTCCCCACCTTCTAAAATAAGGTTGCATTCTCCTCACTGTGTTCAGTTTCCCTGACATCTGATACAAAAAAATAGTCAAGAATGGGGTTTTCATTTGTTCTCTCACCCAAAGCGATTGCAGACCTATTTGCTAAACACCCAGAGAACAAAGAAACAAGATCTGGCCCTTGACCAGGTCAACATCTACATTCCTGTCTGCTGGAGAATTCCTCATGTGTCTCCTCAAGGGCTGGGTAATTCCCAGTGCTGCAGGAACAGCCTGGATGTCCTCCTTCCACTTGCAAAACGCTCACAAATCACTGCATTTCTGTGCCCAGAGCCTGGATTCGTATTTACATTAATACATGTCAAAAAACCCCACAATGGCTCTGAAGGTAACCTTAAAAATTCCCTGAAGTGTAGAACCCCAAAATGAGATGGCAGATGGCCTGAAATGGCACCAAAGGGCAGATACATCCTCTGTGGATCACCAAAACTCTAACCTGTGTCCCAATACTCCTCCCAATCCCTGGCTGAAGCCTCAGGTAAGATCCGGTCAGCCACCCAACACCCCTGACCCACTGCAGGTCACAGCTGCTGAATGGAGAGTCTTGAGAGGGCACAAGACTGGGCAAAGGATAAATGGAAATCTCCACTGGAGCTGGGAAGCAGGGCAAGAGGCTGGGAATGAGAACACCCAGCTGCTGCCACTTAATGGAAATATATGGCAGGGAGCACGGGCTAATGTTTACAGAGCACTTTGCAGACAGGAGATTGCAGTTATCAGGTTATCAGACTGCGCTGATAACTTCAAGGGGAAGAAAATTAAGATGCTCATTAAGTAAACTGAGGGGAAAATTAGATGAACTCAGCAAGGCAGAAAGAGGTACATGCAAGCTCGCCCCATTAGAAGCAAAATGCCTTTTCCTTGCTTTATTCTAAAGAAATGGCATTACTGTCACTGGGCCAGACAAATGTAACATCAGTTGAGCAGAATGATGGAGTGACCCAGGCTGGAAGGGACATCGGGAGGTCCCAGTCCAGCCTCCTGCTCAAATCTGAGGCACCACTGAGCTCAGCCCAGGCTGCTCAGGGCTTTGTCCTCCTTAGATCTTGAAAACCTCCACAGATGGAGCTGTACAAGCTCTCCAGAAGACCCTCTCCACCACCCCGCTGACCTCATCATGTGAAGCCAAATCCTCCCTGCTTGCCTGATTTATTCAGGACTTACTGAAAGCACAGCTACTCCCTAGGTCAGAGTCAGCCTTTGCACAGGAGAGGGAGCAGGGGCTGCCAAATTCCAAGTCTTCCCAGGACACCGAGGGTCCCCGTTTCCCAAGGAGTCTGCCGGGAGATAACAGATAAGCCAATACTCACCCCTACAGCCCGTCAGCTGAGTGCCTGTGCTGAGCCCCAGCCCCAGTTTATATGTGCTGGTGGCAGGGGACACCCGTGAGCTCCGGGAGGGACGCGATTGGGTCCTGCCCCACACCTCACTGTGCCCAGCACCTGATTGCTCTGCGAGGGGAGGTGACTGGGGTATGAAAATAAAAGATAAGCGATTTATTGTTTGTTTTAATCCGTACTTATCTTCAGGAGTGCTCTGAACCCTTCCCCCAGCAATTTGGTGCTGGTTTTGGAGTTTCGCTGCAATTCTGGTTTTGTGTCTTGTGCTGGAACTTAAACCCAGCTCATCTGTGTCAGCGTGGGCCTTGCTGAATCGGGCACAGGTGGTGACAGAAATGGCATATTGTGTTAGGTGCTGTCTGGTGGGCACTCTCTGTGTTCTCTGGGATCCTAGGATTAGTCTCTGCCTAAACCTCTGCCTCCTGCTTCTCGTGAAACTGCTTTACTCTTAAATCAGTGGAGAGCACTGAACAGCTTCTCCTCCATGGTGATTCCCAAACACCACCTGGGGATCAGGAAATTACATGGATGCAGATTTTGCTTGAAAAGGAAGAGCCCATGAGAATTTCAGTCCCTCCTTTCCCCTCTCCTCCCCAGAGCCAGGCCAGCACACATGGCTGCCTGGCCCGGGCTGGGGCCGTGCTCCTCCAAAATTGTGGTGAAGGAAACTTCACCACTGCTGAGGTGATCAGGCAAGAATAAGGCCTGTCAGAACGCATATTTCGGAACTAAACTTTTGAAGAGAAGACTGGTGTAGGTATTAGCACAGGGATGACTTTACCTTTGGTCTTTTTGCAATAAATGAACTCTCTGGAAAACATTGCCAGAGGTAATCCATGGCAGAAAACTCTTGTGGGCTATCTGATGTGACAGAGAACATGCAGGTCTCTCGTGAAGAGGCTGCAAATAACCCCAACCCCAGCAAGAATTGTGTTTTCTGGGCACTGCAGTTACAGAATAACCCAGACACCCCTTCCTGGTTGTCTCCTGCAGCAGCGTGTGCTCAAAAATAAGATTCTTCCCTTCAGTGACCAAACTGCAAGAAATGAGGACCTTTTCAACCTGAAAGGAAAAAAGATTTAGATGGGTATTGGAGGGACAGATGATGATTTTGAAATAAAATGCTTCCTTTAAAGAAATACATTCTTTAATTAAATACTTTCTTAAAAAGAAAAAAGAAGCTTAAATGGCAAGTTTGGGGACTTTGAAACAAAAAAGACGCCTTTTTAGGGGAGCAAGGTAAAAGCTGCTCGCTGCATCTGACCAGAATTCTCAGGCTTAGTTGCTGGCTGGGTTTAAACCACGAGAGGTCTTTTTGGTGCTTGGGTAGGGCTTCCAGGGTTGAGGTGCACCTAGGGGCATCAGTGACTGTGCACGAGGTCACCCTGGAGCACCTCAGGGTGTGTGGCCATGCTTGAGCCCACCACAGGGCAGGGCCATCCCTGGAGGAACTGCAGCCAGGGGTAAGGCCCCGACGGAGCAGGGACATCTCTGGAGGTGTTGTGGCTCATGGAGAGGAACACGCACCCCGCCAGACAGGGGGCTGGGGATGCAGGAGGCTTTGGAAGGAACAGCTGGCCCAAGGGATATTCCAGGCCCTGTGGCACCGTGCTCAGTGTGTAAAGCTGTGGGAGAAGGAAGGGGGACATTTGGAATNGAATGGTGATGTTTGCCTTCCCGAGTGTCCACGAGGCGCGATGGAGCCCTGCTGGCCTGGGGCTGGCTGAACAGCCATGGGAAGTGGGGAAGGAATTCTGTGTTTTGCTTGGCTTGTGCACACAGCTGGTGCTTTACCTGTTCCTTTCAGTCAGCCCGCGCGTTTTCTCAATTTTACCCTCCTGAGTCTCTCCCTCACCCCACAGTGAGTGTCTGTGTGGGGCTGAGTTGCTGGCTGGGGTTAAATCACGACGTTTTCCCACCACCACCATTCCCAGTGCTGCTGTGCAGTCAGGCTCTTTGGCATCACCAGCCCCACGGTCACACACACAGCTGGTTTTGAACCCACCAGCCCCATGGTCACACACACAGCTGGTTTTGAACCCACCAGCCCCACGGTCACACACACAGCTGGTTTTGAACTCACCAGCCCCACGGTCACACACACAGCTGGTTTTGCCCCAGCGGGTGAGGACAGCAGGTATTTTGACGTGGGTTTTGCTGCTTTGCCTGTGCCTGGGTTGAGAGCAGAGGAGGAGCTGGGCTGCAGGGAACTGGCTGGGGTCTGCACTGGCACCTTTGTTGTGCTTCCACCCACACAGGAACACCAGGTATATATATGCCTGTACACATAATAAAATCTAATTTTACCTTGCTGTTCTGCAGTGGTGGCATTACTATGTTTAAAAAACGCAAGACAGCACAGGGCACGGGTGCTCATTCCCCAGTAGGATTGCACTGCCCCATCCCCTACCTGAAGAGCTGCCTTGCAGCATTCAACCTGCAGGATTCCACTGGCTAAACATCACCATCCTCAGGCTGGGAAGCAAAAACTGGAGAGAGCAATCAGCCAGGCAAAAACAGGGGCAGAGATGGCTGAGAACACGGGGATGGCTCTGAGCTTTCACAAGAAGGTGAGACACAAGAGTTCATGCACAGGGAGAGGGACTCTGCTTTTAAAATACCGTCAAATATACTCCTTGCAGAGGTAGTTTTATAGTACTCACCTCATCTATGTCAGGAGAAGGGTTAGCAATGTTTTGGGAGGGCCTAGCAAATAATTCAGGGCAGAACAGGCTTTCCTTGATTCTTGGCTTATTTTTGGCCAAAGAGAAAAACCATCTTGCTGTGAGGGCATGAGGTTAAAACTGCCACTGGTCGAGCTGTACCGGACTGTGAGTTGAAATACTGGTGATGGTACCTGCTATCTGAATAATGTGGGTGAACTGGGAGAAAAGGAGGCTGTCACTTGATGTTAAAAATGGTTTTTTTACCTGTTCAGCACACTTGGTGTAGAATTCTTACTTCAGTGCAAAATGATGCCAGCTGAAACAGGATTCCAGCTGTCAGAGGCCAAGGCAGGAATGGGTTAGAAAAGTCACATTTTTGTCACTGCACTGGAGCAGCCGTTCACACCCACCTGTCTCAGGAGAGGTCACCATTTCCTTGTGCAGCCCATGGAGTTTTCAGTGCCTCTGACAAGCCTCCTTTGATGGAGCATCTGCTGCTGGTGGCTGTGGGGAGAGCGATGCTCCAGAGACGTCCAGGGAAGAGCAGATCTGCTCGCTTTTCCTGGCAGGACCCTAGAAGGAACCCAAGGCACGAGCAGCTCCAAACACGCTGGGTTTCCCACCCTTCACAGGCCAGACCTTGCTCTGCTTGTCCCATGGGGCAGATCAGCTCATTCCTGTGTCCTGCTGCGTCCAAGGGGGTCTCGCTGTGGATCAGCACATTGCCTGCTCTCCAGCTTCCCCAGGGACATGCAGTGTCTGTGACAGGGGGTACAGGGGCAGGTGGTGCCCACAGGGCCCTTGCCATGTTTGTTTGGGCACACAAACCCAGCTGGAGGAGGCAGCGACCTCCCCAAGCCTGGGATTCGGCGGTATGAGAGAAGCTATGGCATGTTTTTAGCTCCTAAAAGAGCAATGGAACCCGCAGTGTAAAGAGCACTCGGCTTTTCCTCTAACTAGAGGTGGATTTTTCCATAAAACAGGGTGGTGGCAGGTGAGTTGGCTGCTCTTCCTGCCCTCCACGTCAGGTCCTGTGGGCTCTCCCCTCACCCACCATCCTCCAGCACGCGACAAAGGCAGCAGCGCTTCCATCGGCGACACGAGTGTGAGCTGGCGGTTGTGTTTATTTTTTCTTTTCCCTCCCCAGAGGGTATTTATTGCTTTCATAAGGCAGCTTTCTGGACTGAAGTCCTCCCTTTATCTGCAGAGCCAGCACAGCTGATTGTACCCAGTAATTTTCCTGCTGGTGACCCACGAGGAGGGGCAGCTCCTCGGCCGGGGACAGCTCGGTCCCAGGGCTGTCATTAGGCTGTGACTCAGCTGTCAGGAGGTCTTCCAAGAACGGGGTGTGGGCAGTGCCCTGCTCTCAGCTCCAGCCTGGAGGCTGCTGCTAACGAGGTGCCGAGGAGGTAACGAGGTGCCCTGACCCAGGCAGGGATCCGCTGGCTGAAACCAGAGGCCTGGTTTAGAGCCCGATGTGCCTCACCGGGGTATTTCTTAACCTGGCCAGCTCCGTGTCAGCCTGCTGAAGGTGGAACTTGATCCCTCACGTTTCCTGCAGCTCTCTGTGCTCGGGCAGCCTTTGGCCTTTTGCTGAAATGGTCTCTCCATGCCCGGGAGTGATGCCGGCCTTCTGCCCCTCAGGCTGTGGCTCTGGGATCCCTTTTTCCCGCTCTGAGGGGGCTGCCAAAAGGGAAAGGGAAAGGGAAGGCAGGGATCTGCACATTTCAGGTGTCACATGGGAAGGATGTGCAAGATAAAGTCACCCAATGCTGCTGGATCAGGGGTGAGGAGATAAAGCTGAGGACAGAGCACTGTGTGTGGGGAGGTCCCTGAACACCCAGCAAGAGACCAAGGAGGTGGTGCTGGCAGGACGGGCCTCTCTGGAGACATGGAAAGAACGGCAGAGTCTCAGAGGCCACACGCTGAGAGCGAGGGGTCTTCTGCACAGATTTCTTACACACTTATAAGCTTGAACTGGCATTAAAAAAACAACCCAGAGCCATTCTGCGATCAAACAGCTTTTATTGAACTCTTCATATTGTACATTTGTGAACATCTGTGCAATAAATACAGCTCATAGCGTTGATTTTTCCCAGCTCCTTGAAGCATGAGAAGTCTTCCCTTTCTCTTAGCTGACATTACATGGTAAGGAAAGCTGCTGGATGACAATGTCAGCAAGCTCCTGACAGTGAGCCTTGTGTGAGATTTATAAGAGCAAGCAGAAGTTTTCAGAAACGAGCTTGGTGGGCAGATGAGACTAGTGTGGCTGCTTAGAGGAACCTGTGCTAGCCAGAGTTCTGGAGTCAGCCACGGCTTGTACAAGAAATGGGAAATAACACTGGACATGACAACGTGAAAATGATCCTTAAGTCACTGCCTGGTAACTGCTCGCGAAATACCGTACAGATTTTACTGAATAGTTGTCTTCAGGTGAGAAAATAAAAAGCATTTTTGCAGAGCCAACATTAGGACTGATAACCTCTTACAGTGACAAACACAGCATAAATAGCTGATAAAAATATCCATGTGCAAAATAGTTTTCAGGTTTAGTCAGCGCTTGCATAAGCAGCACAGGTAAACAGAAGATGCAGGCACCCACTTCAGAGAAAAAAAAAATACAGTTCTGTTCAGGCTCTGGCCTTCAGCTTCCGGTAAAAGACTGAACAAACTGCAGTGTCTTTCTTGGTCTTCAGAGCATTTGAAACAAGATAAGCCCAGTTTTAATCAACCCTACCACAACTAACCAGGACCAGGCCAGCCAGGTTCTCAGACATGCAAAAAAGCATCACAGTTACAAGCTTTTGCAGAGAAACTCCAGCCCTGCTGGATTCCCTGTCCCCTTCTCTTTGCTGCCTTCATCCCTGCCACGGGAAGAGCTCTGGAAAGTTTTTCAGCCATGCAGCAACTCCATTTATTTACCCAGTTCCTCTGGTCTCACCTCGTTGCTGCTGTGAATAAGAAGGGCCTTTTCCTCCCTGTGCCAGTGCAGAACAGGAGACAGCTCCTGTTCTCAGCAAACCACAGGGGAGCAGGTGAATTTCTTTGGATCCTTTGGTTTACTTGGAATGCTTTAGACTCCCATCCCCTCTTCCCCACCATTTCTAAACAGCCCCTGTGTCTCAGTCCACAGTACTGCCAGTTTCAGTTTTCATGGCACAACAGGGACTAATGTATGAACAGTGAACCAGAAAAACAGATTCAAATCTTTACACTTCTTTATAACTGACGAATTTGCTGCCCCACCTTTAACTCCTCTCTTGTGCTGCTCTGAAAAGCAGCTTTGGGAACCTCCTTCTACCATTTCCATATTTCTTGCTGAATTCTGTTAGGTCAGGACATGGAGCTTTTACAGGGGAAAAGGACAAACCTCAGCCACTCAAGCACCTCCCTCCCTGCTGCTGTCAGCAAAGGCCAGATGGAAAATGGGGAAAAAAAATAAAAATCAGAAAAAAGCCAGGAAAGTAAATATTCAAAGGCAACAATAATGCAAAAATCTAGCAGCAGTGACATCTGCAAAGGCAGCAAACACTTCAGCTCATGGCATCTAATGAAGTACATGGGTCCTTTTAAAAGTGTGGGGATCAAAGGATGTAGTAAAAATAAGTAAGAAGAAGTCTGTCTTCGCTGTAAATTAAGATATGTAAAAGTATCTGACAGTATTTGAAGTAATTGGAAAAGGAGTTTAGAAGTTTGGCTGGAATACTGATGTCTCAAGGGGTACAACTGACCATCCACAGACTCCTGACACAAAGAAGCATCAAGGATGTCCAAAGCACGAGGATCAAAGACCCTGCCCTTAACCGTGCTGAGTTATTTACGACCTTGTGAAGCAGCTCAGAAGCACAGTTTGAAAGACGAGTTATGAGGCTCTGCCAAGCAGCAGCCGAGGTAGGACAGAGCTGTTCAGCCTAGAAAAGCTACCACAGATTTGAGCAGAGGGTTTTAACACCCGGGTGCACACATCTGGCACTCACACAGGTTCACCTTTCCACTGGTCAGAGCAGCCAAGCTGGGGCTGCTCCTGCAGCAAGGGGCAACAGGGAGAGAGAAATCACTGAACAGCAAAAGGGGAAAAAATATTTTGAAAAAAGAAATCAATCGCCCTTTAGAACCTTTCAATTATTGTTGAAGTTGCAGAGTTTTAGACTTTGTAGTAGATTTTTCCAGAGCCTTGGGAAAAGTTGTCTGAAAAGTTGCCTGAAATCTTACAGAAGTGTATGAATTTAATGGTAAACCACAGTTTAAGGTAAGGATAGGTCACTTTCCCTCAGCAATAACCCCAGTCTGAAGGGGTAGCCAATGCAGGGCTCTTCTCCTGGAATAAGGCACTACAGGGTAGGAGTACCTGAACGAGACTTGGAAGAGTTTACAGCTCTTGACAGATTATCTTTGGCTCTTCTAAAACAGGCACCAAAAAAAGGCACTCTGAGATAAAGAAGAGTGTGGGGAGGGAAGAGGAAGGTAATAGATGGAACAGCAGGATTTTAAAAATCCTTCAGGCAAGGAGCTTGATCTTACCTTTTAAATCTTTCCACTTGTGCTTACTTATCAGGATACCATTGGAGAAAAAAAAATAGGCCTGTCATGGCAGGGAAAGCTGGTGCACTGTGTAAAACAGTGTCACTGGTTTATGTTTGTCACTTCCCTGCCTTGCTTCTACTCAAACCAGCTTTTCCTCAGAGCAGATGGTGGGAGAAATTCTCAGCTCCAGCCCTCAGGATTTCCCTTGTTTTGCGCTGATGCCGCCAAAAGGGAAACTCTCCTTTCTTCTTCCCATGCCCCAATTTTGTCTCCACACAGGTAATACCTAACTTAACACCCTTGAATGGGGGGAAAAAAAAAATCCAGAACTTTCCAGAGCTCTCTTGGGCCTCTGCTTCAGTAACTCTTTATTTCAACATAATTCACAAATCTGAAACAACGTTTTGGAAAGCCAGCCTTTAGACATAACAAGTAAGGAACATACCAGTTAATTTAGGCAGTATTTTTTACACATACATATATATNCAATCGCCCTTTAGAACCTTTCAATTATTGTTGAAGTTGCAGAGTTTTAGACTTTGTAGTAGATTTTTCCAGAGCCTTGGGAAAAGTTGTCTGAAAAGTTGCCTGAAATCTTACAGAAGTGTATGAATTTAATGGTAAACCACAGTTTAAGGTAAGGATAGGTCACTTTCCCTCAGCAATAACCCCAGTCTGAAGGGGTAGCCAATGCAGGGCTCTTCTCCTGGAATAAGGCACTACAGGGTAGGAGTACCTGAACGAGACTTGGAAGAGTTTACAGCTCTTGACAGATTATCTTTGGCTCTTCTAAAACAGGCACCAAAAAAAGGCACTCTGAGATAAAGAAGAGTGTGGGGAGGGAAGAGGAAGGTAATAGATGGAACAGCAGGATTTTAAAAATCCTTCAGGCAAGGAGCTTGATCTTACCTTTTAAATCTTTCCACTTGTGCTTACTTATCAGGATACCATTGGAGAAAAAAAAATAGGCCTGTCATGGCAGGGAAAGCTGGTGCACTGTGTAAAACAGTGTCACTGGTTTATGTTTGTCACTTCCCTGCCTTGCTTCTACTCAAACCAGCTTTTCCTCAGAGCAGATGGTGGGAGAAATTCTCAGCTCCAGCCCTCAGGATTTCCCTTGTTTTGCGCTGATGCCGCCAAAAGGGAAACTCTCCTTTCTTCTTCCCATGCCCCAATTTTGTCTCCACACAGGTAATACCTAACTTAACACCCTTGAATGGGGGGAAAAAAAAAATCCAGAACTTTCCAGAGCTCTCTTGGGCCTCTGCTTCAGTAACTCTTTATTTCAACATAATTCACAAATCTGAAACAACGTTTTGGAAAGCCAGCCTTTAGACATAACAAGTAAGGAACATACCAGTTAATTTAGGCAGTATTTTTTACACATACATATATATATATATAGGTAAAAAAATAAATTGTCTGGATAAGAAATATTGCTTAACCTCATTAAGAAACAAGTCCCATAAGCTGTGCAATACAGCAAGACACACTGGCTGGATAGCTGACACCAGGATAGATAACTGCTTATTTTCAGAATTAAAAAAAACCCAAAAACCAACAAAAAACCCACCATTCTACTTAAAGACATAAACCTGATTCTTTATTGGAGATTGCAAAATGTTGAAGAGGCTCCACGTTGCTGCTTGGCTTTAGTTGGATTTCCTCTCCCGCTCCCGTGCGGTCACGAAGTTCAGGAGGTCGATGGCTGTCACGATGCCAAACACCATCTGCCGCTTGCTGGAGGAGCCATCCGTGTGATCTGCACAGAAAAAAAGGGAGCTCTGGCTTCAGGAGGCACAAACACACCCCCCTCCTGCTTGGTTTTAGTGGCAGTGTTTGCAAAAGCAGGGGCAGAGCCATCCCAGCTCCACGAGCCTGGAGCTCTCTGGTGATCCTGGCACACGGAGGGGGAACACAAAAGGCACCTTGGCCAAGAGTCACAGAGGAAGTGACAAGGATTTTCAGCTCAGAAAGGCTCCTCAGCAAAAGGGACACTCAGACATTATGGAAGGAACGATAAGAGTCTGCTGGATTTATTTTTCTTGACACGAAAATTCAAACCAGGCCCTCTGTTATAAAGTGTATTTTCCTCAAACGTTAATTACTTGAAACAGCTGCAAGTGGCATTACCCCACTGGAACCAAGGGCCACTTGGATGGCCCAATGGAACCATATTTTGAGGAGGAAATGTGACACAACTATCTTCCTGCATCCCTGTCAAATACAGAATCAGTATAAAAACCACAATACCCCATTTATATCCAAAAACCTTACTAACCATTTACTCTGTGCTGCACTGAGAGCACAGGTTCAAGTGATTTTCTCATTGTGAGCCTAAGCCTTTGCCCTGGGAACCAAGTGGCCACGTGATCTCTGGCCCTTTATCTATTGTCTAAATTCTTTGTTCCTAAAGTCTGCCTGTACTGAGATGTTTAGTCTACTTCTATAATCAGTTTTTTCACTCAGCTGGACTGTCCTGGGCTTTATGTTTACTCAGTCTCTGTTCCGCTGCAGGCTTCCAGTGAGATTCTAAGTTTATAAATAGTCAGTTCAGAGCCAACAGCACATCCTCATGGAGATTATCAGGATCAACCCCAAATCTGATGGCTCTTCTTCTCCCAGTTATAAGTGAGAAGCTGTCAGATAAATTTATCTGGCACGACTTAATATTGTTTTGACTCTCATTTCTCAGTGTTTGTAACTTTGCAAGTTGTCTGCTATAAGGAAGATGAAACAGAACAAAATATTATTCACATATAAGAGTGATACACCCCAGATTTGAAGATTTATTTGGTCTTACTAATCATAGAATGGTTTGGGTTGGAAGGCACCTTAAAATCATCTTTTTCCACCCCTGCCATGGGCAGGGACACCTTTCACTAGACCAGGTTGCTCCAAGCCCTGTCCAGCCTGGCCTTGGAGCCCTTCCAGGGATGGAAATTAGTGTCAGTAGCACATGGTTTGACACAGAAAGAGGATTTTGCTTCTGCAGAGCTCATTTATTCATTCACACTCGCACTTGCTTCTTGTTACCACTCAGAGATTTGCTCTCACAAGGGGCAGCACTTTGTACTCACATTGAATTTGTTCATGAACCACCAGAGCGAAGTGGTCTATCTCCAGGATGTGAGAGAGCTTCCCCAAGTTGTCTTTCAGGTTAATCTGAGGAGAGAGTTACAAAACCTGAATAAAACAGTCCTTTTTATGTTCAGTGGTCAATAATCCCCACACACTTCAGGCAGAACTAAACACCAACAAATCAAGGCCATCTTTAAAGATCATTTTTCTTTGTTTCTAATTTCCAAGAAAACGAAGTTATTCATTACATGAAGTTATTCATTCTGTTTTTGTAAACATAATGAATATAATGCAAATCTGAAAAATGCTAATAATCAAAGAAGGTCAAGTGTTCCATGTGTCTCAACAAAAGAAGTTACCATAAAGCTCTTTATACTTGGTGATTTTATTCTAAAAGGACTGTGAAAAAGTGAACAAATCAGGCTGCAAATCATTGTGGAAGTGAATATGATCTGCAAAGGCAGAAAAGCCCAAACAAGCCAAAAACAAAACCAAGGGTGAAAGACTGCTCAGCTAACACTGGATCCAGGTGCAAATCAAGGAACTGAGATTTAAGAATTCATTTTTTGTGAAGTTCAACTTTGCTAAGACTGAACAAGAAAGCACCCTGTGTCAATTCTGCAAAAATACAGATACTTCCAAAACACTTCACCAATCATTTAAAAAAATGCCTAAAACTGTTCCTACATGATTTAACCTGTGAAGCAGCAGCCACAGCTCCATTAACCAGGTGACTCTCGCCAGCACCCTCCATCTGACCCACTTTTATTAAAGGCATTCACAGCAAAGAAGAGTCTTGCACTGCAGATTCAAAAAGCCTTTACTCTGTGAGAAATAAATGCCATGGCATGCACAGTGGGGCTGCACTGGAACACGGAGCTCTGTCTCCATACTGGGAGTGAGAGGATTCCCAGCAGCCTGGGTTTAAGGGACCAGCTACAGTGCAGACTGAGGAACCAATCTTTAAACTTGGGGGCCAGGAAAAGAAGGAGGTGGGAAATCTGGATCTGCTGCCACCTGGAGTCACCCATCAGTCCCAAATCTGTTTTCAGGGACTGGGCAGGCTACAGACAACCAGGACAAGCAGCCCCTTGGCAGGGCTGGGACAGCCATGAAGACATAAACATGCCTAGAGATGCTCAGTGGAAATTTAACAGAACCTCCATGGAGTTTTCACCTGTCTCACTACTGCTCGTTCGAGCTCCTTAAACATTTTGCCCATGGGTTTTCCCACAGCTAGGCTTTGTTTTTAAGCTTACTAAGTCTTTAAGGCAGTGAGTCTCCACACATGGTACTACACTACACACGACTGGGAACCCAAACCACTGGAACTAACATCTGACTTCACAAGGATGGCTCTTCCCTCCAACAATAGCACTTGTTTGGGTTGGCAAATTATCTTTTGACTGGTGTTTCAAGCCCCCAGAGCACAATCGTACCAGGGACTTTCAAAAAAGCTGTACCCATTCTGCTTCCATTCCAAAAGATTGCCCCAAAACAATTGTGGGGATCCTATCAAAGGAGGCTGTCCATGTTATAGAATCATAGAATGGTTTGGGGTGGAAGGGACCTTAAGGATCATCCAGTTCCAAACCCCTGCCATGGGCAGGGACACCTCCCACTATCCCAGGTTGTTCAGAGCCCCATCCAACCCGGCCTTGAACACTTCCAGGGATGGGAAATCCACAGCCTCTCTGAGAAACCTAAAAAAGCCAAAAACAGATCCATCTTTCCAAAATGTACCTTTGCCCTGGTTTACAGGCTAAGCCTCTTATTTGATGAATGCTGTGGTATCCCATGTAGGATATCAGAAGTCATTCTGGTGACACAGATGATTCATTTTCCCAATTTCGCTCATAAACAAGCCAAATCACCTTGACTAACGTGGTAAAAAAGGCAAAATCCACAACACTTCTGAGGTTCTGTGCATTCCACCATGTTTCTCCATTAACCCATCAATTCAAATGGAAAATACCCACTTTTAGTTAACATGTCAGCAGCACCACCACTTGTGCCACTCCCCTTCCAGCCTCCACCAAGAAAATATCAGAAATAAAGGGAAAAGAAATGATTAAGCTGTTCTTGACTGAAGAAGCCTTCAAGCCGCCCATGGCAAGAGCCACAACCTCAGAAGTGCAGAGAATTAATTGGCTGATGCAGCCAACACCACAGCAGCCACAGAAACCATCACACACCACCAGCCCCAGCAACTCTTGAGGTGCCCAAGTGAGGGAGAACGTGAACTGAGCGCTTGTGTTACGCACCACATTTCCCCACGATGCTGGATTATCTGTCTGGGGAGGAAAAAATGAATTCACATTTGTCCATAAGGAACCAGCGCCCTTGCTCAGCCTCTGGGTGGCTCACAGGCTGAACAGAGGCATTACACACACTTCCAGAACACAGCACTTAATCTGCTTTGGGGACAGTGCTGAAACTTAAAGCCTGGTGAAAACTAAGTCAAGCATTCTGTGTTTTTTTAAAAGAAAATTCTGTGCTCAGTAACAGCTGCTGGCACGGCCCCAGGTAAACCTCACCCAGCCTCTGTAATGTTAGCACACCTACTCTAGTACTTGCAACCAGAGAACCAGGAGCTGCAGAATATGCCTGCCTACCTGTTGGAATTGCTTGTAGATTACTTTCCTGACTTCATCAGAAGGCTTAACTTTCCCAACAAGCAGTGAGGAAAGCATGTTACCCAGGGTAACCATGCCCAGAATCACCCTGGGGAAGGAGACAGAAGACAGGGATAAACAACACAAAAGCCTCAGGTGTTCCTGTAGAACAAAGCATCCACTCTCAGCCAGACTGGAGGAGTCAGTTCAGCTACTCCGTGGTGATAATGCAGCATTATCGATGGCACACTTGGATTCTGTGTGTCTGCAGGAGACAGAGCACAGTTCTCAGAGGTTCTGGAGGCTCACACACAAGGCAGCAGGTGCTGCGGGTCCTTCTGAGCACCAGGCTCTCTGCATCTCTGCGCCGTGCAGCTGGAGAGAGCTACCTGCAATCTCAGAGAGCTTTTGGAAAGCACAAACTGCTTCATTTTTTCCCACTCTAATCTGTCCTTTTGGAAGGTGTGACAGCCAGAGACAAGCGCACCCCAGTTTGGCTCATCTCCCTTTTTCCTACGAGGATCTACAACAATTCATCCCTCAGGTCAGCACAAATGAACAACTTTTCAACACTCAGCCTCTCTGCAGGAGACCTGCAGGGCGATAAGGCACATTCCAGCTTGCTGGAGACACCCTGGTTTGTAGGGGTCACTGCAGCACTGCACTGAACCACAGTGTGCTGAAGAAGCTCTGAGAAAGCTCTGATAGAGGTGGGCACGTTTGGGGTTGGTCGTTTTAAATAGGAATTTTTGCTTTTTTAGGTTAAACTGTTATTATTATTAAAAGAAATTAAATTATCCTGCAGAGACACAATGAGTAAATACATCACAATAATAATTAGATTCATGTGAAAGCAGGACAATCCTGGCATGAAAACATGAAGTTTAGCACTGGTCTGTTCAAGGCAACATTTATGGACTGCGTTAATAAATGAAAAAGGATGACTGAGAAGACATTGTATTTCCAGCAAGCATTTAAAAGACATCCCTGAGGAGCTGGTGATACATATGGATGAAGAGTGATATATGTGGACATACCCAGATTCATCAACAACTGGTACCTGGTCGAATCCCTTCTCCCGGAGAATTTCCACAGTCTTTGCACAGGTAACAGTTGGGAGCACGGTCAGGGGGGCAGAGAGGCTCAGTTCCTGAATACTGATGTTCCACCACCTGTGGACAGAATGAAAAACAAACCCAGGCAAGTCTTTTGGAGGGAACAGAGCCAGTCCTTCATGCACAGTGGCCTCCAGCACCACAGGAATGACAAAAGGCTGCAACAAAGAGTCAGGATTTGGCCAGAGTCAATGAAGCTTCAGGGCTCTCAAGTTTTATTCCCAATATCAGAAAGTCACTGAGGTGTGAGAAGGTTTGCAAATCAAAACCCTTTTCCTCATTTCATCTGCTTTCTGTGATTGTAGATAGTGGAGAGCACTAATCTCAATTTCATTATTTATCTCTCACACAGAAAATTTTGAGCTCCTACTCAAAGACCTGTCTGTATTTATGATCATTACAACAATTTAGGGAAGATTCCCTTCCACCTATGTCGACTTGCAGTGCTTTTCACTCAGGAACTCTGATTTTGGAAGGATTCTTTGCATACTACCTTTTCTTTTATTCCAGATATAATGCTTTTCATTAAAAAAAACAATCTTTAGGTACCAAATTTTCTTCTGCTGCCATACAACTCAAGGAAGGATGTCAACTAATTAAAGCAGATTTGATTAACAGCTGCAAATATACATCAAGACAATAGCATGGAAGATCAGCTAAATCAAAGGAGAAGTGTAAATTGAAATGAGCTTTAAATTAGCAACTTCCATAAACTCGACTGAGTAGACTCATGGAGATCCAAATGGATCTGACAGGCTTACCAAGGTTTGTTACCAAGATCTTCTTCTTTCATGAACCCTTTCTGAATCATCCATTTGTCACTCAAGAACTTGGACCTGCAGAGCACCAGGAAGTGAAAAGCTCATTAGCAGGGGTTGAACATCTGACAGCCAACAGAGGTAATTGTTCACAGCTCGCTGTCACCAACAGCTAAAGTGTGGCTGGAAATAGAACATTTGACATCCAGCGACATGGGGAAGAAATAGTCATGGGAAGAAAAAAGAATCCCATAGGAAACAAAGCTCCAACTGCATCAGCCCCTTGGAATACGATAGAGACACAACCTGGAATGGAGATGTGTCTGTCTGCAGCTTCTATTTGTCTAATATTGAGCTGGGTGCAGCAGGAGTCAGGAAACTCAGCTAAAAATACCATGTTTTGGGGTATGTTTCAATGTGGTTGGAGAAAAACTTCTCAGCACAGCTCAAAGCCCTGACACTTCCTGCAAACTCAGCCTGGGTGTGGCTGCTGGGCTGCAGGAGTGCTGGGTCCTGCTGTGGGCACAGGGACCCTTCCAGGAATGGGATAACCAGTGATCCCCCACAAACAACACAGTGAAAGTAAGGCCTTTGCTGTGAAAGATGCTAACCGGTGATGATTATCTACTGAAATCAGAGCTCAGCTTTAAAAGGGAAAAGATCCTCCCTGCTCCATGTCAGACCTTTTTTAGACAGCTCAGAACTTGTGCCCCAAAGAGGTTCCTTGCTGGGATAACTGGGTGTTATCAGGAGGCCTGTGGGGCTGCCTCACCCCTCTCCCAGAGAAAACCAGCAGGTCCTTACATGTAGTTCCTGATGGAGTCAGGGCAGATGACAACACAGCGCTGACCCTCCTTCAGCTCCTTGGCTGCCTTCACAGCCACAGACATGGCACTGCCCGAGCTGCCACCTGCCAGAACACACAGCGGGGGCAAAACTGTCAAACCGCGAAATGACAACGAGCACAAGAGAGGAGGAGAAAGAACAGATGAGCTCAGAGCGAGGAAGACAAGTTCTGAAGTGAAAGGAGGTCTCTGTGATCTGCACAAGGCTTCAGCCACCCACGGACTACTCAGAGGAAGCCAGAGGGGCCCCGCCTGCTCTTACCACACAGCAGTCCCTCCTCGCGGATCAGCATCCGTGCTAAAGCAAACGACTCCTCGTCATTGCTCTTGTACCACTGGTCCACTGTCTGGGGAGGGGCAGGAGACACAAACAAGGCTCTATTTAAATGAGGAGGGAGAGGGGAGCACACAACCAGTGTGAATTCAGCCCGGCCTCTTTGAGGGAACAGCTGCCCTACTGGCCCTGGGCTCTCATCATCCTCCAAATGCCAAGCTGGGTTTTTTGCCAAGGTAAGATGATCACATCAGCACAACGGGCTCCTTATTGGCACCCTGCTGTGAGTCAGCCTCAGACAGCATCAGCTTCCTCCCCTCTTGGAGGGCTTCCCAGGGACACAGGCTCTGCTCAGGACACAGTCATATCACTTCGTCCAGGAGGAGCTGGGATGCTCTGTTGGACAGGGTTTCTTCATTGCTTAGCTGTTGGGGTTTTTGTTTGTTTGTTTGTTTTTATTGTGTGTGTTTTATGATTTGTTTTTTCAGGCGTGTTCTGGGGTTTTTTTAAGCATTAAAATAAGTGTGTGTTCTAGGAAAATGTTATCAACTCGCACCCTTCTGACCTGGTGTTGTAAAACAAATGTGGCCAGTTCAGAAGCCTTTCAAGGGCTGTTTATGCTGATGGAAAGAACAGGAATAGTTCTGTCTTCTAACCCTTCTATTCCAGCTCAAAGAAATATTTCCCCAAGTTTTACCTCTACCTTTAACCTCACTCCTGCATCCCAGCAGAGGGCAAAGGGCAGTAAACCAAGCAGTGCAACTTACAGATCTATCCAACACCGTGGGGACAAAATCATATCCAATTCCTTCCACTTCATACATTGTCTTGTCAGTCTTGTTCAGTTCTTCTGGTTCAGCGAGGATGGAGCCTTCAGGATCCACACCTATGATCTGGAGAAGCAGTTTCCACTCAGGCCACCGAGACACACAGCTTTGGAGAGCACAGCCCCTGTGAGCACAGGCCTTGCCACAGCTGCTGGTGACAGCAACCTGGTCTCCTGTTCATTTCCTCCTGGAAACATTCACCTCTCCTGGGAGCAAAATGCTTTGCTGCTTCTCACCCCTTGAAAACTCATCCCATCTCCCCAGGCTGTGGACACTGATGGCACCACTCGTTCTACATGAGTTTTACTTGGTTTAGAAAGAAATCAGAGTTTCCCTGAGACAAGGTTGTCCTCATTCACATCTCAGGCAGAATTACAGACAACTCATTTTGTGCCAAGTGCAAGCAGATCAGTTTTGTTTTCCTTACCACTCCCTGCCCGTGTAGGAAAATACTCATGATTGAAGCAGGATCCCAAGTTGTGTGAGGAAATCTAACCCATCACACAGGAAAACACACAGGCTGGTGTGTACAGAGACAGTTCCACTGGGCAAAACCTCAGCAGCTCCAGAGCAGCTGGGGAAGGCACAGCCAGCGAGGAAACTCGAGGCTGCAGAGCAGAGACCAGAGAAGAAAGTTTCCCAGGCACCCCATGGAGGTGTCTGAGGGTCAGTGTTCATCTGCTGAGCCAAACCTGAACTCTGGTCACCAGTGGGAGCAGAGCACGATGATTTCAGACACTCTGAAACCCTCTCTGCAGCCAGAACGTCCTTCTAACTGAGAGCACCCAAGAGCTTCCCCCAGAGACCCAGGGCAGGCTCACGAGGAGTGGGATGTGCCAGGTGGGGCAGTCTGGGGAGGCACTAAAGAGGAAAGCATTGGACTTGTCACTTACTTTGCATCCTGGACACTTCTCCTTCAGCTTCCTGGAGATGCCAGTGATGGTACCTCCCGTGCCAGCCGTGGCCACCACCATGTCCACCTTTCCTGTTTAAGGGGGTGGGAGAGAAGCGTGAAATCTCCAACAGAACGATGGATTGAAAGCTCACTTACACCTCAGGATGGGCTTTCTTCAACAGAAATGCACAAAGTGGCTGGAAAGGGCACGATAGGGCTCTTTGCTTCCCAGGAGCTGTTGTGAGACCTGCCTTGAAACTGCATT
Organism: Platysteira castanea; assembly: GCA_013397175.1. NCBI lineage: Eukaryota > Metazoa > Chordata > Aves > Passeriformes > Platysteira > Platysteira castanea. The sequence goes on from VYXC01010955.1 coordinate 92,902, forward strand.
GCTCAATCATTTTCTCCAACAAGGGTTTTGAAATGTCCACCCAGGGGCCTGGCAAGGCACCAATCTGTGGCACTTTGGACACAGCTGGAGGTGGCCCACAGAGCTGACAGCTGCAGTTTTCCTGTTCCTGTATTTGCTGATACAGATAATTCATTCTCTAAGTTAAACTGAGCAGCCCATTATGTTTGTTAATTAACTGAGTGAGTGCCAAGAGCATGGGACAGGCATCCCTGGAGAGAAATGTTACCACAACTACTCCCTCATTTTCATGTGAAAAGGACTGTTTTGGTCACTAGCACTCTGAGTGAGTGTGGATGTGACAGTTCATCCCTCTGTCACCACCTACAGCTTCTCTGGTGCATCCACATGACAGCTTTGTTAATTAAAAAAAAAAAATTCGATTTTTAAAAGGTCATTAATTCACACACAAAATCAATTGCCTACCAACCAAAAGAATAACACCCCACCAAGCAGGGGTAACTGAACAGTGCCTGGCCTGTAAGAGGAAGTAAATAGAAACAAGAAGCCTAAATCTGGAACTCATCTGGACTCTCAGTTTGCGGGATGGCAGCTTGTAAAAGTGTGCTCACTTCAACTCCAAGTTTGCCACAGAAAGACAAGCCAAATCCTCTGAACAGCTGGAGTTTTAGGAGGGAGGAGAACCTTTCACATGGCCTTCACCTTAATGAGAATGAATTTAAGAGCTGATTTTCTTATCAGAGGGTCCCATCAGAAAATGTACTGTTTAATAAGGCAGGTCTGCAGCCTTCTGTTTGACTCCCTTCTATCCCCTATGGAAATGCCCACATGGCTCCACATGGAATGTCTCCAACAGCTCTCAAACCAACTCCTGAGCTGAGGAATGAGCCCAGCTGAAGCTCTGCTGCCCCAGCTCAGCCCCTCCTGGTGCTCAGCTGCCCAGAGCCAGCACTGAGGAGAGCCCTGCAGAGCCAGAGGGTCCTGCTGGTGACAGCTGTGACACAGAGCAGTATGTGCCCCTGAGGACTCCTAAGTGAAGATGCTTCCAGTGCATTGGGGTATTTGCTCTGGGAATGTTAAAACACCTATTTCTGTATCTGTGATCAGAGAAGAATGACCCTATTCCATACCAGTCTACCTACAAGGTTTCTCCTAAGGTAACTTAAGCACTGCTTTCTCCACCTCATCACAAGCAGAGGAATCTAAAAACCAAAGAATTCTTCTTTAATGGGATAAAAAAATGATGACTATGACTACTATGAATTAAGGTGATTCTGTAATGACACACAGCACATGTGTGGGGTTGGCTTTATCAAAATCCCTGCATTTCTCATCCAGCCCAGGTCTCATTCTCCAGGTACATAACAACGGGACACTACCAGGAGCTTTCTGAAGGGGGTGAGCAGTAGAGCAGACCTACCATCACACTGCTGCAGGATCTCCTCAGCTGTGGTGTCGTAGTGTGTCAGGGGGTTGCTGGCATTGCGGTACTAAATCGAGAGACAGATCAGCCATGAAACAGACCAGAAATACAAAAATCACATTTTGAGGCAGCTCAAAAACATTTCCAACAAGCCCCAAGCCCCACGACACCTGAACACACTCTCTGCTAACTGTTTCCTTGTGTATTATCTGGAAGCTGGCCTCCTAAGTGACCTAATTTAAGCACAGTCCTAAGGTGCCAGCACCCTCCCATGCCAAAATCAGTCCTGTCTGTGGGACAGCTACTCTTAGCAACATGACCCCTGTGTCTATTCTTCCTCACAGGATTGCCAGCTCAGGGGAAACAGGCACCGTGTTGTAGTTCTGGCAAACACCAGCTCATTGCTGCTCTCTAGTGACTGTAAAAACTTCCTTTCCTACAGCGCGGTGATTGCTCAGCTCCAGCTCCAGATTTGGGGCATCTTCTCCGCCAGAGACACATGGAGAGTGTTGAACAGACATCCCAGGACACCACAGAGCCTCCTCCGTGCTACACCTGCATTTCTGACACCTTGGCTCTCACCTGGTCCAGGATGTGTGCGTTGGGGATTTCGTTCTTCAGCCTCCAGGCCACTCCCACGTGAGATTCAGGAGAATCAAACCTGGCAGTAGTTGGGGTCCTCACAATCTCAGCACCCAGAGCTCTCAGGACATCCACCTGCACCAAATAAAGGCGGTCACAAAACCCCCAAACCCCTTCAACAAGCTCCCTTCACACTCAGCCCCGAGCCCAGAGTATTTGCAGAATATTCAAAGCTTCAGCACTGCCTTCCTTCACCCTCTGCCCAGCGAGGGACAGCTAACAGAGGGCACAGGTACCCCTTCAATGTGCCAGGCAAACCTCAGGTTGTCTTGACATCTGTATTTAAAACAGTTATGGGAGTTTTCAAAGCGGCAGTGCTGTGGGGATGGGTCTCAAAGCCATTTTCCATCCATGGCTAGCCAGCCTGGATTTCTCTGGGCACTGGCAGCAGCTCCTCAGCAGAGTTTTGCCTGGCCGAGAGCCTGCACCTTTGCTGCTGAAGCCCCAGCACTCATCTGCACCAGGGGCTCTGCGAGTCCAGAGACTCTGGCTTGCACTCTGCGAGTGCAAACATGTTTATTTTTGAATTGCAGAAAAGAGAGGCAGCTCTGACCTTCTCCATGCTCATTTTCTCTGGCAAGACGATGATGCAGCGGTAACCCTTCACTGCCGCCGCCAAGGCCAGCCCGATCCCTGCAAGCAAAGGCACGCAGAGCACCCAGTGAGCAGCAGCACAGCACAGAACCCACAGTCCCAGCCTTGGCACGCCCTGGCTTTCCTCAGATTTTCACCAGAGGCTTGAATAGAGTGTCTCTAGAGGGGTGGCAAAGGGAATGTTTCTGCCTGCTGGGGAGAACCGGGTTTATAGATGCTGATACTTGTTTGAGGTTCACAGCACAGAGAAAGTTTAGCCAAGGGTGGGGAAACTTGACATGTGCAAACTGCTGGCTTTACCAATGCACATCACCTTCCTCCTGTCTCACCCGCTTCATTTTTCCAGAAGTAATTTGGAAAAGGAATGTGCTTTAAGCTGGAGAAGACTACGGGAATCACTTTGATTCTGCCAAAAGATCTGTAGAGCCTCTATTGACTCACTTCTGCATAAATCCCAATTTATAATGTGCTGAAACTAAATCCTTTCTAAAAAGAAATTATTTAGATGCTGTTTGTGATTGAGGTTCTAATGCAATGTGTCAGCTTGCTGCCACAGTGAAGCACCCTGGCTGTGGGAGACAGACATCTCATTTCTACCCTGAAAATCTGCACCTCCAGCCTGATCCCCGCCTTCCAGCTGGTCCCTGCCTGCACCTGAAGAGCTGAGCTCAGAGGCGTGGAAGAGAAGCTTACACCTGTTGTAGAATCACCTCTCTGCTGGACAGGCTGAGCTGATCAAGTTGGCTGAGAGGTGTGTGAGGTCAGGCTGCAGCTCGCCTGCTGTTCTGGGCACCAGCACAGGACCAAAACATGCAGCTCACCCTACACAGAGACTTTCTTGTTCAAAGCTGGCTCTGTTTGCTTGTTTTTATGTGGATTGCATAGGGGAGGAAAAAACCCCACCCTAATAATCTTTAACTATTCCTGTAAGAGAAGCATAACTCACACCTCAAGCAATTCAAGTAGTGTTTAATACACTGGGAAGGGAAACAACCTTTTCCAGTATATTATAGATAAAGATGGATGCCCAAATACAAAAATAAATAAGACAGCAGCAGCCTCATTAAAGCCAAAGGCTGAAGAGAAATCATCCAGCTCTTCCTTACAGTCTGTGATGAAGAAAGGATTTTGAGACCTGAACTCTAACACCTTGTACTTTCTGCTACTGACCTGGAAATGCAGCAAACATCAAAACAGGACTTTGGCTGAGGGAGAGCTGGGATGCAGAGAGGATAAAAATATAACACATTAGCTCTCACATTCAACACACTCTGTAGCTCCGAGCAGTAGAGAGCAAAAGCCAATTCTCTCAGGTTACTGTGTGCCCTGGTCTTTGCTTTTATGTGACAAAAAAGAAAAAAAATCAGCGTTCTGAAGTTAGTGTCCTGTATCTCCTTCAGTTCTGTCTTTTTGGATTCTGTGGCAAGGAAAATCATTTATCAGGTGCTGACCCAGAGAGAGGGATGTCATGGTATGACCTTGGGCACTGGAGGAATGCAACACACATGGATATTTTGCACTCCATGCCATTGTTCGGGCAGGAGGTACAGCCACGAAGGCTTCAGCTGCCCTGAATGCCCCCAGAATCCCCTGATCCCCCCCAGAGCAGCTGCTGAGCAAACAGCAACAGATGTGACTTCCCAGCTTTCTGCTGCAGGCTGGGGAACTGGTCACAGAGCAGCTCATCCCCCCAGTCCCTCCAGTAGTAAAGAACAAATAAAGATCTGCCTGGTCTGTGTCCATCAGAAAGCAGCAGTGGGTGGAAGCCCAGGGAAGAGTTTAGGAACAGGACCAGACACCTCTCCTGAACCTATCAGGCAGGAGGGCAGCTTGTAGCTCATCCCAGGAACCTGCTCAGAGGAGGCAGTGTATTTTATATTTAGCTATTTAACTACAATATGTATTTTATATTTGACTCAAGGGGGAGCATTCCAAGTGTGTTTGACTCCGCACCAGCAGAGCAGCTCAACACAACTACAATAACTTTGACACAGGAGCCAGAGTTTACTCCAGGCTGCTCAGATCATCAGAAGCTCTGCCCTGGCCCCCACCTTCAGGGGACTGTTCTTTCCTCCAGCCCTCCAAGGAGGAAATGTGGACCCAGCTGGAATCTGTTGACAATCCAGGCGTGCAGGGGCTCTGTCAGTGCTGTGGGGGTGCAGCTCATCTCCCATCTCAGCTGCACCAGCATGGGAAAGGCTGTTCCTCAAACCTGACAGAAGGACTATGGGACTGCCACAACAAGGAGAAGGGGAAGATCCAGATTCACACCAGTCTCGTGGGTGCTTTTTCCACAATAATTTCAGTCAGATTTGAATTCCTGAACAGGGCCCAAAGACTCTAGTGAATCTGGCCTAACACTTTTCTTTTAGAGCAAAGAGGCTCTGCAATTCAGCAGAACTCCTTCCCAGCTGCTCTGGTCAGCACAGGACACTGCAGAATTGTTCCTTGTGTGAGATGGAAGAGGCACTGCTCCCTGCTGGCAGGAAGAGATTCCCTTTCTTCCTTGCACAGGCTCCAATCTCAAACCTGCCTCTTCCAGGAAAACCACCACAGCACTGCCCCCACACCCGACTCAGTCTCTCCATCCCCTACCTGTGTTCCCAGAGGTGGGCTCTATGATGGTGTCCCCAGGTTTCAGGATCCCAGCCTTCTCAGCATCCTCCACCATCCTGAGGCTGATGCGGTCCTTCACGCTGCCCCCCGCGTTGAAGTACTCACACTTGGCCACTGCAAACACAAACCAGCAGGGCTGGAAGGGACTCCAGCTCATCCAGCTGCACCCCCTGCCATGGGCAGGGACACCTTCCACCAGACCAGGCTGCTCGCAGCCCCACCCAACCTGGCCTTGAACCTGGTCTTGCCCTTCTCCTGCTAAGTTCTCCCAAAAACTTCTGATCCAACTGGAAGTTTCTCCCCATGCTCAGCCTGCACTTTCACTCCAGCACTCCCAGCATTAATCCCTTCAGTGGTGCTGGACACCACCTTTCAGGACTCTGATCACAGCTCCAGATAACCTCCAGAATGGTTGGGTTTAAAACCCCAACCAAATAAAAAAAACCCATTCACTGACAGTTTCACCCTTTAATCATTTTCAGTGATCTTCAGTGACAACTGCAGAGCTGCACTGTGCACACACTGATGAATACTCTGAACAGGAGCAGCAGTCAAAAACTTCACACAACTTCTTTAAATTTAAAAAAAAAAATTCTATGAAAAACACTTTGCTTTCTCTACAAAAAAATTGAAAAGCTGCAGGAATTGTTCTCATGCAGTACAAGCTGAAAGATGTTTTAGATAACCAAATCCTAAAAACCTGAAAATTTGCCAAGGAAAACCAGGATTTTTACCTCACCATTTCCTGCCAATTACCTGCACTCCTGTGGCCAGGTTATATAACACTACTAACCAGAACTGCCCAAGCTTCTGAAACAGCCTTTGTTCAGAACAGTTTGTTCTCTGCCTGCAGCAACTCACAGAGTTCACACTTGAGCCCAAAGTGCTTCCCAATCTTGTTGATCCGCACCAAAGGCGTGTTGCCAACTTTATTCAGGATGTTGGGCAGGATCTTCGGAGGCTCTGGCCTGGTACAAACACAGACAAAGTCAGTGTATGCACAGAAGGGTCACCCAACAACAACCACGCAGCATTTCTGGTGCTTTTTATGTCAACCAGCCTTCGCCTTCTCCTTTATCAGGCTGGTTAGTTTAGTTATTTTAGTTTAAAAGAATATCCACTGGATAAAAAACTCACAACATCATGTCCTTGATCCAAAACAAGGATTAATCAGACCTGGATTCGTGCTGAAGAACAGCAAATACGTAACACTTACAGGCTGGCATGGTGATGGGGGGAGGCAGAGAGGGGCTTCCCAAGCTTCCAGGTGCATTTGCTGGGTGTATCAGGGCGGATCCACTGCCTTTCCTTCTCAGTGGCCTTGCAGTTCTCAGTGTCCACCCCACCGGAGACAAAAGATTTGGCAGGTGCATGAGGGCACGAGTTTGTCTCTGGCTTCTTCTGGGGAGGAAGAGTAGGGATTTCATTCTTGGGGGAGGGAGAAGGAAGAGAAAAGAAGAAAAAAAACAAAACAGAAGGAGTTGATGTTTCCATAGTACTGTGAGGATGGGATTTGATTTGCCAAATCCTCATCACCAACACGAGAATCTTGCACTGCAAGTTCGGGAGCAAAAGCTCACCACAGTGCCCTACACGGAGAGAATTTAAACACACATGTGCTCACTGTAACAAGCCTCCACAGATACCAAAAAACCAGGACTATTCTCATGGGAGACACCCCTCCCACACCAAAAGCTCTCTGAAACAAAACCTCCCCATTCCAAGAAGACTGGAATGCAGTAAGATTGTTTGGTGACTAATTAGAAAGCTGTGCCAGAAGACTGCACTGCTGCTGGTGGTCACAGAGAACTCTTCCAGAAAGGTTTCAGCAGCACCTCAGAGCCCCATCCAACCTGGCCTTGAAACCCAGTCTTGGCCCTTCCCTGAGAAGCTCTCCAGCCAAAGAGCTTCTGATCCAGCTGGAAGCTTCTCCCCTTGTTCAGCCTGCACTTTCACTCCAGTACTCCCAGGATTAATCCCTTCGGTTTATTTTATTTATTTTTATTTACTAATCCCTTGCCTCCGCAGAATTTCAGGAAAACAACCTAGAAATCTCCTTGGAAACAGACAGGGCTCTCCCAAATCCTGGTGATGGAAAGATGGGCAAACAGTATTCCCCCAAAGACCCAGGAGTACCTTAGACACAGGAACAGGCCTTTCTGAGACAAACTTCTCCATGGTTTTTGGTGGAGGTGGTGGCACAGGAAACTGGACTTTCTTCAGGAGAACGAGTACTGTTCAGGCTCACGAGACTGGAATCCTCTTCAGAGCTGCAGATCATGCAAGAAAGAACAAAAACAAACCTATCAGGAAACTGTGTCTCACAGGGGCAAAACCACAGACATCTTTTTCACGGGGGAAAAAAAAAAACAAGCTGCAAAAGTGAAGACAACTTGTATAAACAGGATTAAAAATAAAACATGCAGCAGAGGTATTGTGCAAGATTGATGGAGGGTCCCCTGACCCTGTCCTTCCTGCATTACCTAATCTTCCCTCTGCCCCATCCTCCACAGCTCAGAGCCAGAAAAGTAAGCACAAAACATCTTGTATCTGACCTTCTGCAACTCCAGAAGCTTGAAAGCCACAAAAAGTAATAGGAAGTACTTCAGTTCACAGGAAATACAGTCCTAGAGACACAAAGGGCGAAAGGGCTTCAACGGTGCTGTCCCCAAAAAACCCTGTACACAACTTTGGGAAAGGCTTTACCCAGGAACAGAGGCCTCTCCACCCTCGAGGAGAGCAAAATCTCACCAGTTCCTACCCAAAATTAATTAGTGTTGCATGCACAGCTACAGCGATGCTGGATATAACACACACAGCAAACAGTTCTTGTTTCTAGCAGCTTTTTGCTCCAGAAATTAGTAAATACAAAACAGTAAGTTCATTTCTCCTACCAGTTGTTCACAGAGCCTGTCTTCTTCCTTTCCATTAAAGACAAAAATCTGGCTGAAGTTTTGGAAAGCATGAGGGTGTTTTTTTCTCCCTAGTATTTGTTTTCTTCATCACTGTTTTGCAGCAAGGTTCAGCTCTTTCCATTACTGAATTATGCTGGAAAGGGTCCCTGGCCTCATCCTCCTCCTGACAGATGCACACAAAACACACACTTAGATCTCACAGATTTGATGGTCTGGTGAGACAACTGGAAAAAAATCTGAATCACAGCATCAGTGACCTTTAGTATTTGATCCTGCAGGTTAACACGGGCCACTAACCACTGCTGCCTTAGGGCACCAATGCCCTTCCTGCCTGCTGGTTTGAAGAAAACACCTAAAGCATTTAAACTGCTCTCCTTGAGGAAAAAAAAAACCACCTGAAAGGATCAACTTTCCAGACTAAGACTTGAAATAATTTTCTTTCAAGAGACAAAGATTTCCATGCCACCAAAATGATACAATTTTATCTAACCAGGTTAATACCTGCCCAAGAGCCACGGTGGACTATAACCCATCACAGACTACTGACCAGGGTTAGAGACACCAGTCTAAAAAAGCAAAGATCCCATAAATATGCAAAATCCAACACCCACCAGTCATGGCAACCAGAAATCAGCTTGCTTCCAGTTCCAGAGCAAACCCAGCCCTCATTTCTCATTTTAGGAGGTTCCAGGTTCACAGGTCAGAGTACCAGTGGGGTTTTTTTGGTAAAGGAAAAATACTGCAGGAGTTTCAAGGTTTCCGATGAGGCACGTGGTCCCTCAGACAGCTGGCACAAAGCACTGGACACAGACACTGCCTCTGCCACAGGTGACACCGACAATATCAACAAACTCCAGCTAAAAAGGGGACCTTGCTGCCAAAGGATCAAATCATTTCAAAATGTAGGAGGAAGGCAGCAAGGGCTTAGAAACAGGAAACAGCAGATTTTGTTCCAAGTTATCATAAAATAGGAGAACAAAACCGCTAAAAGCTTTAAAACACCAGCTCTAAGTGTCTTTCAAGAGTATCCAAAACCTGAAATGAAAGAGGGAGAAATTCACTGCAGAAAACAAAATTAAGAGGTTTACAGTATTTGTTCTTTGTCCTGATGGCAGGAAAGAAATTAATGTGGCTCTAAAAAGCTGCCTTTTGGAGGATTCCCTCTGGACTGGGCAAGGCAATAACATCTTATTTCCTTTTCTGTAAGGGAAAAAAAAATAATAATTTACTAACAGCAACTCCCATCACTTCTTGAACAGCAAAAACTGAGGAAAAGCTCTGTTTATTGCCTTCAAATAAGCTGTGAGATTCTGTACATTCTTAGAATGGCAATACTTGATGTTTGATCAAAGCTTCAATAATGGGGCTTCAACTCTGAACAGAAACGAGGAGAGGGACAAAAAGCTGAACACAAGCAGTGCCAACAAAAATCCTGTCACCAAATACATTAAGCAACATAATTCATTGCTTACAGCCCTAGATGACACAGCCTCAGCAAAACAGGGGGCAGAGGTGGTCTAGGACATCCAAATCCCCACCCTGATCCTGCCTACAGGCCCAAAACAGCCTTTTTTTGTGGGAATGAGGACAGGAGAGACAGGACAGGATGATGGCAACTCTGCTTCTGTAACTGCAGCTGAACACTGCTCAGCAGAGGCCGAGGGAGATAAACTGCAGGAAGAGCTGCCCATCTTTAGGAAAGAAATTCCGTCAGCCTGAATTTAATTTTCCTGTAAAAGGGAACACTCCCAAAACTAGTTGGGAGTGAAACTAGTTGGGAGTGTGGGTAGAGTCTAACTAGAAAAGCCTGACTAGCTCCTGCCATTATATCTGCAGATCACACAAGGCAAAGAAAAACAAAAATTAATCAGAAGGACAATTTACAAAGCCACTTAAACCTAAGTCACGAAGGGGAGTGGGACTCAGAGGTGCGAGCTCCAGAGAGTCTCACAGGCAAGACTCACATCTCTGGACCCATCTCCACAGGGAACCCAAGACCTAAACTATTTCTCGGCTCCTAGAGAGCAGGACTGAAGGCCAGTGAGTGAAATTAATCCCCAGGCAGCCTGAGCTGAACTCACTGCACGGGTGGGTCAGGAGCTGCAGTCTCTACAGCTGTTTGCAGTGCATGATATCAGCACTAATCTACTGTACTATTTAAACATCCCGTGTGCAACAACCAAATTAACTGGAGTCTGGCCTGGAGCACAGATGAAGCTGTCGAAAAGGCAGCTGTAAGAGCTGAATCAGAGGGAGATGCCCCCAGGGGTGACTGCTCAGCGAGAGATGAGATGAGAATGCCATTATGCTGCGGCCTGAGAAAGGGAAACTTGATGACGTTAAGCAGGCACAAATAAACCACTGCAGGAGAGTTGTTCTGCTCATCCTGAGTACCACAGGGTCCTACAGAGCTGTAGGTGCAGCAGTCCCCACCCAGTTTATGGGTTCTGCTATAGCAGATTCAGGAGAGAGTCAAACATTTGGTTTGTTTTCTTCTCTGGTTTTTCTGTGCGTGTGTGTGTCCCCTTGCTGCTTCTCCTCAGGAGCAGCCATCCCTCCTGTGCCAGGAGATATCAAATGACCTGAAGTAACAGGGGAACGAATTAACAACACCTGGCTCTAGGAAGAGATCCTTCGAGAATCCAAAGTCTTATTTCCATTTTGTCCTACAGAGCAGATGAGCACATCCACATCCTCTCAATGCTCACTCTTTGACCCTCAGACTGGCACACTCAGCACTTCCCGACAGGAAAGGGGCAGTTCTGTAATGCCCTCACCTCTGTAACACTGCAAAGGTTAAACTCTGCCAGCAAAGCAACTTCCACTGCTGTGACAGTTGTTACTCCAGAAATCAGTGGGGCAGAACAGGGAAGGGTTTGGTTTGCTGTGCCCCCACAGAAGGGAAGCTGTGCCTCACACAGGTGTCTTCCAACAGCTCAGTTTCCTGAGTTCACTCCAACCCTGCCTGGACTCACATAAGTCTTCTGAGTGAAGACTGATGTCTTCAGGAGCACAGCAGCATTAGAAAAAAGACTGGAGAATGCTCTAAATGCATTTTTACCTGTTGCAATCAGAAGCTTTCACAGTCTTTCCCTGCTTTTAGCTCCAGAGGTGAACCAACACTGCAGCCTGAACAGCGCTCTTGATCTGCCCAGCTCACCAAGCACAGGGAGAGGAGGATTCCAGGTAGGATGACAGAGACTCACAGATTAAACCAGCATGACACTAAGAGGCAGCTGGAGCTCTGCTCTCAATTTCTGAGCAGGTCTGTAAGACAGGCAGAAGCACAGCTCCCCTTGCACAGCATTATGGTGCCTCCTGCAAGGCTTCACAGCTTCTGTTAGCCCAGGGACCTCTGATAAAGGCTGGCAGGGAGCTGGGCAGGAAGGCAGCTCTCTGGCTGGTGCATGTGTTGTGGGAAAGAGCAGCTGCCACCGCTCTGGCTGCACCCAGGCAGCTTTTAGCAGGATCCCCAGAGCAGCCACGAGCACGGCACTGCTGTGTGCCTGGTTCCTGTGTTCACATGCAGGCCACAGGCCAGTAGCCAGAGGCCAGCCCATGCCAGCCACCCCGGCAGGCTGCCGTGCTGCCAGCGCCAGGTCAGTGATGTTCCTGAGCCCCCAGGCTCCAGGACATGGGTCCCTCATGACCCTGGCTGCCACCACCCTCGTTAGAAGCACACTCTGGCTTCAGGAAAGCTGTGTAACTCCCACAGAAGGAATGGCAGGATACTAAGGGCCACCAGCTAGTATGGAAAAGGATGCCGAGTGCAAATGTTCCAATACTGGGCCTGCACTGGCACCTAAACCACACTTCAGCAGTGGTGATCTCACTCCAGCCGTTCCCCTGCCGAGAAACACCAGGTTCGAGCAGGTCCCAGTCTGCCAGGAAACACCTTTCCTCTCTCACATATGTTCCCCATGTTTCACCCGTCTCCATGCTCTGTGTTTTTCCGCCTTTCCACAGCGCAAGCTTGGCAGAACACGGAGCTCTCACGCCTCAAATCAGCAAACAGATTCATGGCAAGGGTAAACAGAGTGAGCAACCTCGCTGGAACAGGGCCCAGCACTCCAAAACCTCCATGGTCAAAGGCTTTAGGATTACAGAGACACAGGGCAGGCTAGATACTCAACCAGGAACAGGAGAAGAATCACTCGTCTTTCAAGTTGTGGCTGGTTCAAGACACGGGGAGCATTATCAACACTGCTGCTGAACAGCTCCCTCAGGTCCTACTCAAGTTCAGATCCTTCCTAACTGGGGAGGGGTAATATATGAAATCAAATGTGAAAATAAGCTTCATGATCCAGTGCATTAGCCAGACTTGCAAAAAAACCCTTGCAGGTGAACCTCATGGCACCCACGAGAACAATGGGCGACAAGCCAAGACCAGCTGGAGAGCGGGTGCCAAACCCCGAGGGAAACCCAAAAGGC